>JBAMJV010001571.1:35000-142500 GCA_037951105.1 Echinarachnius parma | reverse complement strand
ATCCATCGATACTCTGTCCTTCAATCCATCCGTCAATATATCCGACTATCCCTTCATCATACTATCCATCGATAATTTGTCCTTCAATCCATCCATCAATACATCCGACTATCCCTTCTTCATACTATCCATCGATAATCTGTCCTTCAATCCATCCATCAATACATCCAACTATCCCTTCATCATACTATCCATCGATAATCTGTCCTTCAATACATCCATCAATACATCCGACTATACCTTCATCATACTATCCATCGATAATCTGTCCTTCAATACATCCATCAATACATCCGACTATCCCTTCATCATACTATCCATCGATAATCTGTCCTTCAATCCATCCATCAATCCATCCGACTATCCCTTCATCATACTATCCATCGATAATCTGTCCTTCAATACATCCATCAATACATCCGACTATCCCTTCATCAAACTATCCATCGATAATCTGTCCTTCAATCCATCCATCAATACATCCGACTATCCCTTCATCATAATATCCATCCATCCATCCATCCTTCCATCCTTAATAGACATTCAAATGGCCATTAAATCGACTATATTATTCTGTCCATCAAACTATTCCTTCACTCGACCTATATACCTCCTCTACATGTCTATATACAATTAGGCATGTATACAACGTTACATCTTATACTTCTATCATGCAGTTGTTCAAAACATATCACAGTTTTTATTTCATCATTGGGCTTGCTTGTACGCATATCTTGAATTCAGCAAAAACATCAGATTCTCACTGTATAACTATATGTCCCAACAACGATCGTATCTAATTATAAATCTCACAAGGATTCCATTCGATCCACAAGCCCACCCCCTAAATTGAATTTCAAGAGGAATTTGACATTTTCGAAAATGTTAGAAAATACTCAAAACCAGCGTTCAGTCTGTTTTCCACTCCTACGGCACACAAACTGTATTTTTTTTTTTTTTTGCTCTAGCATGTTTCAATGGTCTTGCGTGTATTGATATTAAATGTATAATGAAAATAATGCATAGTTTGTAAATGCTTTAATGCCAACTTACCAAGAATCTCAATTTAGATTTAATTTTCAATGCCTAACAACAAATCTTAAACCGAGCTTAAATTTTGTTAATAGGTCTTATAAATTTCGGGAATTTAGATTTTAATATTTTGAAAGGTAAAACAATACTGCAAAAGTGTTTTTTTCTTCGAATATTAAATCGTTTTAATACGGGAGATTAATTAAATTGATATTTATTAACGAGTATGCGAAATATCAATTGTCATCGAATAGTATATACTCATGAAAATAGGCTAATTTGAGCAATATTTTATCCCTGGACCATTACAAAAATCATTAAATAACTAAGAAATAACTAAGAAAATTATATTGTTGATCTTACTGTACATTTACATAGTAAACACAATCATACAAAATATAATAGCACAAACCCTAACGACCACAACTGCTCGAAATAAGACTTGCATATTATAAACTTTCTTACACAAACACAAACAAACAGAAACACAAAGACGCAGACACACAAACATACAAAACACATCCACACATACACACCATACACGCACACATCCACATACGCACAAACACACGCACACACACACACACACACACACACGCACACACACACACACACACACACACACACACACACACACACACACACACACACACACACACACACACACCATACGCGCACACATCCACACACGCACACACGCACACACATACACACATGACACATAAAGAAACACTCACTGGAACAGGCGCGGATCTACGGGGGGGGGGGGGGGGGGTTTAGGGGGTATAACCCCCCCCCCCCCCCTTGGGCTGCCAAGTGAAAATGTGATGTGGAAAACATCACTTACGGGGGTTCAAAATAGCAACAAAAAAAATCGCCGCTTCGCGGCTCGTGGACGATGCTCTGCATCGTCATTTGGTCAAACCCCCCCCCCCCTTAGCAAAAAGACATCACTTATACGGGGGTTCAAAATAGCAAAAAAAATCGCCGCTTCGCGGCTCGTGGACGATGCTCCGCATCGTCATTGGGTCAAACCCCCCCCCCCCCCTTGGGCTGCCAAGTGAAAATGTGATGTGGAAAACATCACTTACGGGGGTTCAAAATAGCAACAAAAAAATCGCCGCTTCGCGGCTCGTGGACGATGCTCTGCATCGTCATTTGGTCAAACCCCCCCCCCCCCTTAGCAAAAAGACATCACTTATACGGGGGTTCAAAATAGCAAAAAAAATCGCCGCTTCGCGGCTCGTGGACGATGCTCCGCATCGTCATTGGGTCAAACCCCCCCCCCCCCCCTTAGCAAAAAGACATCACTTACGGGGGTTCAAAATAGCAAAAAAATCGCCTCCCCGCTACGCGGCTCGTGGACGATGCTCCGCATCGTCATTGGTCAAACCCCCCCTTAGCAAAAAGCTAGATCCGCCCCTGTGGAACACATACACAAATACACACACACAACAAACCGAAACACACAAAAACATTTACCACACAACTGCATGCTAGAAGACTCACACATACATTAATTAGTCCAATATACCTCCATTATATACAGTAAAAGCCTATAAATTATGTGCGAGCAGGGTGTGACCTGTGACGTCAAGGAAATAACTGTAATCCCAGCATTTCGGATTTAATTGATTCGAGATGCGACGGTAAGCCGCGCACAATCTGTACATCGACCTATCAAACAAAATGGCGCCTTTCGGTGCTTGCGTTTGGCGTTTTATTATGCGTTGATTGAATATGCTTCCCTCTTTTTATGATTCCCTTTAATTTGTTTATCGTTTTACTTCCCCGTCCATCTTTATCTATCCGTTGACTATTTGTTTTTGGGGGGCCCGCCGTGCATGCATTCAACTTTTCAGCACGTAGGGAAATAACTGCAATCACATGCATTTCGGATTTAATTGATTCGAGATGCGATGGTAAGCCTCGCGCAATCTGTACAATTCATCACGACTTTACTAACAAAATGGCACCTTTTGGTGAATGCGTTTGGTGTTTTAGTATGCGTTTATTGAATATGGCGAGAAAAGTTTACGCAGATGGTGCAAAATGTTTATAACATCCACGTAGAAATTAACACATACCTTATTGAAAATGAATACAGACAATAAAATCAATGATATTTTAACGTTAGCTTTTTGGAGTATTTACAAATTGATAGTCATTCGATACAACCTTGGAAAAGATGAGAGGAAAAACAAATTATGGTTTATGTTCGTAAAAGAAGTTTACTCACGCATGCAGATAAATTATTATCTTTCTAAAGAAGGAAAACAGACATTGTATAATTTACCAAATGCTTTCAAAATGTACTTCTAGTTTGTAACCAATCGTAAAAAGTACATGACTTGTAAATTTGTATGAAATGTGCAGTAATGAATAAATGCCGAGAAGGCGAAAGAAAAAAAAACTAACGAGAAAATGCTTCCTTCTCTCTTATGATCCCCTTTAATTTGTTTATCTTTATAGTTCCCCCACCCATCTCTCTCTCTATTCGTTGACTATTCGTTTTTGGTAGGCCTGTCATGCATGCATTCAACTTTTCAGTTTATACGTTTGATATTATATTATGCGTTAATTGCATGTGAGGGGAATATGCTTCCTTCTCTTATGATTCCCTTTAATTTGTTTATCGTTTTAATACTTCCCCGGCCAATCTCTATCTATTCGTTGACTATCCGTTTTGGAAGGCCTAGCTGCCTTGCATGAATTCACCTTTTGCTGTGTGTTTCATAATATATGTACTACATTATGCGTTTATTGGATGTGATGAGTAAAATGTCTTATTCTCTCTTACTCCCTTTTGTTCTTCCTCTATTTGAAGAGCTTAATTCCAAAAGGCGCTAAATCCACTTTCCAAAAAATGTAGTTAACGATATCAGTACATTAATAACCTCCGTAGCTATCTAGAAATCAACGTTCTAGGACAAATTACACAATCAAAATCAAAATACGGAACGTTCCATTTTCATATTCCTATATAGTGTACAAAGTTGAGCAAAGAATCCTGTATTTCTCGAAAGTTGAAAAAGTGGATTTAGCGCCGTTTGGAATTAAGCTCTTCATTTCTTCTCCCTTTCTCTCCCCGCCCGTTAAGTATTCCATGGAATAAACTCCGTCCCTCGGATAGGATGATTAATGGAGGTCACATTCTCCAAAACTCTTAATTTATTTCAGATGCTGTGAAAGACAAAGACAATTTTTAAAATGTCACCCACAATGTAATACTGTAGGCTATATCCATTAATTTATACTTTGGTTAATATTTATAATTGATTAGAGTAAATGTAAGTTACCTTTTGTGAAATGGCATGGATGTATTTAGAAAATATAAATAACAAACAAACAAACAAACAATTAATAAGAATAAGAATGATAGTTTGCATTTAGCGCTTAAAACATGTTTATGCACTGTAGCATTATCATGATTATATCGTAGGCCATCATTCAGATCGAGCCCGAAGAATTATCTTGTGCACCATCTCGACACCCAAACAACCAAACAAACAAACAAACTAACAAACTCACTCTGACAATCCGACCCGTAGTGATAATCGTACTGTGACGCACGTTTATTAGTTTTGCAATAATTCATCGTCTGTACAAAAACAACCTCGAAGGACACGTAAAACAACATGGAATTATAATTATCATTCTTTTTTGTCATCATCATCATCACTAACAATCAATATCTATAATAATTATCATCTTAACAACTACAATCAATCATAAAACATCGGTTGGCCTGTCGCATGAATGGCGAAATATGCACACTCCGATGCATTCTGTATAATATAGGGTGGGCTTGAACATATCAATTCAATCAATTAAATATTTTACTCGATTTTCAAACTCCATACTCCAAAGATTATCAGCTACACATCTTTTCATAGAAAAATAAAGCGTATTCCCTCTGAAAACAACAATAACAACAATAGCAACATACGGGAGAATCGTGCAATTAATCGCACTTTCCCTAAAGCCATAACACGTTGACATTATCGATGTATTAAAGGGTGCTGCGTTTGATATACCAACGATGAGTTAATAAGTACCACTAGTATATTTAGAATGATTTTTGGTTTATGTGTACCAAAATCAATTATTTAGTTAACATATAATTATGTTAACTCAATAAAAGTTTAGTCCCAAAACAATCGCGTACACAATCGCAACCTCCTTCACTCATCTTCTGTATACAGTAATTCACGCTCTTTGCCTTCAACACAAACATTACAAACAATATTACAAAATAATATTCAGTAGTTCGACTGAAATATCATATAGTATAATCAAATTGTCTTATTCTGATTAGAACTTGTTAACATTATTCGAACAAAAATGTAATAGAAAACAAAATCATATCACATCGCCTCTTGAACTGTAAAATGAAAATTAGTAGCGTAACCAGGCTCATTAGATACGGAGGGGGGGGGGGGGGGGGGGGGGGTGTTGGGTTGGGAAGGGGAGGGGAAGGGGTTTATTAAAGGGAAGGGGACGGTTTTTCATAAGGGGTGCAGCGTGTAATAGAAACATAAATCACGTTTCTTTATTCAGACAATATTTCTTGTCATTTAACACGCTATAATAATTATGTTCACCCATTATTTGTTTACGGGACGACAAATTTTACATATACGATTTAGAATAATTGTCATTTCGTTTACAAACGTACATATTTTTTTCATGACAAAAGAAGGGCCTGATTATGTATTTTAAAAATGCTTACACCTACCGATTATCGCGGCTATATACCATCATGTCAAAATTATACTTTGTTATATACCCTGTACAAGTTTAATCGTGATCTGCCTCCGTGTATACACAATATTGGAAATAATATTGTAATTCAGAATTATAATAATTACCCAACACCTCCTCAACAACTGCGAACTTTCAGATTTAGACCCGGGATAGACCCCCCCCCCCCCCCCCCCCCCCCCCACCCCCATCCACCCCTTCACTAATTCGACAATACACTGTGTAGAAAAGTGGTGAAACCCAAGAAATTGAACATATTTACGATTTTTCTGCTCGGAACTTATTATTACGTATAGTGACCCCCTTATCATGAAGTGGGTCGCAGTGTATAATGGAGTAGCATAATATCACTACCATTGTTTTTTTTAAATTACATGAAAATACCATTTTTCATAAAAATGTAGCCTGATTCTTGATTTGCAATATCTTACATATAACTGAAAATAAGTTGATGCAAAGTATCATTCCATTATCATTCATCAAGTGGAAGTAGAATAGTCTTTTGAGAAGGTGTTTCCATTGTATTGATTCGTAAACTGTACTTGTATAAACTGAAAATAGCACACAACAAAGCCAGTAAACAAATTACTAGAATATTTTTCAAAAGAAATAGGTATTAAGCAAGATAACAAATGATCATTCAATACTGTATCATGTGGCGAAATAGTAGTTTAGATATAAAGCCTTTTTTAGTTGGAAAAAACATATCAAATTAATTTTTAAAAAACAATCAATTACAAATTAAGAGTTATCAAGATCGATCGCCCGACAAATTATATCCGTTTATGACTTTTCCCGAAGTCAACATAACATCATTTTGCCCGAATATGACATGCTTTTGTCCGAATGCTAGGTGCATTTTGCCCGAATATTGGAAGCTGCAGCACCCCCCCCCCCCTCATTAATAAAAAAAAAACGTTGGACTTTGGAATGTATCAAACTACGCAAATTGGAATATTGATACACGAAATAATTGCAAGATATTTATTATAAACTCGACGCAGTATTGTTTTTCCCATAATTAAAATAGGAGACTGTTAAACTATTGTTTCGAGGCCCATAAATACATTTTAGAATTTGGGATAGCACCAAGCTGGAACCGACCTATTGAACTGTAACTTTTCCTTTTTTCCAAAGAATAATAATGTTTTTAAAGAATACAAATCAGTAACCAGAAGCAATGCTAAAGGCACAAGACAAATAACTGCATGCAAATAGTATTTCAATTTAAAAAACACCAGCAGAAGTATATTTAAAAATAAAAGAGATAACAAAAACAACATCTCCTCTTTCTATATTTAAAAAAAGACAAACTTTCTGACTTTACAAAACCTTCATTCAAACCTTTTCGCTTTGACAATGTTGGATTCTACATTATTCTGGTTTCTTTATTCCGGAGCATGTATTCAGTTGTTCAGCCTTGTTATGTACGGATGTGTCGAGGATTAATTTGAAGACATAATACACCTTATAGCCCGGTCACATATCAACGGATTGCGTAAAATGACGTCAAACGGAGAGCTAAATTTTCCATCCGTTCGTATGCGTTTCTTGTCCGTTCCTTGTCCGGTGATGTACGTTGTTCTATGTTTTGTACATAAAGAAATGGAGACGACTTTCATCACCGGATAATTTCATTTCGCAAATTTTCTATTCGTTGGGCATTCGTTTCCGCTATCCGTTGATATCTGACCGGGCCATTAAGCACAGAATCATAAAAATATAATATTCTCAAAACATCAATGATATAGCAACGCCCCACCCCATGCACTCTCCAAAAATATCACAAACAAATCACCAAATATACATTCAGTACTGATATCGAATCGCAATTATTTGTGGAAAAAATAAATTTGCGACAGCACTGCAGCATAAGGTGGATCGTTATTGATGTCGGAAATAAAAAATAGATTACTAATGTTCCCAGTCACACATACTGGTAAAGACTCCTCGTAAGAGCCAACCCAGGTCGAAATTCCCATAGAACCAAAACCCATAGAAACCCATAGGCCTATTGGTGTCTATGGGTTTCAATAGGGCAAGCGGAACATGGGTTTCTATGGGTTTTTCCTATGGTTTTGATTCTATGGAAATTTCGACCTGGGAAATATCTATGGGTCCCATAGAAACCCATAGAAACCCATAGGAAACCCATAGGAAACCCATAGAGACCAATAGGATTGTCCTGTGGGTTTCTATGGGAATTTTGACTTGGGGCGTATTGGCATATTGGGGGAATGCAATACGAGGCAATTACGTGACAACACATGACATAACTATGTTTTCGTGCCATGCACTTACGGGAAGGCAGAGCTAATAACAATAGCCATACATGTCGTGGCAGAGTTTTGAACATTTTTAAATAAAGCCTTCCCGTAGAGCCACGTATTGACAATGACACGAGGCAATACGTGAAATAACTATGTTTTCGTGCCATGCACTGACGCGAAGGCAGAGCTAATAACAATATCCATGTCGTGGCAGAGTTTTGAACATTTAAAAAATTGTGTTCTGCCGCCGCCTTCCCGTTAGTGTCACGTAAACCGAGTAGTGCTACGTATTGTCACGTATCGCCACGTATATTGCAACGGCATATAAATTGCCACGTACTGTTCGGGTATGTATGATAGGGACATTAGAGCATACCAATGCATCTCCTAATATTTAAAGGGAAACCCACTCCCAACAGTTATTTTCTGATACATGTACATTACGTGAAAGGGAATAAGTATTGTCCAATTCCATTACTCAACATTGCAGAAAATTACGTCTCTTTGCACTCTTTAGAAGAAAAAAAAGTATTGTCAATTCCATCACTCAAATTTGCAGAAAATTATGTATCTTTGCGTTCTTTAGAAAAAATACAAACATAACGTGAAAACTTACAATTACAACAACATTTTCTAGTGTATACTGTATGCAATGATTGTTCATGAAGGTAATAAGACAGTGTCTGGAGATAAGTTCCTGATTAAATGTCATGTACATTATGAAGTATCTAGTCTTTTATCTGAAGACAATCAACACAAATGCTGGAAGCAATGTATTAATCTATTTATCTTGTTATGCTTATTAAGTTTTATGTCATTTTATGTTTGAGGGCATGACCTCTTCTACGTACACTATACCTGGTACAACATTACAGTATTACCTAAATACTGCATTTCACCATTCTGGACTTAGATAAATTATAAATATGCATCTTCTTCGCCTAATATATCTGCAAATCGGAGGAAGAATTATCATAAATTTCTGCAATTTTGAGTGGAATTGATAGCTAATACTGATCTCTGCCAAATGTTACAATACGTATGCTGGAGACTTGGTGCCCTGTAAGTTTTCGGATGTAACTTTGGAGCGCAGATATATAAGAGGAAGATATTATAATGCTGCATGTTTCTCATGTTTTAAACACTGTATTAAAACGCGTATTTTAAACACGGGTTAATTATTGATGTAAACATTACGTACGATTGAATTAGGTGTATGTGGCTTAGGTAAGTAATGTTCCCATACTATGTGTAAACATCACAACACATAAAGAGCTTAATTCCAAAAGGCGCTAAATACACTTTTCAACTTTTGAGGAAAACAGGATTCTTTGCTCAAGTTTGTACACATGCCTACAGGAATATAAAAATGGAACGTTCCGTATTTTGACTTTGACTGTGTAATTTGTCCATGTGTACATTTTTTGGAAAGTGGATTTAGCGCCTTTTGGAATTAAGCTCTTTAAATATACCCCTATACCAACATTCTCTTATCAACCAAGTGACCTCTACATCGGCATAATTATTATATTCAAAATAGTGTTTCTTGGTTTGCCTGAGTGCATTATATGATAGTGGTTATTTATTTTCTTCATATTTAATCTGATAATAAATTACATGGTATACCACAAGCGTAATATCTCTGCACTGAAAAACGAATCAAATTTTCAAATAAATGTCAAATTATTCCTAGTCATTCGTTATCAAAGTTATCATAGTTTATAGCAATCTCGCCCCCCCCCCCCCAACAAAAAAAACAAAAAACCAAAAACCAAAAAAACAATCCGACGTTTACAATGGCAATTATTACATAACGAAACTGATTACCAAACCCCCCAAAATCATTGAAACATTTTATGATGGGAAATTGATTTATAGTGAGATGATGAAAAAAATATAACGAATGATACGGAATCAAAAGCCTTGGTCGCAGGAAATTCTCAACAACATAATCATTGATAATACAAAAAATAATAACAATGCAATTTTCGCCACCGAGCCATTCGGAGGAGAAATCGACATTATTTTTCCTCCTCTTTGGTAAACCACATGGATTTTTAGAAGTACGCATAATTAATTTGATGGAACTTATAATTATTTAGCGTAATTCATTATTGTGTAAAGCTAATTATAGGAATGTGCAGTTCATATAAAAATAACAAATGCATCATCAGCGACATCAACGATTGAATTAAAAATAAAATCAAAATTCGCTCCGTGTCGGCAACCAATCATATGTTACAGGAAGGAGTAAAATAAAAAGGAAGAAAATATGTGGTCCATATAAAAATGTATGCGACTAAACTACATGATCATGATAAGAAATAAGAAAATACGTAGTAAAATAAGCGATGAACATGAGCGATGTGATGAAACGAAGCTCACTATTCACCATCTTGAATAAATTTGATCCTTTTCCTTAAAGAAACAAATGCACCATGAGAATGAACTTGATTTTGTCGGTACACAATATGTGTATACAATAATGTATAACAACACCAAACACGTATAATGAACCACTCACTCAACAAATAAATGCAGAATGTTTGTTCTCTTTCCTGCATGAAAACGCAATGTTCATGTTCACAAATAAAATACCTTTGTCAGTAGTAAAATCATGGCTGGACAAAGTAAATAGTTCTTCGATAATAAATATATTGATAGAATTCTTGAATTTCTGCTTCGTTGTGGCAAATATAAAAAAACTCACTTTAAAAATATTATCGATGAGTTTACACCTGATCATGTGCCCCAAAGCATAGTATACTGTTGATTTTTGGTTGGTGGAGGAATAGGGAGCGAATAACTGCCCCTAAATGGAATCCATTCATCGCCTGGTGAAAGTTTAAGGTAACTATGTCGTTGTACAAGGGTGCGGTGTTTAAAGAACTTACAGAAGGGCGCCATCTTGAAACGCACACCGCGCGCACTGTCGTCCTCATTAGACACTGTAGAGAATTGCGTAAGTGTCGCGCGCGCGCGCGCTCAATCACGAACCGTCCTGGTTATGCTCCCCGTTATTTGATTTAGAAAGCACCCTCCTGATTCGACGACCAAACCTCTTTAACTTAAACACCAAGAAGGTTTAAAATCCCCCTCTTCGTCAGGTTAATTCCATGATCATTGATATCCTTTAATAGAAGGCGGTTATTTGTTGTTGTTGTTGTTTATTACAATCGTAGCAAAAAATATACACATTTTGAAAGTGTGTGAGATCAACATACATGATTTATAACCCACAATAAAAGGTAACAATCACATATAAAAGTTGTGCCCCAAAATAAGATAGAAAACAAATCCTCGGCGTGAAGTTAAGAAGTCACGGAAGCAACACATACCACATACTGTTCACTGTCGTTGTAATCCCTTGATCCGCATTCGAATAAAACGAACCAATCAGCTGATGCACAAAGTGATCACATGACATGCGCTATCCAATCGAAATTAAATCACTGATTTGCTGCTGTAGGCTGTACACTTCCAGAGTCCTATCAATTCAAACATTCCCGCGAGGGAGCACTCAACGAATCACAACCGTGCAACGATTAGCATAATTTACATTCACACTGTTCATCTTTTTTCCCATTGGTCCGTGAGACACCCATCACGTGACATAGTATCCCAGTGTCTATTGGTCCCTGACACGCCACGCAACAGCGCGCCATGAGCGCGCTATGAGTCCGCGTGCGTTTCGGCGGCACCATTAACTCTTACAGAACCGATGGTGTACATTCGCACCGTACAATACACATGATGTACACATTATCAGCAATACCTCCATTAGGCAAGGAGTTAAAACACATTAATTTCTGCTCTCTTGTGTGTGTGTGTGAGCGTGCTCGTGTAGTGGCGAAAATATAATATGAAATAAAATTAAGAAACGTCGTGTAACAGTTGAAAGGCTCAAGCAAGTCTTAAAGGTGCAAGCCCCGTAAAATTCTATCTACTAGTCTCAATACAAGCCGCATCCTCGTAGATTGTTGGCTATTATTGTGTCAGTGACTGCGTCAAACACAAATTGGATATTGTTAGTGTCTGTGGCACAGGTCATATGCGTGTAGATCTCCTTGTTGGCGCTTTTGTTCAATGCTTCGAATTGCAACTGGATGTAGCCTGCCGCGGGTAAATACTCGTTAGCACCTGGATGGGAGGAAAACACCGGTAAAAGACGACGAGCTTAGTTCGGAATAATTATAAAGGAATACCTGCATAAATACATTGCAATGTGAAATTTTATCATCATTATTTATTATATTATGCGAGTTATTTATTAATTTTTAAAATGGTTTAATTTGATTTGATTTATTTTCCACATTATCAAAAACTTAGGATACATCATTTCTATGGTGTTAAATGAATAAGTATTAACATTGCACATATAGTAGGAGAAGAGATGAACATAGAAGAGAGAAAGATGATGATAATGACGCGGACCAGGTGAAGAAAGAGGAGGGGAATATGAGGAGTAGGATGAGGAGAGGAGGGGGAGGAGGTTTAGCAGGAGAATGAGGATGAGGAGGAGGGAAGTGGAGGGGAGGGGGAGAAGGATGAGGAGGGGGGTAGGAGGAGCAGAAGGAGCAGAAAAAGGAGGGGGAAGATGGAGGGTAACATGGAGGAGGGGAAGGAGGAGGAGGAGGAGGAGGAGGAGGAGAATATGGAGGGTAAGATGTAGGAGGGGAGGAGGAGAAAAAGGTGGAGGAGAAGATGGAGGAGAAGGGGAGGAGGAGGTGGTGGTGGGGGCGGAAGAGAAGGAGGAGGAGTCACGGGAGGAGTAGTGGAAGGAGGAGTGGGAGGCGGTAAAGAAGTAAAAGGTATGAATAAAGAAGAAGAAGAAGCAAAATGGCGGAGGGAGGAGGAGGATCAAATCATACCTGTGTATTCTGGAAAGCAGATGGTGAGTGGTGATTTCTGTATTTTCTCCTCAAACAAGTCTTTCTTGTTGAGGAAGAGGATGATGGAGGTATCGGTGAACCACTTATTGTTGCAGATGGAATCAAAGAGCTTTAGGCTTTCTTGCATCCGATTCTGTCGTGGGAAATCGATGAGAAAATAGTTAGAAAATAGTGTTGGAAAGAATTGAAGTTTTTGCGTGTACCTTAATCCATCGTTTTAATAATAAATCGTCATCGTGATTGTTTTTTGTTTTTTTCAAGTAAAGAAAAATTGCATGAATATTGGTATATTAAATATAATCATAATATACTTAAAATTTTGTTTTTGAAATAAGAACATATACTCGTTGGTGAGGTCATACGAAATCATTAAAAATAATATTCATGGCTATTCGAGCCCCCCCCCCCCCCAAAAAAAAAATTAATAATAATAATAATAATAAATAAATAAAATAAATAAATAATAATAATTTTTTTTTTTTTTAAACCCGACTTCTAACAGTGTGATGTTCCCAATTTGTAATTTCTACATCGGTAGCGGTAGAGGTTTATTGGGGGAAAATGAAGGGGCTGCAGCTCCCCTCCCGCCCCTAAATACGCCAATGAATATCTGCTGAAGATATGGACATGGTGAAAGGAATTTTAGTTTTTAATCTTCTTTTTTTCCAATCCAATCCATTTATTAAACATTCAAATGGGTATGATTCTCAATTTTAAAAATGTAGTACATAAAAAGCAATTAATTAGGAAGCTTCGGACCGTGATATAATAATTATAAATGCTAATGACACGGCAAGGAAATTGGTTACAAAGTAACGACACAATAATCACGAGACGAAGTATTAATAAATTAATTAAAACGTCCATACTCAGCATAAATTAGACATACTGTATATATTGTAACGGTCATTACAGAATAATACTATGAAACCGTAGAAGTCGTTCATTAGTGTGTAAATTTTAAGAGTTTACGTAGTTGTGTAATTGTGTTGCTTCCCTTGCTTTATAATGAGGATAATTATCTTCTTTCAAACATTCCATTTAGGTAATTTCCACATCGTACTTGTCCCGCTTATGACGTATTAATAGTTTACGCCGGACTGATTGTTCTATAGATATGGGACTATACGTGGTAATAATGTTTATTCTGTGTAGGCCCTATACTCCCGGTTACTACCTCTTTAGCAACACACTCAAGCCATTGCAAATATGTTATTGTATCAATGAATGTGTTAATCAAGTTAGGTGTATGTTTTGATACGGTTTTCTATGATAATCATATCTAATAAGTTTTCTGATAACAATTTAATTTGCATATGCTTTAGATGCGTATAATTATACCGTATATTTTCACCCTAGATGAAAACAGGAGTACAAACACAATTAAAGGGAAACTATTGCCTTTAAAATCTTACCGTGACGTCATCTTCCAGTAGCCGCTGATCGTAGCCGCTGAGGGCGACACAGAAGATAATCGCCGTCACGTCTTCGAAACAGTGTATCCATTTTTTCCTCTCTGACCTTTGACCTCCAACGTCAAATAACCTATTGGATGTATACAAGAGACACGTGTAAAATAACACATTGCACATTCAAAATAACTATATACAGAATCAAACATAATAATACCACTGTGGCGACCTCAAAACCGTGTATTACATCTATTTCTCTATGATTTTTGACCTTCGATAGAAAAAAACATTGCTGATAAAAATAACAATGATATAATGTTATACCAAATTTGCAAAACAATTAATACATTATATTGTAATCATGTAATGCAATATTATTATAACTATATAAATTCTCTTTTGATAAAAGATCTGAATGTAACAAATTATAACGCACTTGCTGTAATGTTTTATAAACTTGGTACATTTTTAGTTTTATTTCGACTCTGCGACTTAAAAATGGTAACATAATCGTTATCATTCACTTACCTGAAGTGAAGATTTTTGAAAGTGAAGTGTGTTTCTACTATTCCTGTCGTTTTGACTCTGGTTCTGAGTATGTCTTGCTCGTTGGGAAGGTAGTCTGCTGAACCAATTCTATCGAGATTATCTAGAAAACTGGACGGAGAAAGAAATACAGAAGAAAAGAAAGAAAAATGAAATCAATTAATATCGTTCACAATACGTTATCATTATTGGGACGGTAGTCGGCTGAACCAATTCTATCGAGATTATCTAGAAAGCTGGACGGAGAAAGAAATACAGAAGAAAAGAAAGAAAAATGAAATCAATTAATATCGTTCACAATACGTTATCATTATTGGGACGGTAGTCTGCTGAACCAATTCTATCAAGATTATCTAGAAAACTGGGCGAAGAAAGAAATAAAGCAGGGGAGAAAGAAAGAAGAACAAAATTAATTAATATATCTGACAATAAAAGTATGTACATGTTTAATGTCCATGCTTTGGAAATGGCAGCGTGCACATGACTTGTCTTGTATAATATACGTGTAATAGCCTATATTGTTATTTCAAGTTACTTATGCGATATATGCTGAAGTTTACGTTCATGTTCACTTTATTACAGCGCATGGAGACATAATTATGTGATATGCGCGTTATAATTATTATTTTTTTTTTTTAATCATTATTATGATTATGATTATTATTTGACAATTATATTGTATATATCTGACATAAATGTACTGATATAAGAATCGTGAACATCTTTGGTGTTTTTAAATCGATTCTATCGAGATTATCTAGAAAACTGGGCGATGAAAGAAAAAAAAGGGAATTATTTTATCACAATGTATTAGTACAATCATTCATTTCACCGATGTTATTATAGCCAAATCATAGCCGTGAAATATACAAAAGTAGTTATTATACTTGGTATAGGCCTATCACATTTTGTAAACATTTATTCCACATTTATACCATGAGATTCGTGTACATGCACTCCCTTATTCGAATTTCACTAGGGTTTTGTATGATTTAGTTTGGATATTCAAGTACCTTGACAACATGCATCCATATTATAATTAAAAAGGCCAAGCGCGACGCCGCGACGCCGTGCGTGCGCGCATAGGATCCCGTTTTCAGTAAAATGCGTGATTGACTCATCAAACATTTTTCCCTTGATCGGGATTTAGAGCACAATATGGATTTATACGACACAGACATTAGATATACATTTGTAATGGTTATTTTAGATTGAATAATGATGATTTAGTTTGTGTGGTTTCGTTGATGATAATGAGATACCAATTCTTTATTTAAATAACATGTGTGGTTTCTTTAAAAATAATAAATAATACTTTATTTTTGTTTAAAGGGGCTCTGCAACCCAAATGCATGTTGACCTATGTTCATCTGTATTAGTGTACACATTCAATATTTGTAAACGGTTTGACCCAAATATGTGTTGTATATTTTTTAACATTTTATAATTTATTTGTCTTCATGTTGCTAAGCCCCACCTCCTAAAAAACCCTCCAGAGCAAATTCTATTGTTGACCTGCAGTGACATCATTTGTCAATCACTGGTCAGCTACCATGAGATTAACAAAAGATGAAAGTACAAAAAGAACATCCACACAAAAGCATGCCCTTCATACCTCCATGCAATAGCTTAGACAGTGCTTTTCTTCTGACATAGCAACAGCTATTGTTATTGAAGTTGTGTGAGTTGGTATACTATTCTATTCAACCGTGTGATACTATTGTGATTAGGCTAATCACAATAGCATGGTAGCTGACCAGTGATTGACAAATGATGTCACTGCAGGTCAACAATAGATTTTGCTCTGGAGGGGTTTTTAGGAGGTGGGGCTTAGCAACATGAAGACAAATAAATGATAAAATGTTTAAAAATATACAAAACATATTTGGGTCAAACCGTTTACAAATATTGAATGTGTACACTAATACAGATAAACAGAGGTCAACATGCATTTGGGTTGCAGGGCCCCTTTAAATGTGTGGTTTCATTCGAGATGACCAAGTAATCAGTTAATCAGAGTCGTTTAATATATATGGTTGTATGGATTAATTAATGGTAAACAAAAAAAGGGGAAAAATTAGTTTAACATAGAAAGTCAGTGACCTTTGAGAACAGTACAAGAAGAAAGAAACCCAACACTCACACCACAAGCAAACAAACCCAGGTTTTAAACTTTATCGACCCCGCAATGGTTTGACAAAAAATTCATTTGAAAAACCCAATAGAAAACATAAAGGGAAAGTCTGTGACAAAAAAAACCGGCACAAGTTGTGACCCCCGATATTCTGGATCTACTCCTGCTCCCCCCCCCCCCCCCCAATCCTTATCAGTTCGAAAACGCTACGTAACGGACGTCTTCAAAATCAACCAATTATAACAAAACACATACACATAATCCACACCGGAACTATGTGGGAAGGAAATTTGTTGGTACTAAATTACATATATAATTCCAGAAATTCACACCAGTTGTATAATATAGTTACGTAGTCTATATATATATGCATCTTGTTCTAGGCTTATACGCGTCGGTAGAGTTACAATATTATTTGCCCCATATTTGCATTTCACAGTTTCGCGGATGTACGCAGGGTGGCAAACAATGATGCCAAATAACGTCATTCGGTACACCAACACCGCCGCCTCTTATATGGCGTGCTTTAAGTGTCATAAAACATATAGATCTATCCTTCAATATGACACTTTATTATAATAATTCCATTCATAATCAACACCTAATTATATTTTATTTTATAATTGAATAAATAAAGTTTTAAAAAGTTAAAATAATTCTTTGTCAAGCGACAAAACTAATGACCCGTTATGTGTGAAAACAATACAATTAACGCTATTTTTGTTCTTCATTTTTTATTTATGAAGGTGAACTTATAAAAAATTACCTCTCGAATATTTTTATATTACTCTAAAGAGCTGCATTTTATATTCGACAAGTCGGATATGAACTTATCTTTTTGGGCGCAAAAATAAAGTGATACAGTACATGACATATGAGCGATGGATTTGTTCCCCCTCTACACCGTCAATTGAATCGATGTGCGTAAAATTGATTTTTATTTTGTATTTTGTATTTGTATTTTGCATCGATTAATTTATCACAAATCGTATACCATGTCAAATGATAATTGAATCACTTCCATCTGTGTCAATACGAAATTATGTTCAAAATTGCCAAAGAGATCGATGGTTGGTATATTTTCAGATCGAATTTGATTGACGCCGAATGCTTGTCATATACACGCGCCGTTCACCGCCGAACGGTACACATAACACCTCGCCGCCTTCCCAACATTGACGTCATCATAAAAAAAACGGGTGACGTCACGTGGTAAGATTATCGCTTTGCAGCCAGGGTTCATCTCCATCATGTCCCATGTCTCATCTGCAACATCCTCTTCTGTTTTGCATTTTTATTTGCTTTTTGGCTTCCACTTCTCAGAAGAAGTGACGGGTAATTTGACGGGGCGAGGAATTTGACGGAGGATTACTAGAAAAGCTGACGCTATAGCATAATTTTTGTTGGACATAATATTATAACGTCTTGGAGTGCTTTAGATTATAGTCATGCAATAGAATATGGCGTATTGTGTGTTTGGAATTACGAGAATACAATTTAATAGTGAAAACTGTATCAAATCAACAAAGTAATGAATTTAAGTTAGGTGGAAGAGACGGGTATTTAACGGGGTGAGGAATTTGACGGAGGAATACTATAAGAAAAGCTGATGCTATTAGTATAGCATAATTTTTGTTGGATACAAATTCTGACGTCTTGTAGTGTTTTAGATTACAATGCAAATGGAGTATGTCTTCTTTGTGTTGCTTTAGATTATAATTATTTACAATTGTATCAAGTCAAGTTATGAACTAACGTAAGGCCAAAAAGAACAGTAAAAATTGATGGCATCTGCATGACGTTTTTAATGATTTATAGATCAATGCAGAATACAATTTTAGTTATTGGTATTAGCTATTTTGATAGCGACTTAGCAACTTAAGATAGGTAATGTGGACATAAATGGAATAATTTTCATATTAATAAAGCGGATATAATCTCCATAACGTTTGAATGTGTTAGTAAGATAACATTAGTTTTAAGGTATTATATGACGAAACGACTCGGAAATCATTGTTATATACGCACCAATTTCATTTATACTTTCTACATCTTCTTTTAATTCATATCCTCCACTTCCTAGATAACTGACGAATGGCAAGAAAAACTAATGGAATCTATATTATACATGCCGCTTTATTAATTTATTAAGATTACAATTATTATACTGTAGCCAAACCTGTGTATAGTGATCACCTGAGCGAAACAAGAACATTGGTCACTGTAGACAGGTGACCTCTGAAGACAGGTTATGTAACATTATTTTGTCTGCAGGGATCACTTTTGGCGGTCACTATTATAGGCAGGTTGGCTGGTATAGACAGGTGGCCGCTAAGATAGGTTTGACTGTAGTAACGCGTAATAATTATGAGAATAGTAGGGCAACATCTATGATGTCAGCATACAACATATTCATTCGTACATTTCCCTTTTTTCGATATTAAGCCTCGAATACAATTTCTAGAATAACTGGAGGCTAATATTGCCCGGCCCCCCCCCCCCCCCCAAAAAAAATAAAAAATAAATAAATAAAAATACAGAATACTGTATTATAAAATCTGGTATAATCGGATGACTTTTTTTCGAAAATGTCGTTTTCATAGCTGAATTATATGCAATTGACAATTGCATTTAGGTTTCTTTGATTACATGTTTGATCAATGAAAAAAAATCGACTTCGTATACAGTAATAATTAAATACTATATATCAATATCAAGAACAATGTATTTGTATCTAGGCTCATTTTGCTTCGTATTTTATTGCAAAAGAAATAACATATTTAATGCATGTGCCTGCACGAAAATTCATCATCATTATCAATACAAGAAGAGCCAACTTCTTGAAAAGTCTTAGGAATAATTACTTGTCAGATCGGTGATCTATAGCGTGACACGCGATAGTCTCGATAATTATCATTACGCAACATATTCCACATCTCTATGGTAACGTATTGTATTGTGTAAAAAAAAGGTGGAAAATGTATTAGCTCCATCGGCAACGTATATGAGTGGATACTGTCATGTAAAGCTAGGACGCCATATTATCCAAATACACAGCAGCAGTTACTAAAAATGATATTCAACACTACCGTATATTCACTAATTTGTATTAAATTTACAACTATAGTGACCATATATAACCAAAAAGGGGGATTCGAAAGTGTCTATGACCACCATAATATATTTGAGTATGATTTAGTGGCTAGAAAATGTTACACATTAGAGATTACACATTTAAAATGTATTCTTTATTTTCAAGAAAAGAAAACAAAATGTGTTAGTGCCTCATGTCTGTAACCACTATATAATTGTAGATGATATAAATAGCTTGGAAATTTTATATTTGAAACTACACATGTATTTCAAATAAATTATAGATATATATTTTCAAAAGAATGAAACGAAGATGCATGTATGCGTCTTTAATATTCATATGTGACCATCATAAGTATATTTTGCAGATGATAATAGTGACGGGAAGCTGTTCAATTTTGAAGAAAATATAAATAGAAAGGTATACGGTATATTGTGTCGGTGACTTTTTCTATATCGCCCATCATTTTTGTTTTTACGTACTTTGATACCAACACATTTTGATTTATTTTTTGTATATTTGCAGATGATATTCAGTGGATGGAAAATTCAACGTTTGGAGATTTAAAATTTAAAATGCATTATTGTTTACTTTTAAAAAAAATGAAACGAAAGTGTAGACCCGTGTGATGATTCTATACATATCCACCATTCTTTTTGTGTGTGTGGGGGGGGGGGGGGGGGGGGGGGGGGGCAGATGATTCATTGACTGAGAGATTCTACGTTTGGAGACTGCAGATTTAAAATGTATTCACCTTCACAAGCTTACCTCGATCTTAAAGGGATCCAGTAACTTTGCCTGAATTTAACA
This sequence comes from Echinarachnius parma, assembly GCA_037951105.1. Taxonomy (NCBI): domain Eukaryota; kingdom Metazoa; phylum Echinodermata; class Echinoidea; order Clypeasteroida; family Echinarachniidae; genus Echinarachnius; species Echinarachnius parma. The sequence goes on along the minus strand of JBAMJV010001571.1, from coordinate 121,546 downwards.
TTTAATTTATGAAACCATCTTTGTATTTTGTCTGCACATTTCCCCTTTGTTAATGAGATATTTATGATATAATTTGGAGAGAAAAAAACCTGGTATTATTTAAACTGTGTACAAAACAATGGCAATGAGTTAGCAAAGAAAACTGAATTTTCGCTCATTACTCGGCCATATACATGACATTCATTCAACATGAAAGTTTAAACACATCATTTAGTGCTTTTAGTGGTAATATCTGACCAATGTTTTTGTTGTTGTATATATCAACCATTTTGCAATGATATTGTTTGCATATATATTGTCAACATAGTTACTAGATCCCTTTAAATGCTAACAATATACCGTGTACCTGGATGGATGGCATGAGTCATATACGGACTCACGGAAGAGACTCATGCAACCTCCTCTTTCGCCTCTAGGTGAATCCCGTATAAGGTTTAACCCCTAACATTCCAACGCCATTGCATACCCACAAATATCATGTGTATCGTTGTGTTAAAAAATGCACCACCGGTATGCGATAGGTTTGGTGTATTGGCGACGGAGCCGCATTATGCTATGCGATTTTTTTTTTCTCAAATGCCTTGTCCGCCGCCATTCACGTAACGAGGTCCAATCGTACAATTTACTATGCATGCATGCATGCAAGTTTCGTGTGCGCATTATACATAACGGGGAAGAATTGCACGTCAATGAACGCTGCGCTAAATGGATGGAGTCAAGAATGCGAACTCCATACCAATCATATAAATAAAAGCGCCAAATCAGATTAAGTGTGATATCATTATGGTTTTGTAAATTAACATGGCTTACACGCGCTAATGCTGAGTGGGTGGTGATATGTATCACTTGGTATTTGCAAACAAAGTTAATTTATCAATCAATTTTATTGCAAATAAACGACCCTCGTTATGATTTTATCACGAGCTTAATATTATACAAATAGTGCATGGTTTGGAGTTGAATATACCAGAATAGACAACGATACATTTTTAATTTCTCGAGAGCGATTATATTGCATCGAGGCCGCAGGCCGAGTGCAATATAATCGCACGAGAGAAATTAAAAATGTAGAGGTGTCTATTGTGGAATATTTAACGACAAGAAGCATGTACTATTTGTTATATAATATGATTATTTTGAGGAACTGATATGGTTATCATGTTGATAAACCCAAATTGACCTTGCTCAAACTGTGAGTGTTCTCTCCAGCCATTGTCGGCCCTGCGTACTGTGTTAAGTGCCAGCGCGTATTAGAAATAATTGCGCGCTCTGCGCATTTTCCCCATTCAAGAACAAGCGCACAAGAGCACATTACGCACTCCAAGGCAATCCCCTGCGCAGCTCGTTTGGCTCTCTATGGTCAGTTTGTACATACTGAAAAGTTATAATACATATGTATTATAACTTTACCATTGATTATACCGGATTAAGCATCGGTAATCAACCAATGGGAATGCTCAATTTACCTTCATTATGACGTCATCATATTATATAACAAAATAAGAAATATTGTATTGTACGTGCTGTTAACGATAAGCACCAGTTATTAATATCACAGTCTATGTTTATGGGTCAGAATAATTTAATGAGTATGACGAACTGGATATTTCCTTACATTACATCATCTGCAGAAAGGAATTCAAAACGATTTTGACCTTTCAAAAAATTCACCATTTTAAAATGTAGATCAACATCCCAGGGATCAACATTCTTTTGACTAATTCAATAAATGTCTTCTTTTCTTTTATTCGAATCAGACGACTTATTTTAATTAAACAATTTTAACATAGTGAAGTTAGAGATTAACTAGACGTAGAATTAACGTTCATACATAAAAGACCAAGAACATCGGGACATTTCACAATTAAGAGAAATTATTAATTTTAGACACATTTTCAAGAATTTATGGGAGCTTGTTTATCATGTTTGTGTACGAGAAGGAAACCTAGGTTTAACTAATATGCGCATTCAACAATATTATCTGATTGAATTATTTTGTTTGTTTGCTCTTTATACCAACTTTATATCATTAACCCTAAAAAGGGCGGGCTATATATTTGAGGTCTTTCTCTTGAGGCCATTATGGCCCGCCCCCTATGTTATATTTATGACCCTATGGTGATTTCAATTTTGGGAATGGTAATTTATGCAAATAAGGTCATACGATTCAAATTTTTTCCCATAAATCAGTATATTCTTTATAATTTAACATTGGTTTTCACTACATATATTCTTTAGACCATTTGGAATAATAATACAACAACAATATTGGAAGAGCCAGGTTATTCCTTATGTTTTCTATGTTTTGATAATTTCTTATGCATTTCTTTGTTTTTTAACTTATGTATTTTATTGTTTTGTTGTTTTATTTTATTTCTATTATAATTCAACATTTTGACCCACAAAACAAGCAACTAAAATGTAAACAAGACCCAATAACCAATGCTTTATCTCTTTTTAGGAAAACTTATATTTCCATATGTTTTGTACACAAATCACGAAATTGAACCATTTTCGGGCTGACATGCAAAGACTAAAGATCACGTGACTTCGTAACGGTATATTAGGTCCGATTAAAACAAAAATGTGTTTTAAATGATGCGCAAGACTACAAAAAAGGGCACCAAGCTGCGGGGCATCATCTTTACCCTTATTAGGGTTAAATTGTGGCGATTTGTTTGCAATTCTTAACATAAGGATAGTATTAAGGATGTAGCGATGTACTGATTTTAGATATAACTACCGTAAGGATACATTTAAAGATTTTCTAAATTCGGCCACCTATCCACCAAAATTATCTAAGGGGAGTGATTCAAATAATAATCATTATAATGATTGACAATATTATTGTGATTGATGATTTTCACAAATATCCCCAATGATATAGATTGTTAAATTTTGATGACAAAGATATGGTGGACCATTACAAGCAAAAAAAAGAACTCTGGTAAAGTAACCAGATACAGAGAATATTCACGTTGTACGTACGTATATTGTGGATGGATCATTTAGATGTTTTTCTCTCACTCTATTTAATACATTCAACCACCACTATTTGTAAAAATTTACTTTTTGTGAATCCAAAAATTCAAAAACAAAGATGATAATTATAGGCGGAAAACTACGAGTTCATAGTTAATAATGCAGGGATTGATAGTGGTTACTTTTCGATTTACATGACTTACTATTTGGCTGAATCGTTTAGTTGATACTCTCTCGCTCTATTGAAGATTTCTTGAACACCACTGTCCGTCCACAGTCTTTGTAAAGCCGCGGTTAGCGCCGGTGTGTAGGGTTCGGAATCTTGTAATTTGCTAACTGTGTCGTATACTAGTTGTGCATCCTCCTGAAAAAGAGAACAGAAACAAATATTTAATGATGTGAGTGTTTGTAATATAATAAGTATATAATCAATTCAAAGTTGTTGTACATTTTTTTAAAATTTAACCCCAGACATTTAAATAAAACAATAAACAACGTAACTTGGTAACAGGAAAAATAGTGTACAACATACAGAAATACATATAGTGTGCTACCCCTTAAAAAACCCAAATAAACAAATAAACAAACAAACAAACAAACCTATCCAACCACGCTACGTCCTTATAATTTATATAATATGCTACATTGAAACATTTCAGACGGATTTCGAGTGTCTGCCAATCCCTAACGGTCGCTTTAAGCAAGACGGTACGTGACTCCGGCAGACGTACATAATGCGAGTCGCATTCCGGCTGTTGACCCGCCATGGTTAATACGTTTTGGCCGAGAATGGACGCCCCGCCATGATTTTCGATGGATTAATGCGTTTAATCATAATGCGCTACCGAGCGAAAATTCGACACCGCTGCGCGCAGCGGGTAAGGTCAGGGACCGCGGTGGCGCGACAGAGATGGATGACTTGAAAAAACACGCACATTTATCCTGACGCACACACACACACACACACACACACACACACACACACACACATACAATGGACATGCGCATACATGTAAACAAATCCTCTTATTTGAGAGAGAAACAAGCGAACAAACGATTTATCTGAACCATAATATAAAGCATTCAACATTGTAGTAAAAAAAAAACATAAATATCATCATTATTTACAATGTGTACTATAAATATCATTAATAAAGTATAGTCAAACGTTAGTCATGAGTATACGTAATCAAAGTGTAATTTCTTTTTACTGGAAAGTTTATCTTGTTCTTAAATTCAATATAAAGCAGATTGAGCAAATCCGATGACAATACATTTTTGTTTGAAGTAACAACAATTATCCTCAAAAATAATAACAGTGCATGTGTTTTCACCAACAGTTTAGCCTGAACATTACCATTTCAATACAATTTGTAAAACATCACTTCCATGCTGCTGTGTATTCTTTATAATTTTTGAATACATAATAATTTATACGCCGTTTATTCTTGTTCTATAACGCTCAAATCGTGTATGAAGACTTATGTGCATATTTAGTGCAAAAGGCTATCAGACCCGGATGTATCTAATCACATTTTTTCTCGCGCCATAATAAGGGGAGTTATGAACAGAAATACAACAAAGAAGACAAAAACAATGTTGATTCAATATCGTCAGTAATTATCTCTTGATGGTTTCATACAGTCTGATGTTGCCATTATATTCACGCTATACATGGTTCAGGTAATTTAAAAGTTCTTTTTGTTGCGTAACTTCCTTAAAACAGGAATGTATATAGCATTTGCCAATCTTGTTTTGCGACACTCCGATCATCGAGTCATTTAAACAATTCATCGGACGTCCGACAATTTTTTTCACGATTTTTTTTCTTTTTCGAATTATATTTTGTTTATGTATTGGTAACTTCTTATCACATACATTACGCGATATGATTTGATTATCTTAAAGGGATCTAGTAACTTTGTTGGCAAGTGTAAAAAGTGATGAGTGATTAATACAAATGTGTATTGGAGTGATCTGATATGTCCACAAAGTAACGTGTGGAAAATTCACGTTAATTGGATGTTTTTTGGCTGAGATATGGGCAAATTGGAAAGTGATATTCACTAACTCATTGTACTTACTTTGTACAGGGCATTACATTATTCCGTAGACAATTTCATATCTGAACACTTCATCGTAAATATCTTTTATACGAAAAGGAAATTTGAAAAACCGAAAAATGTCCCGTGCTTTTATTGTTAATATGGATATGATAAGGTGAGAAAACCACTATAGAGTTCCAAGTAAGTTTTGAGGATTTGGACAATGGTTCTAAGTCCCTTTAAGGTCTGATATTACCAAAGCTGCTTACAACAACGAAACAACAGCACAACGTACAATGTGCATGCATTATGAATTTGTTGGCTTAGATACATGTATTAATATATTTGATTATCTTACGAATGTTCAACCGTTGGCAATTGCAATGGTCTTTAGGGCATTTCTAATATCTGAGTTAAATTCTTCCGCCACTTCTATACGCATTTTCTTTAATTTTCCGACGTCAAGTGAAACATGACACCGGTAGCGAAGGTCTAGGGCATGACGTCACGCCGATATGGTAATGGCGTCACTACGTTCATATCGTAGGTAGCTTATCACGAGATCACCGCCTCAAACACCTGCGGATCTTATCGTGTCATATGCTTCTTCATTATTCCTCCAGATTTATTTCCCCCCTTTTTTCTCTCGATAAGATAATGCTATTTAATTTCTGTAAGCGTTTCCATTATCTGATCGTTTTCCTCGGATGTAAAAATGTGGTTAGCCCGCCAGGTTATGGCTAAATGCACGAGCTTCGAAATTATATTACAAAAGATTGGAATCACTTAGCGACACGTGAATGCGCTAGAAGTCAGTCGTATAAGCCATGTATATTATGTGCAGCTTTCTGTTCGTTCAGTTATTGGTGCACTGCGTCTGCTATAGTTTGTAGTCGGGATGAACTTTTCACACTAGATATCCAAACACACACACACATCCACACACACACTCACATACACCTACATACAGACATACACGCACACACACAATCACACACATACACACACACACACAGACACACATACGTGTTCATACACACACACACACACACACACACACACGTGTTCATACATATACACATACGCACGCACACACATCCACACACTTACACGCACGCACACATGCATCCATCAAATACACACATACACTCACACAAACACACACACACAAATACACACACACATGCATACACTTTAATACACACATGCACCACACACTGAGAGAAAGAAGAAGAGGAAAAAAGAGGATGCTGCTATTTTTAGCCAGTCACTTATCAGTGTGCTGCCTTCGTCGACACGAGTTGATAGATTGTCTCCTATTCTCACACAAATCTATACTGTATGTTCGTGTATGTGTGTGTGTGCGTGTGTGTGGGGTATGCGTGCGTGTGTGTGGGGTATGCGTGCGTGCACGCGTATCAGTGTGTGTGTATATATTTGTATGTGTGTGTGTGTATGTGTGTGTGTGTGTGTGTGTGTGTGTGTGTGTGTGTGCGTGCGTGCGCGCGTATTAGTTTATGTGTGTATATATTATGTGTATGTGTGTGAGTGTGTATGTGTATGTTTGTTTGTGTGTGTGTGTGTGTGTGTGTGTGTTTGTGTGTGTATGTGTGCGTGTCCGTGCATGTCTAGTGTCCTTGTATGCGAATCGTCGTGCGCGAGAGATCGAGCAAAAATCTGTCTATTTCTGGCGCACATAAAACAAATACAAAAAAGCGAGTGTAAGCGAGTAATACTCAGTACAAAGAGAGCGGGAAGAGGGTCGTGTATATACGGTAACGCACTAATATAGTTATCATGGTATAATACCTAAGACCAGGGGCGTCGATCCGTTTTTGCGATTGGGGGGGCGAAATTTGAAAAAAAAAATTCCAGAGTGACCACAGAGAGAGCAAAAAGCCCCACATTGGAATGCCCGGATATGCGCTCATCGAAAGTGTCTTCATGGCTCGAAGACCTGACTTTGGGGGTCACCCACATTTGGGGACAATAATGGGGGTCCAGGGGGCGGAGCCCCCGGAAGCTTTTAGATTTCAGACATTTGCAACTCCTATCATGGGTGTTAAAATTGTATAAAATAGTGAACCTATACTCGTAACGTATTTTTAAGGGCATATAGCGAGGAAAATATTGAGCCTTGTATGAGATGGATTCACGTGATCCTATACTATAGAGCCATCGTTATAGTCTAGGGCATTGGGCTCCCATGAAACTAAGCAAGGGCGTAAACAACTTTTCAAAAGTGGAGGAGAGACATTGCGAGGAAGCGAAGCGACCGAGCGGGGGAGGGTGTGGGAGGGGGTGTCCCCCTCCCACAGTAGGGAGCTTTTGTATTTTTGGGCGTGAAATTGTGCGATTTGGTGCACACCCGAGACAGAAATTTCTCGTAATATGAAGTATGGAACCAAACATACATAATGACAAAGGGAGGGGGACAATCTCCTCCACTTTCAAATGTGGGGGGAAATGATATTCCAATTGGATTTGCGTTCAGCGCATATGGACCGATTTGACTGAAAGATATATTTCAGATTATTTTATTTTCTGTGACGGTGTGCTATCTATAGATGAGGGTTTAATAAACTTTGTTTGAGGTGTGCTTTTGAGAAATTACACTGCCCAACACATTTCGAAAGGTGAGTTCCCACAACCCAATTTAAACTTGCAATATGAGAAACTGTACATGCGCGCGAAGCGCGCGGCACAAAGGAGATTTACAGTCCTTTTCAAACTAAAAAACGGCTATTTTGAAGATTAATTATTGATGAATGTGTCTTTCCCGTCTTTGGCATTATATCACTCGATTTTTTTCGTTCTCATTTTCGGAATTATTGGGGGGGCGAAATGATATGTTCGCCCCCCAATATTTTCATTGGGGGGGCGACCGCCCCCCCTGCCCCCCCAGGATCGACGCCCCTGCCTAAGACTAATAATCTATGATTATTAATTTATTTTTTGGTAAAATTTGCGATAATTGACCGTTCCTTGTGTATTCATGAGATGTATTATAGGAGGGGAAAGTTGAAACTAAAACGTTGTTAATTTATTATCGAAAATTCTGGTCTTGACGATACATTACATTTACATTATTATAGTGACAGACGTATACCAGGGGCGGATCTAGCTTTTTGCTAAGGGGGGGAGTTTGACCCAATCGTCCACGAGCCGCGAAGCGGCGAAGTCCAAGACGCGTAGCGGCGAGTGGGGGGAGAGTCCGAGAGGGGTGTGTCCCCCCTCTCGGCGATTTTTTGTTGTTGCTATTTTGAACCCCCGTAAGTGATTTTTTTCTCACTTTTTTCACTGATACATTTTCACTTGGCAGCCCAAGGGGGGGGGGGGGGGGTTAAACCCCCTAAACCCCCCCCCCCCCTGGATCCGCCACTGTATACTGAACTGCTGTTTGAGAGATGACCACATAGCCTTACAGCAAGATCTTTCTACACTGGCAGAATGGGCAAACCTATGGGATATGTCATTCAATGTGAAGAAATGTGCCCACATGTGCATCTCCTTGAAGCGGCATCCCTTGACCTTTGACTACAACATCAATGGGCAAGCGGTTCCCAAAGCAATACCTCCTATAAATACCTTGGAGTCACAGTGGCGAACGACCTGAGCTGGAATACTCATGCACAGAAGATCCAAGCTAAAGCTGCAAGGACTCTTGGATTCGTACGTCGAGCCCTAGGGAAGTGTGATCAGAAAGTCAAGGACATTGCATATAAGCAACTTGTACGACCCCAGTTTGAATATGCCTCATGTGCATGGAATCCACACACCCATAAGGAGGTCAAACTCCTAGAGAGCATACAGAGACAAGCTGCCAGATTCGTCATCCTACTCATCCATGATTACAGAAGAGAATCTAGTGTCACCACCATGCTGTCATCTCTTGGCTGGGACACACTACAACACCGCCGCTTGCTCAATCAGTGCGAGATGCTCTTCAAGGTACACCACAAACTTGTCCAGATCTCCTTGTCTCCTCAAATCCGACTCATCACAGGCATCACCAGACCACAACGAGCACAACATCAAAGCCACAACCTCAGATTCACCCAACCATTTTGCAGAGTTAATTGCTTCATGTACAGCATGTTTCCCAGAGCAGTCCGTGTGTGGAACACTCTCCCAAGCAACGCTGTCTCAGCCAATACATTACTTGGCTTTCGGGGAGCGGCATTACCCGCCATACGGATTATGGCGCCGCCCCTGCCCCTGAAGATGTTGTAAACGAGGGACACACCTGCACCACCTGCACACTGCACCCTGCACATTGTATATAGTGCACGGAGAACCACCACCATCACTTCACCAACAGTACATCACCAACAGCGCGCAACACAGCACAGCCCTCTCCAGGACAGCGTTTACGCTTTTTGGGAGAGTAACTCTTCAAGGTTCAAGGGTATGGGGTGTTAGGGGTGTGCGTGTAAAATTGACGCATCATCACACATAGTGCAACATACATTACTTTTATTATCTATTATGGTTGGCAATTCGGGATCATCATCATTCTTATTCGTACAAACTGATATTATATAAGTCCTTAACGTGATGCTTCTGTATTAAGTATGCGTTTATTTTACTTTTCATTTCAGGATAACGTAATTTTCACACCCGATAACTATACCTAACATAGCATGGCATAAATATATAGACGAAAAATGTCACTACGAACGTTTTTATTTACCAACAATTATGTTATTATTGCAAGCATGGTAATGGTACATGCATAGTCATGTCAACAAAAATGGACGGTAGAGAACTAGAGTTCTAAGTAAGTTTTGAAGATTTGGACAATGTTACTAAAAAGTCCCTTTAAAGTGGAATTGACGCAAATCCACGAGAGAAGGTTTGAGAAAGTTTGTGCCTCAGGTCACGTAGTAGATTATTGTGGAAAGTAAATTGCTTTTTGGGCGGGAAATCCCCTGCTTTTCCCTTCGTTTCTTTATCATTCGAAATGGAAGCCTCGGCGGATTACATTAACGCATAACACACAAATAGCCTTCCAGCTCCATTGCCATACAATATATTTACTGCCGACATTATGTACCGTCGTCACTGAAAAAGTTAAAGGGGACCACCAGGCAAAGAACAACACATTATTATATGTTTTGGTACCGTTTTGTGATATCAAATAGATACCCAACATTTTGCAAAGGGTTGTGTAATTCATAAACAAAGCAATTAATTTACACCACTTACGGAACCACTACTATTTCCTGGTTCCATACGGGCCAACCTTTTGCGAGTGCGCCAATGCTATTCACGCGTACGCTTGTAGACAATAGATTCCCGGGCGATTCGTTCGCTCTGCACACATTAGTCTTCGCAATTCAGACCGCATGAACGCATGCTTTAGAATAGTGTAGCGTTTTCCAATTATTTTTTTTTCTTTCTGGAAACATATTTTTGTGGAATGGAATACTAAAGATGTTACCTTTCTTTAATAAGAATATTATTTTTGGGTGGTGGTACCCTTTAACAATCAATTAACACTTTGTGTCTGAGGGGAGGATGTAAATATGCCGGTAGGCTAGCTTCGCATTTTCTATTAGTTTTTTTTTACTGCTACATAAAATATTATTGAAGTGAAATCGTTTAATACGATATAACAGTACGCCATGGGGCTCCACTCAAAATAACACAAACCACAATCATGACAAAAGCGCAAAAGAAAAGAAAAAACCAACTCAGATTTCCACCGATTTGAAGTAGAGAGGGGCATACATTTTCCCCAAGGGCCGCTGTTAGGTCATCCTTGCCCCAACCCCGTTATGTAAAATTCGTCATATACAACTTCAATTGCATGTTAACATGCTCGAATTATTCATACAAAATGTTCAGTGTGATGTGCAAGTCCTCTTGAAACAAGGGGTGCCATCAGTGGCGTATAGCGAGTAGCGATTTCTCTGGGACTGACCCCCCCCCCCCCCCCCCCCACACGCGGTAATTTGTTGTTTGTTTGCTCACTTGCCTGCTTGCATCTTAGCCGGTAGTTTTTAATTATAGGGCTTTGGATAGTTCAAATCTAAAAGCTTCCAGGATACCCCACCAAAGATGGTTTGCGCAGGTTAAATTGGAGCAAAGAGTTGGAGCCCCCTCGCAGAATTTCCTGGCTATTTCACCGGCCGCCATGAAGTGTATTTTCTTTAGATATCAAGCACCGCATTCCCGGTTTCCTACTCAAAATTGCCATTATTTTTCTTAAAACATTATGCGACCCTTGAATGAATTCAAAACGCGGAAACCTATTACGGGTTGGCTACTCAAAATAGTGACGACTCGTTGTGTATTGCAATGTCTTCTGAAAAGTATGTAACAGTGTTCAAAGAATTAAAGGAGCCGGGGGGTTATAGACTGAACAACACTAGCCTTGTTATGTTTTAGGCATTGTATCTCGCCAAACTATTTAATGTAGGATGCTTTATAAACTTCCCTTCCGTTCTTCAGCTCATAATCGGCGTTTTAGTACGAAAGTCAGGTTGATCTTTTTGTTTGATTCTTGATGCGATTTTTTTGTTTTAGCGATGGGCAAATAATGAACGGGGGCCGGAGGTTATAGACTCAAAATAGTGACGACTCGTTGTGTATTGCAATGTCTTCTGAAAAGTATGTAACAGTGTTCAAAGAATTAAAGGAGCCGGGGGGTTATAGACTTAACAGCATCAACCTTGTTATGTTTTCGGCATTGTGTCTCGCCAAACTGTTTCATGTAGGGTGCTTTAACTTCCCCGTTCCGTTCTTCAGCTCATAATCGGCGTTTTAGTACGAATGTCAGGTTGGTCTTTTCATTTGATTCTAGATGCGATTATTTAAGCAGTGGGCAAAGAATGAAAGAGGGACCCGGAGGTTATAGACTTTGTCTTAACAACACCAACTTTGTTATGTTTTCGGCATTGTGTCTCGCCAAACTGTTTCATGTAGGGTGCTTTAACTTCCCCGTTCCGTTCTTCAGCTCATAATCGGCGTTTTAGTACGAATATCAGGTTGGTCTTTTCATTTGATTCTAGATGCGATTATTTTAGCAGTGGGCAAATAAAGTGAAAGTGGGGCCCTGAGGTTATAGACTTAACAGCACCAACTTTGTTATGTTTTCGGCATGTGTCTCGTCAAACAATGTTGGGCGCCTTTGTATTGTGTTGTTTAGCTCTTAAACAGCGTTTTGAAACGAGTTTCGGTCTAACCATTTTACGTAATTATTTTATCTTGAGAATAATGCACCTCGTTTGAAGAAAAAAAGGAGAGAAAAGGGAGAACGTAAAGCGTGCTTTTTATATCTCTCACTCTCTCCCAAAACGCTCGCCAAACTCTGTCTGCGCTCTGAGCAGCCATGGAGAACATGAACTGGATGTTTGGGACCCACCAAAGGCAAGTGCTAATTTCTCAACTTTGTAAGTATTTTTTTGTTTTCAAGTCAGTTTCTTTTGTCTTAATACTGATACTAATGAAGAATTGAAAATCAATAATACAACTTTGGCGTCGCCGGAAATCGAATCCAACCAGAGACGTACTCGGGATTGCTGGACAGTGCTCCAACCACTGAACTACTTACACAAATCTTTCCTTGCTCATTTTCATTTGTTGTTTTTTCTTAAATAAAATGTCTGATCTGATTCCCTAATGATTATTAATTAGCGAGAGAAGATTGGGCTTCGCCGGGAATCGAACCTGAGACCTCCGGATTGCTATATAGACCGGTGCTCTACCTATTGCGACACACGGCCCTATTGATCATGTTAACGGTGGCCCTTCCCAGATCCTCTATCTATGAATTAATTTGTATAATTAATCAGAACAGATTTATCGAGAGAAAAAAAACTACCTCTCTCTCCTCTTCCCGAAAGGTAGTTTTCACATTTCCCCGCGCTCTGGGCATAGAGACCATAGACTGAAGGTCGTGGGTTCGAGACCCACCGAAGCCCAATGTTCTTTGCTCAGCTCTTTAGGTATTTAGTTTGTGTCTAATCATTATGTCTTCATAACTAACGAAATGAGATGAAAATGTAAACAATATATAATGTCGTCGCCGGGAGTCGAGCTCGAGACCTCCGGATTGCCTAGACCGGTACTAGTGCTCTATTAAACTACTGATCCATAAAACATAATTATACAAAGCTTTCTTTGCTTTTTGGTTTATTCAATTCACTATGATGTCAGCTTGCATTTATAATAACTGATTACAATTTAGTTTAATAAACAATTCTTACCTCTCTCTCCTCCTCTCCAAAGGCAGTTCCAAATTTTTCCCGCGCCCTAAGCATGGAGACCATGGACTGGAGTAAGTTGCTATACACGACGGGTCGGTAGATCTTAGAATCTTCCGCCGTAAATCCTTCTTCGTGTATAATTCTGCAAAACAAATAAATATAAAGATAATATTATATGATTCTATTATACAATTTGTTATAGTAAAGACGTTTTGGTATGTGTAGATTTTCGGTACAAAGAAAAGAGCTAACAATATTTTGGAAAGATTTTAGAATCTTCCGCGGTAAATCCTTCTTCGTGTATAATTCTGCAAAACAAAAATAGTAATATAACATTATAGTTATACAGTAATATGCAATGTTTTATGGTAAAGAAGTTCGGGTATGTGTAGATTTTCGAAACAAAAAAAGGGCCAAAATGTTTAGAAACTAAATGTAGATTTTACTCATCCGCGGTAAATCCTTCTTCGTGTATAAGTCTGCCCAAGAAAAATAAAGATATTGCATTAGTTAAATTTTACAACTAATTTATAGAAAGTTTCGGGGGATGTGCAGATCTTCGAAACAAAAAAAAATACGCCAAAAAGTTTCAAATAATGTAGATGTTTATACCCATCCGCTGTTTAATCTGCTCAACGAGTATAATTCTGCATAATGAATGGAGACATTACACATGTGTTATTACACTGGTTTCATAGCAAATAACATGTTGGGGAATTTATTGCGTTTTTTCCCCAATTATATTCCCAAAGCCGGGGAAATACGGGTAAGATACGTCATTTCATAATGCACACGGTAAAACATGTCTATAATGATAAAGACCATCAAGGGTGAGAGAAAAGGGTGGTCATTATTATTAAGCAGGTGGTCGGTATATACATTGAGTGTATTCGACATGACCTTTTGTTAAGTATTTTGAATGGTATCAAGATAAGTGGTCTTTATAGACAGGTGATCTCATGAAACAGTTGATTGCTAGAGCATGTTTGACAGTACATCGACATTATACAACATGTTCACATCTTACTAAGACAGCAGAGTCAACCCAGCATGCAGTATATAGACGAATCCGGTTTCAAGTCTCTATCGGGCCATAACTGGGGGGCTTCCAAGAGTACAACAACAGATCATTTGAATAGGTTTTAACCGTTATGCAACATGTCAGGTGTATAATTGTCTCCTCAACAATCAGTGACCTTTGTTCAGCATGCTAGACATGCTTGAAGTACCCCAGTTATGGCAGATGTAGACTTGAAACCGGATTGGTTTGACCACCTAACCAAGGGAAACAAGGCAATTGGTCACTGTAGGAAGGTTCAATAACTATATAATCCCCTGCCACTATAGGCAGGTTGGTTGCTACAGACAGGTGGCCGCTAAGCTATACACAGTCAAACCTGTGTATAGTGACCACCTAAGGGAAACGAGTGGCCACTGAAGACAGGTGTCCTCTAAAGACATGAGGTTCCATATTATTACTTTCTCTGCCGGGGATGGTGGCCACGATAAGCAGGTTTACTGAGACAGAAAGATGGCCGCTAAGACAGGTTATAAATGTAAATCTGTGTATAGTGACCACCTAAGGAAAACAAGACGAGTGGCCACTGTAGACAGGTGTCTTCTAAATATAGGTTCCATAACATTATTTCTCTGCAGGGGATCACTTTAGTGGCCACAATAGGCAGGTTGGTTGCTACAGACATAGTGGCCTCTAAGACAATTAGTTTAAAATGCATAATATGTTATATATTATATACAATCAAACCTGTGTATAAAGTGACCATTTTAGGGAAACAAGAAAACTGTTCTCTGTAGACAGACGTCCTCTAAAAACAGGTTCCATATTATTTTTTTCTCTGCAGGGGATAACTTATAGTGGCCACTATAAGCAAGTTGGTTGCTACAGACCGGTGGCCTCTAAGACTGGTTTAAAATGTATGTATACATGCAGTCAAGCCTATGTATAGTGACCACCCAAGGGAAACAAAAAAAATTGTTCACTGTAGACAGGTGACCTCAAAAGGTAGGTTCCATAACACTGTTTTATATCTGCAAGTATATATCACGAAAGAGGAATTCGGGAAATCCAAAACACGTTCCATGTTGCTAAATATATTACTCATTGCGGATATAGTATCGGAAATAATATCGCTAGTGATATTCGTTTGTCTCGCAATGTATGGTCAACAAGGAATCTAAAAGATCACGACGTTTCTTGCGCCGCTGCAACACTTCGTCAGGTGATACAATCTACGGTAAGCAAGCATGTTTTATACCCGGTGGTAGGCTCCAACGCGCTATCCCGCATGAAGTGTTGCAGCGGCGCACGAAACGTCGTGATCTTTTAGATTCCTTGTTGACCATACATTGCGAGACAAACGAATATCACTAGCGATATTATTTCCGATACGTTCCATGTTATTGGTAATACGATTACAAGGTATTTGAGAACTGCTAGAGTTCTACGACTCTACGTAAATTTGTGTGGATAAGACAATGTTACTTGATCCCTTTATATGTCTATTATCCAAACACATGTATGAGTAAGACCCAATTTACTCTTCATAAAGGAGTGGTCACATTGGACACGACTCCCCACGACTAGACCCACGAATGCAGTACGCATTGGTACAAATCTATAGCAAGCCGTTTTAACATTTATTCCTATTTCTTGATATCAATAATTGAATTATTGATATCAGTTTATTTCTTGATATCAAGTATCACCAATACAGAAAAGTATTTCTTGATATCAAGAATGCATTTCTTGATATCAAGAATGCATTTCTTGATATCAAGAATTCGATTTCTTGATATCAAGAATTTAATTCTTGATATCAAGAATTGAATTCTTGATATCAAGAAATAGAAATAAATGTTAAAAACGGCTTGCCATAGATTTGTACCAATGCGTACTGCATTCGTGGGTCTATTCGTGGGGAGTCGTGTCCAATGTGACCACTCCTTTATGTTTTGTCTGGCAAAACAACGATTAAAAAAGAGGAAAATACAGCAACTTTTATGCAAAGACATTCTATTCATTTCTTGGCTTACTCTCACCTTGACAGTTTCCTGGAAATCTAAATCTGCCCAGGAAATGGGGTAATGGTCCGGACAAATCTAGGTCGTTAGACTCTCGAACTTTTCCAACCGACATGTCCTTGGATTCTAACTCCTAAGATTCACTAATACCGTCTTCCCGTTAGTTCTTCCATCTTTCATCTTCTTCCGTATACTCTCCGAATCTCGAAATTTTCCAACTGACTAGACCTTGGCTTTTAACTCCTAAGATTCACTAATACCGTCTTCCCGTTAGTTCTTCCATCTGTCATTTTCTCCTATACTGCCCATCCTCTTCCGTATACTCTCCGAATCTCAAACTTTTCCAACTGACTAGACCTTGGATTCTAACTCCTAAGATTCACTAATACCGTCTTCCCGTTAATTCTTCCATCTGTCATTTTCTCCTATATATACTGCCCATCTTCTTCTGTATACTCTCCGAATCTCGAACTTTTCCAACTGACTAGACCTTGGATTCTAACTCCTAAGATTCACTATTACCGTCTTCCCGTTAGTTCTTCCATCTTTCATCTTCTTCAGTATACTCTCCGAATCTCGAACTTTTCCAACTGACTAGACCTTGGCTTCTAACTCCTAAGATTTACTATTAATACCGTCTTCCCGTTAATTGTTCCATCTTTCATTTTCTCCTATATACTGCCCATCTTCTTCCGTATACTCTCCGAATCTCAAACTTTTCCAACTGACTAGACATTGGCTTCTAACTCCTAAGATTCACTAATACCGTCTTCCCGTTAATTCTTCCATCTTTCATTTTCTCCTATATACTGCCCATCTTCTTCCGTATACTCTCCGAATCTCGAACTTTTCCAACTGACTAGACATTGGCTTCTAACTCCTAAGATGCGCTAATACCGTCTTCCCGTTAGTTCTTCCATCTTTCATTTTCTCCTATACTGCCCATCCTCTTCCGTATACTCTCCGAATCTCGAACTTTTCCAACTGACTAGACCTTGGCTTCTAACTCCTAACATTCACTAATACCGTCTTCCCGTTAATTCTTACATCTGTCATTTTCTCCTATATACTGCCTAACTTCTTCCGCAGGCCCTTCACCACTTTATACTCAGGTTCCATTTTTCATACCCCTCTAAATAATTGTACCTCCTCCCTTTCTCCTCTCCCATTCTTTATCTCCGTCTTTAAGAAGTACCTCTATCGCGTATATATTGTTTTACCTAACTCGTATTTATTTCCATTTTTCCTACTTCGACTTGCCGATTCGTAACAAATATTTCTTAATCTTGATGTTTTCCACTGATATATCCCTTTATCCCTTTCTGACATTCACTTTGGAAAATGCTGATACATTTGGCATGTATACAATGTTCATAACGCCCCCGTTTCACAACCATTACGCCCTCTAGTTTGCCAATTTGATACTACACCTCTGACAGATCTGCCGAACAATGTTTGTATGCATTCGTTTATTTATTCATTCATTCATTCATTCATTCATTCATTCATTCATTCATTCATTCATTCATTCATTCATTCATTCATTCATTCATTCATTAATTCATTCATTCGGTCATTCATTTATGTATTTATTAATTCGTGTATTTATCTATGTATTTATTTATTTATTGAGTTATTGAGTTATTGAGTTATTGATTTAGTTAGTTAGTTAGTTAGTTAGTTAGTTGGTTGGTTGGTTGGTTGGTTGGTTGGTTGGTTGGTTGGTTGGTTGGTTGGTTGGTTGGTTGGTTGGTTGGTTGGTTGGTTGGTTGGTTGGTTGGTTGGTTCTTTCGTTCGTTCGTTCGTTCGTTCGTTCGTTCGTTCGTTCGTTCGTTCGTTCGTTCATTCATTCATTCATTCATTCATTCATTCATTCATTCATTCATTCATTCATTCATTCATTCATTCATTCATTCATTCATTCATTCATTTATTCATTCATATATTTAATTATTCATTCGCGTATGTATATTTATTTATTTAGTTAGTAAGATAGTTAGTTAGTAAGTAAGTAAGTTAGTTCTTCCTTCCTTTATTTATTAATTAATTTAATTCGTCCTTTTTTAAAAGCAGGACAGCCCCATCAGTGAACCAACACTGTTTTCCTGGGATACGGAGAGAAGTGGAGAACATGACCACATATTATGTGCATAATCACACGACTATCGAGTTATCCTCATAGCCAGACCTTGAATACAACAGGCATCAACCAATGACTTCGGGCTATCCTGTCCTTCCCATTGTCCATAGGCGTATAGAGGAGGGGGTGAGGCGGATGAGGGGGCTACAGCCCCCCCTGTAGTTTTTAAAACGCCCATATTCGTGCAGAATCATGTCACATTTGGGCAAATCCGTGTCACATTTCGGCAAAACCGTGTCATATTCGGGCAAACGCACGTCATTTTCGGGCAGAGTCATAATACATTCGGGCAAATGAATGTAAGTTTCGGGCAATACGACGTCATTTTTGGACAAAACCCTCCCATAGTCGACTAAAATCATGTTTTTTTTTGTTTACTTACTTTCAAAAACATAATTTTAGGGCATCAAAGAGGCGAATACATTTGTTGTTGTTTTGTGTTGCTTGCTAGGTGAAAATTGGAAGTATAGTTATTCGAGCAAAAGACACCAGCCCCCCTGTGACAAATAAGCTCCTACGCCCATGCCCTCCTTGGAGAGGATGTTCGTAAAGTATACGAGACGGGACGGCAGATACGTGCAGTCGTGACCATACAAATCTAAACGACCTTTTATAAACGACCTTTTCCTGGAAAGAACCAAAATTTGCCCATTTCTAAAAATCGTCCTCCTTATTTGTTGTCATAAAACGTAAATTTTATTGATCCCTACAAGCAGTTTATCAATAAAAAAATCAATATTCATACACTCCCCTTTCATATTATTTATTTGGTGAAAATATCGATTCCAAAGTGTACGAAATTTCAATAAATATGGCCGGTCGAATTTTAAATGGGTAGTTCAGTTTTGGTATAGAGGGCGCTGCACAAAATAATTCGGAACCTATAGGTTGCATCTCTCGGATGGTGACGATAACGGACGGTCTCATACATAATTATGTTAATTATCATAACTCTTATGAAATCCAAAAGAAGCAATAAACCAACAGTGCTTTGGGGGTACGGCAGTAAAACGTGCAGTCGTTAGTCAATTAAAACGCTACGTCTGTCCTTGTTATATTCAATAATCATGTCAATGTGAAACACAATTACACATGTGCATGGGCGTAGATCTGTCATTGATACCCATTCAACAGGGGGGATGATCTATTCATTCATTCCCCCCTGATGAATAGGTATTACGTAAGTATTTACACCCATGCACCTGTGTATATGTAAACATTCCTTCGAAGTAGCGCAAGGTTTACACAATGTGCGTGTTGTTGTTGTTGTTTTTTTTTACTTCTGTAATGTTCTCCTTGCGGGGGAGGGGAAGTGGGGGTGGCACTAATCCCCATGGCCATGGAGGGTAGTTCTAGTCCTCCTTGTCCGCTTCCTTAATTAATCCACTTTACTGCAATGACCTAATTCACGAGAAAGGTCTCGAGATTAATGGGGGCAATGCAACTAATGACCGTGGGGGTAAAAAACATACGGAAGTGAAGATGTTACCAAAACACAGAGAAAATAAAACAAATACATAAATAAATTAAAGATAAGACTTCTGAGAACAAGATGAATGAGTTTTGGTGAGAGAAAAAAATAAAAACGGAAGGATACCAACTGCAAGATTTTAAGACGCCAAGGGCTTATCTTCGTAAGCAACCTTCAGTGCAGTAGGCCTACCAAGAAATAGATGTTTATCTGATCCCGCTAACAGCCCCACATACTGGCTTCCTTGCTGGTTCCGTGCCCTTAGCGCGCTTACCCGCACTGCGACGTTTGTCTACAGGACCCGAAGTCAAATGGGACGTTTTTTGTTGTTTCTTATGGCAAAGGGAATGAGGAAGCAGTGGGTGTTATGTTCTACCCCTATGTGACCCCTCCCTCTTTCCCCCTAAAAAGATAACACTAAGTTCATGTTTGGCAGGCTGCCCCTCCCTATATTGGGTATCTTGCCCCCCCCCCCCCCCCCCCCCCAACAACAAAAAAACACACAACAAACAAACAAACAAACAAACAAAACAAAAGGCCAAAGTCCCATTTAAATACTGATACTACTAGCCTCACCATTGTGCTCCCTTCACCCCCCCCCCCAATAATAATAATGATTCCAATTTCATATCTGTCACATGATGCCCCCTCCCTAATGGGTATCTTAGCCCCGGCCCCGACCCCGTCCCTATTTTTCCCCTTTGTGCCCCCTCCACCCCCCAAAAAATATATATATATTTTTAAATATGGTTATTATAATGATTCCTATTTCATATTTGACACAGGCTGCCCCCTCCATGATGGGTATCTTGCACGCCGGTCCCCGCCCCATCTCTTCTTGTCCCACTTGATAACTGACACTCGGATTTGAGTGATGGACAGACAGCATCTTGTCGAAGTTCCATTGAATAAATGAATATTATGATATAATTGATTATTTATGAATGATTTAGTATTATGGCGTAAATATTCGAATGAACGCCAAAATTACAACAACAACAACAACTGACACTAGCTTCACCACCGGACGTGGGCGCCATCCTTCCTTCCTCGTCTGCTGCATGAATACAGGTGAATAATTTATGATGTTTTTGTTGTTTTTACAAAGGAAGAAAAAGTGAGGGGGAACAGAAATACAAACATTTCTTTGAAGTAGACCTACACGAAATACGTGTTTTGATTTTTTTAGATATGATTACATAGAATACCTTCTTAAATATTTACAGTCATGTTGTTTTGGTCACAGAATCTTGGTATTATAAACCCCTCACAAAAAGTTCCGCAATTCATGTTTGAGCGGTCATAAATCAATATTATCTTACATGATTTTGGTATCAATGAAAATCCTGTTTTTTCCTCTTTACATTGATACCCCATCCGTAATGGCCATGTAATTATGGAATGTGCATTGCACCTAAATTTGCAGCAAAGTCAAGATTGAAATGTTGCAAAATGCATTGTTATTGTGTGACCATTCAAAACACACGTAAATCTCCAAACAAATGAAGAATTAAAATTGACAATAACGCTGTATTTTGCGACATTTCGCTTTTGACACGGCTCCATATTCAGGTGTACTGCACATTCCATAATTAGTAATCATTACAAATGATTCATCGACGTAAAGAGGAATAAACAGGCTTGTCAATTATGATCGAATTCGAGTATATAGGATCATTTCATAAACAAACTTTTATGAACTTTTTGTGAGGGGTTTATATATGTAGGGCACACATTCTTTTCACATTCATATTACATACCAATGAGTGCAATATGGATACACTCAATAACTTGTATAAGTCTGTGTTTTTGTGTGTGATTATGCAATATTAATGCGCATGCGCACAGGTTGTCAATATAGATAAACTAACTTCCTGGTTTTCTTCACTTTTGTTTTGTTAAGAAATCATTATGATTACTAACAGTAATTATACTGAAAAGGAACAACAGGATCATAATTACTCATCAATCTCAAGATATTATATAAATAAAACACATAATTATTCACAAAAGCACACAAACGCCTAAGACGATGTATTGGTAATTGCATTATGTTCCACTAAGTAAAAAAAAAGGGGGGGGGGGCAATGAGGTAAGAGAGGAGGTAATAAACAAAGCTATACATTTGTGCTTGCTGTGTAAAACTGAGTACTTTATCAAACTTGTAACGATGTGTTTAATGATAAAATGTAGCTTAAAAATCTACATGTATATCTTTTAGTAAATATTTACATTTTACTTTCCTGAATAAAAAATGCTCGATTATTGACTTCAAGCTTCCTGTTCTACTATACCATTGACCCAAAACCGATATCGAATTCTACACATGTTGTTGACAAAATGTGAATTATAATGTTTTTCAAGGAGATAATTTTATCAGTTTTACCCCCCTCTCACTCCCCCCCCCCCCCCCCACCCTCAAAGTACAAAACCCACTGTTTTTTTAAGCACTCGCCATGCTCTCATCACCAGCACATTCAATCGTATACTTTATGCATGTAATGCAAGTTCGTCGCGCCAAAAATACCCGCCCACGCAAATGGCTCCGGACATGACAGACGGAGTCAAAAAGAAGATATTATCATGCAGTCACTAGCCTGGGCACGAATCCTACTGCTACATCACTGCTGCATCTTGTCAGGTAAATGCGGGGGAAATTCGACATACCATGGCTGTTTTTACACTACTGTTCGTAACGACGCGACGTAAGCACAAGACGTATTCAAGCACAAAACGTCGCGACGTTTTGTATGATATCATATTTTATACGACGTTGCATTAAGAAACGACGTTTTTTTATGTATTATATCGTATACTTGGGTGTAGCTATATTATACGACGTCGTATTAGGAACGACGTTTTGTGTATCGTATACATGTAGCTATATGATACGACGTTCATACGACGTCGCATTGAGAAACGACGTTTTGTATGATAATGTGAACGCGCCTAAAGTTGCGATCGAGGGTAGTTGGCGCGTAATAAGGGGCATGATACCGCAATTTCCCGCCTTTTTAGCTCGTCATCGCGCGGAGAAGAAGTCAATTAATTATACATCTACACACGACAAATCCCCGATGCTGCAGTGTTCGCGGCTAACGAATTATGCTAATCGTATTGCAAGGTACTGAGTACATGTAATATACATGTTGTTGTACAATTCTCCGCAAATAGGTAATATAATGTACATGTTCATGTTATAATTCTCCGCGAAGAGATAATGTTCCAGTTATATTGCTCTTCGCAATGAGATAACGCGTGTGATAATATGAATAGAGATAATTGGAAATATTTTCTTGTCGGAGTCTTTTTCTTTTATGTACAGCAAAATGGAAGGAGGGAAAATTGAAAAAAATTGAGGAACATTTCCATATTTATACCATTTGTGTATATATCAAGGTATTCGTTTCGAAATTTTCCAGGAATTCATGTTAGGCCCACGTTAGGATTATCTAACACGAAAAAAACTCATTTATCAACATCATAATATAAAGGCCTATACAGTATATACACACATGTGTTTAGGTTGGAATGTACATGTGTTTAAGTTATGAAAAGCCACTTGTAGCCTCGGAATTAAACACTATTCAATCACAAATTAACATATATAATATATACTCAGTGATAATAGATATTAGCTATGCATTTAAAGTTTATATTAGCTATGCATTTAAAGTTTGTTAACATAATTCAATGTGTATTTGATAAATAGTGTATTAAGTTTATTAACGGTACATAGTAAATAATGTTTTTGACATGTTATAAGTCCAACATAATGGGTGGAATTCACAAAGGAGGTTTGTAGGAGGTTTGTACAAACCATGGTTTGACCAAGGTTTACATCTATGGAATGCCATTTGTAAACTGATGGAGAAGGAATGTAAACTCCATACTTGTTAACAATGTTGATTTACAATTTACCATATACGAGCAGCATTCCATAGATGTAAACCATCGTCAAACCATGGTTTGTACAAACCTCCTACAAACCTCCTTTGTGAATACGGGCCAAGAAGTTCAACTTAGGGTCTATGTGAAACATCCCTTGTCAAATCGCTATTAAAGTGTCATAATTGTATTATAATATGTACCAAGAAGATTCCTATCATAAGTTCATATACACATGAAAGGTAAAAGGGTGTTATATATATTTTCTTGTCAAATGTTGTGCTTCTTTATTGATTCAAATTGGTATCAATGTAAATACAAATACAAGAGTATAATATTTATATGTATTTATTTATTTTAGGACTTGTTCAATGTGATTATTCTTCAGTGCTTTTGCTCTTTGATAAAAGACGTAAACATGGAAATATGATTGAATTATACATGATTTATCAGTGTTTCCCAAAGAAAATGAACAACTAGGCCCTATTAATATTTAGGGTAATAACAAAAAGTATGTTTTTTAACTTGTACAATTATTCCCTTAATGCTTCAATAAAGTAGAAATGAGTCTAAATCAATACATGATTTATTGCTGTCTTCCAAATTAGTCGTATTACGCACACACGGAAAAAAAACCCTCGCCGACTCAACCGCATAAAGACATCGCCTCACGTTGAATGTGCGCGCGTGCGTCTTTAAATTAATCCGATATATAACGCACACAGTTATATACAGTCGATTTAACACAGACAAATAATAGAGTCGACTAACCAGAACCAATCTAATTACTCAAACTAAGTTAGCTGTCATTGACATGGACTTAAATAACCATGTATAATTATATTGACGTGGAATGGTTCGATAGGAACACGTATGCATAGTTAATTAAACCCATCAGGAACATGAACGCTCGAAGGACATTTATTTCCATCTATATATCATCATCTATAACAAATCATTAAAGCCCCCTTTTCCCATCGTCAAATAAGAAGAAAAAAAGTATATTGATCTCGTCAACTATACGGTAGAGACAGCTATTTGCAGGCGGCAAACATACACATATGGACTAGGTAAGGCTATCCGTGTCACGTGATCTGAGCGCAAACAAGAGTGAAATCACTTGTCGGAGGAAACGGGCGCCATTATGGGTGAAATTGGTGGGATGCGTCCGTTGCTATGCGGTTTAGATACCATAGCAACTAGACCTTAAAGGGTGTATGACTAGCGAAAAGTATGTTACGCGATAATCATAACGAAATTAGAATCACCCGTTCAAGACAATACTTTTTATTTCATTTTAGTTTAGCGCGTAATCTCCATAGACCAATCACGCTAAATATTATGTTCGGAACCATGCAGTCGTAAATAGATTAAAGTGATCCATTAACTTTGTCAACTGCAGCCAAATCAAAAGTATTGACCTTTCATATTCCCCTTCTATCTTGTTGGTTAGCTTATGGTAATAATAGAAGAATGAAATAGATTTGGTTAAGTCTCCCTAATTCTGAAGATATTTATGATTGAATAAAAAGCGTTCCGGAAAGCGTTCCGATTATAGCCCTCTGCAGACAGAGCCGACTCGACCCGATCAGGCTGGTTTTCATTCGGATCGGCTCAGTTTTCAGTGCCTCGCGACACACATTTTGCCAGTCGAGAGACAGTCGGATGCCAGGTGGGGCCGATTCAACACGATGAATCGGCTCCGACCGACCGGGCCCAACTCTAGCCTGATTGAAACCAGTCGGATCGGGTCGAGTCGGCTCTGTCTGCAGAGGGCTTAATGCCCTCCGCACACAGAGCCGACTCGACCCGATCCGACTGGTTTTCAGTGGGTTTAGCTCAGTATACGTTGCCTCAGGACTCCTGTTTTGCCGGTCAAGAGTCAGTCGGAGATCATTCGAGGCCGATTCAACATGTTGAATCGGCTACGACTGAGTGAAGCCGACTCTAGCTTGACTGCAAACCAGTCGGATCGGGTCGAGTCGGCTCTGTGTGCGGAGGGCCTTAGAGTAAAAATCAATGGGCAGTAGATATTGATACATCATTGAAGCATCGAATATTACTTTAGAAAAGTTTTTATTTTATTTATTATATTATAAATATTACGATTAAATAAATTGTTAAAATGGATAAATAAGTGAGATTAATTGTTCAGAAAAAATTACATTACTATAATACTATCGATAGTTAAGATGAATACGCACGATGAAGTACTATATCTGTACAACATTTAATTGATAATATGTAATGAGAATAATGATGAGACTAAATTGTTGACAACTTACTATACTAAAGATTATTATGAAAGAGGGAATTACAAAGAATGAAGCAAAAATAGAAGTGAGAGAGAAATAATTAAATGAGAAAACACATAACTTTATTTACTGCATTCATTTATTAAATAAGTTAAAAAAAACACCTTTGATGGAAAAAGAAAAGCCAAACGGAGATAGGAAGTAACTTTGTAATTACAATTATGAAAGAGAAAACAGTAGTGACAATATAAGGCTAAAAACGGAATGGAATATAAATGTACCTTATTTACTTCACTTACTTAAATAATGCCAATAACAATAACAATTATACAATAGGAGAGAGATAAAAAAATTTTAAAGTAACAAGAAAGAAAGAATTGAAGAACGGAATTAACTTTACTTAGATTTAGTTGACAAAATGGTAATTCAATTTAATGACGATGCTGTAACAACATTATAATGCAAGCGATATAATAATTACGAAGGGGGTAGCAACAAGATTTAAAAAGGGGTGAAATAATAACAGTGAATGGAAAAGGGAAGTAGCGGTACACACTTCATCTTTAAACATTTAATTGACAAATGATAATAACAAATTAGTGCCGATAATAATTATACTCAAATGATGATGAAAAAGTTGATTAATAAAAAACATAAAAAAGGGGAGAACAAAAAAGTGGATGGAAAAAAAAGGAAAATCGGTACTCACTTCATCTGTTTAACTATTGTGCTTTTTCCCGATTCTCCGGCACCTGTGGGGGAGATAGAGGGAACAAAAATAAAACGTCAGTCGATACAAATCACGGTTGTATTCATATATAAATCCCCAAAGAATAAATAAAATCTCACTCCATTCTAAAAGCAGTTTGCATTAATGTTCAAATCCCTATAGAATCAAACAAAATCTCATTCCTGCCCTAAAAGCAGTTTGCATTTATATTTCAAACCCTAATAGAATCAAACATATTATATCTCACTCTTTAGTCTATAAATGCAGTTTGCATGAATATTTTACATCCCCGCGGGATAAAAGAGTCTCTCTCCCACCATATAGAATCAAATTTGTATTTATATTTAGATCCGGATATTACGCTGCAAATGTGAAAATTCAAACATTAAGGGGTATACTTATTCTTTATTCTGTTTAAATATAATTTTGAAATGTGATTCATTTAGAGACTTAAACAGGTGTATTTGGAATTTACTGAACTATAATTGGTATGAATAATGAATGAATGGTAATCGCGACAGTCCTGTTTTACATCGTCTTCATAAAATTACCTAATCGCCTTTGACGTCATTTTGAAGGCGTTTTGCGGGGGCACGCCATCTAGGTGTTAGAACTTGATACTAGCACATGCCAATATATAAAAAGTATCAAAGTGCATTACATATAGTTAATAGTTATGGCCTACAGTTTTAAGTTTCACTCACAAAGGATTAGTGGTTATGATGGAAATAGTCATATTACACGTCAAACGGTTACTTATTAATAAACATTAATTTAAATGGAATTTTCCATAAAAATTATATAGGTTGGATTTGTCGAAATTGCTACTAATAGACGTTTAGGATAAATTTTCGAATAAATCAAGAACAAACTCATATATAAGATTTACAGAACACAAATTACTATACATTTTAACTCTATAAACATCGTCTTGTTTTTACCCTCGAGTTGTAAATGTATTACAGCATACAACCCACACCTTTCACAAGTTTGTGGTCTTTTACACAAATGAAATTTTATAGACTCGCTGTTAGAAGAAAAAACGACTACCATGCACACCTTCTTAATGAATTATTTTTAGACTTGACACTAATGATGCAATGTAACTCTGTAAAGAGACATTCATTTTCCAGAGTTTCCCTTTCTACCCTATAGAGTTGAAGAATTTATTAGTTACAGAATAAAACCCACACTTCTCACAAGTTTGTGGTCTAGTGTGTATACACAACTAAAATAGATTCGCTGTTAGATGAAAACAACAGCTACCATGCACACCTTCTTAATGAATTATTTGTATACTTTTTATTTTTAGGCTTGACACTAATGATGCAATGTAACTCTGTAAAGAGACATTCGTTTTCAAGAGTTTCCCTTTTTACCCTATAGAGTTGAAGAATTTATTAGTTACAGAATAAAACCCACACTTCTCACAAGTTTGTGGTCTAGTGTTTATACACAACTGAAATAGATTTGCTGTTAGATGAAAAAACAGCTACCATGCACACCTTCTTAATAAATTATTTGTATACTTGTTATTTTTAGGCTTGACACTAATGATGCAATGTAACTCTGTAAAGAGACATTCATTTTCAAGAGTTTCCCTTCTACCCTATAGAGTTGTAGAATGTATTAGTTACAGAATAAAACCCACACTTCTTACAAGTGTGTGGTCCTTATATTGTATATGCACAACTGAATTAGACCCGCTGTTTGAAAAAAGCGGCTAAATACCAAATCTTAAATTGAAGGTTAAGTTATGTTTAGACTTGTTCACTAAATATAACAATTCAGCTCTATAAGTAGACATTTATTTTCAGAGATTCGTTTTTACCCTAAAGTGATTTATATGTGTTACATAATTCAACCAACACTTCTCACAAGTTTGTGGTCCGTATACTACCACGTGCTCTTAAGTTTTTACAATTTAACTCTTACCAGTTATTTTTGCATTTTGCATTTTGCATTTACACTATAAAGTTGTAGATGTATTGTAGAATAATACAACCTCACTAGTCACAATTTTTTTTTTTTTTAGTTTGTGGTCCATTATTGGTTAACGCAAGTGAAATAGTTTCGATGTTGAAAAAAGCGGCATATCGCAAGTTATTTTTAGACACGATGACACCAAATTATACAATTAAGCTCTATAAAAAGATATTTTCAGAGATTCGTTTATACCCTAGACTGCTAGAGTTGTATAAGTATCACAGTTAACACATACTTTTCACAAAGTTGGTGGTCCTGACACAACTAAAATGGACTCGCTATTGAAAATATGTGGCTACCGCACCCTCTCAAAATAATGCTATTTTTGTTTCAGCCTTGATCGCCAATTGGACAATTCAACTCTACAAACGGATATCAATTGTTCAGAGTTGTATTTTTTACCCCAGAGTTGTAAATTTATCGCAGTTTCGACCGACACTTTTCATAGAGTGTATGGTCCTTATAACAATTATACGCAATTAAGAAATAGAATCGCTTTTGGAAGGAAAAAAAAGAAATGAAATGGCTACCACACGCTCTACAATGTATGTTGTAATGGTGGTTGTAATCTGTATTACATATTATACAACTGTAGGGTAAAACCAAATCTGTATTTAATCCATGATCTGCCCCAAACTTCGGCTGCAATGTGGACTCAGAGAAAGTACCGATTAAATGCCTTGGGCTTTAAAAATGAAATGACGTTTTATCGTCCGTTATTGTTAAACTAATTCGCGTCTCTTTGTGATTTTTCCTCTAATTATCGTGTTTGTCGTTCGTCAATCGCGTGTTTGCATTGAAATAGTCAGCAAGCGTTAAGCTTAATTAGCATGAAAAACAAAAAACAACAAATATTTCCCTTTTATCTGAATTCTTGAACGTTCTCTTCATTTTAGACTTCTTACACAATGATAAATAATAGTATACGCAATTATTTGTAAGGAGATTCATTTCCGTATCGTCAAAATTAACCAACACTTCAGAGTGAAGTGCTTGGTTTCAAAAGGCATTGGCTTTATTGTAATTTTCCGATAATTATATCCGATAAATTGAACAAAAGCTGACGTACATTTAATTACGACACAGGCGTAAATATTCATGGCGTAATTATACAATTCTAATGAAAGCCAAAACCACAAACAGGCAACAACTGGTTACGACATTGACTGAGTGTTGTGTTACCGTTGTACATGTATGAGCATCATCACTATAGCTGACTAAAAACGATTTCAATTTTAAAGATGTTTTTAAGGATAATGTTTATAAGATTCCTATACTATTATATACCCATGTTAAACAAGAATTTGTTTAATGTATCTCCCCATAGTTATGAAGCCCAATTTTAAAGAAGATATCTTTCCTAGCACAAATTAAAATGAACTTCAGTATTCAAACAAAATTAAAGTGTTCATGTGCACTGTTTTCATATAAGATAACAACACTTACAGAACACCTATCGCTTTTATAGCATGTATTTATTGTGCGTGTTTTTTTTTTTATTAACAGAGTGGCTCCATCAGTGTTCTGGCATTGTTTTCAGGGGTTCCTGTGTACAAATAATACATAATACAGTAATATATAATTCAAAATTAAGGCAAGTACAATATCCAAGTTCAATCTTGAAGAAAAACATTACATAACTGATTCTAGCTATATAAGCTAAGACTAAACTTAAGGTTGCATTATCAGATCATATAAACCTTCTGAAAAGAGGACACGATTGAAGTCAATAAGATTTGCTACATTTGCAAACCATTATACTCAAAGAAAGTTAATGTTCATATTGTTTGACTCAAAGACACTCTTCTGTATATTTATGTTTTTATAGGTGTACGTGTGTATAATTTGTACAACAGTCAAACATGTATTAATGGCCACCTTTCTATAACAACCAGCCTGCCTATAGTACCACGGGTAAAGTGTTCATCAAAACTGGTCCCCTACAGAGGAAACCGGTGTTATTGAACTGCCTAATGGCCCGGTCAGATATCAACGGATAGCGGAAACGAATGCCCACAGAATAGAAAATTTGCGAAATTAAATTATCCGGTGATGAAAGTTGTCTACATTGCTTTATGTACAAAACATAGAACAACGTACATCACCGGACAAGGAACGGACAAGAAACGCATACGAACGGAGACGAACGGATAGAAAATTTAGCTCTCCGTTTGACGTCCGTTTACGCAATCCGTTGATATGTGACCGGGCTGTAAAGAGGTCACCTGTCTACAGAGACCACTTTTCTTGCTACCTTTGGGTGCATTGTCAACTGGTCAATATACACAGGTTCGACTGTGTATATATGGTATACTTTTGAAATGCAACGGATACAGTTTATGAGGAGCTTAATTCAAAAAGGCGCTAAATCAACTTTTCCAACTTTGGAGAAAATCAGGTTTCTTTGTCCAACTTTGAACACATGCCTATGGGAATATGTAAATGGATCGTTCCATATTTTGATTGTGTAACTTGTCCTAAAATGTTGATTTCTAGAAATCTACGTAGCTTATTAATGTACTGATATCGTTCACTCAATGTTTATGGAAAGTGGATCTAGCGCCTTTTGAAACAAAGCTCTTTATCATTTAGTAACGTTTATGAACTACATTTTAGTTTATATTGATCCCCCTGAAACAAAATTGTTTAGTCTGTATAATACGTATTCATCAGCTTGTGAGGTCAGATTTAACAATCGAGGCAATATTTTAAAGAGTGTTTAATGCAACAAAAACAAAACTATAAACCATTTTACCCACACAAGAAAATAGCGATTAAACATGCTGAAAACGATTTAGTTTAATGTGTTATACATTAAATTATATATCTTCACAAATATATCTTGATATGCAATGGTAAGGTATATCATTAAAATAAAATATTATGGTACCTTTATCTTTTTAAAAATACGAAAATAGTGTTTATAGGTATTTTGCATATGAACTTTGCATTTGTATACAACACAGGCGTATAGTTCATCCAACGTTTTATATAATATTTCACATTTACATTACACATGTACAGTATGTATCATTCCACGCTTTTCCTAATAATATTAGGAACATATTATACAGAGTTGCTATATTTACCTGGCTTGCAATTAGTTAACGTTATACACAGAACACATTAATGATAAGACCGCCTACTTGAACAAAAGATTATATCACTAAAATATTTTGTCAATAGTTATTCCCTTTTACTCTCCGTTTATTCCTAATGGAATCTGAAATTAACCAAATACAGAGGCAAACACTCAAATTCAAAGACATATCATTACAAACATTATCATTGAGCAAATTGTTGAAATTGATAACATTGCGAAAATTTTCAGTCTATTTTAGGTTTGTAAATTCTGCATGAAACATAGCAACCAACATGGCAACGGGCGATTTAACGAGCTAACACGTTTATTCAACGGTTTTATATTCTAATTATTATTTTGGTGGAGCGTCCCTCCTATTACAGAAACACAGTAATTGAAAGCGACCGTGGAAAAAGTCGAAGGAACTGAGGATTTTCGATTTATTTCGATTATCAAGCCGTGGATACCAAGAGGTGTTTAACAAAGATTTTTTAGTTGGACTTATAGGGGACGACTGGGTAAAGACAACACATAATTATATGATTTGGTACCGTTTTGTGATATCAAATAGATACCCAACCTTTTGCAAAGGGTTGTGTAATTCATAAACAATGCAATTAATTACCACAACTTATACGGAACCATTCTTACTTTCATGGTTCCGTACGCGCCAAACATTTGCGAGTGCGCCAATTCTATGCATGCGTGCGTTTGGAGACAATATAATCCCGGACGATTCGTTCGCTCTGGACAAAGGTAGTCTTCGTATATGCAGACCCATGAACACATGCTTTAGAATGGTGATGCGTTTTTCAATTATATATTTGTTTTGTTCTGGAAACATATTTTCTGGACTTGTTGATGGAATGGACTACTAAAGATGTCACCTTTCATTTATAAGAATTTTTGTTGGGTGCTGGTACCCTTTAAAGTTATGGAAAGCCATTATTTACTATATATAAACATACCTAAAACAAATAAATACTCAACATCAAATTGTGTTTAAAATTTAAATCATCAAAATGTCGGAGATTATAGATGTGAACTTTCTTAAAAGCCTATAATATTATTTAGTATTTTTGCCTATAAATATGTGTCATGTCGAGGCTACAAATGCCTTACCATAATTTTAAGTCTTAGCGTAAAGTTATCCATTAACTTTATATTTTTTCCTCAAAAAGTAATATTTGAGACTTCAATCATATACCAATATGATTGCAAGATTCTTGAGAATGATGAGAGATTTTCGTTACAAAAAAAAATGTTTACCTATATAGTTAAAACAGAAAAAATCAATGTCTGATTTTTCCCCGATCGTTCGCGTTAAGCCCGGCGCAGACAGAGCCGACTCGACCCGATCCGACTGGTTTAAATCAGGCTAGAGTTGGGCCCGGTCGGTCGGAGCAGTTTTATCGCGTTGAATCGGCCCCAACTGGCATCCGACTGTCTCTCGACTGGCAAAATGTGTGTCGCGAGGCACTGAAAACTGAGCCGATCGGAATGACAACCAGTCGAGTCGGCTCTGTCTGCGCCGGGCATTAAGTATCAGGATTCGGATACTCTTGGCTACGGTCGAAAGCGTCTATAGTCGTTTTCAAATTCAATCTTATATATCTCCATAATTACGGAGACATTTGAACATCAAAACCCTTTTCATTTTTCTGTTACCATAAGCCTAACAACAAGGTACAAGATAAGTGTGAATGCTCCTAAATGATTTTGGTTGAAATTTTACACAGTTAATGGATCATTTTACGCTTTAGTCATTTCAAAATCTTTGTGAAACACACCCTGAAGCCAACAGGTGAGCTATATAGTTATTGTTCAATAATGATTATCCTGAAATATGTGATTCGATTTCATTTTCACACAATATAATAAGAGTAGAGAAAACTAATATATAACACAAGTCCATATGACAGTATATCATATTCATGTAAATGAAAGAAAAACAATACTATAGGATGAATATGTGTCAATAACGCACGCCCTCCAAATGAAAAATATAGAAACCGTTATAATTATAGAAACACCAATGCCTAACTGTATTAAATTAAATAGTATTACTGTAGTTCATTATATGAATTAAATGTATACAGTACAATTTATGCATTAACATATGCATTTGACAAATAAAATTTGTCTTTACGATTCTCTGCACTGAGTTTGATTAATCGACTCGTTATTGTCATGTTTATATAATGTAGATAAAATGGTTTATATGTGTTGGTGACAAAGGAATTTAATTAATACGTTGATGTTCACCAACATTTCATAACCTTTCGAGTAAAATATGACTTCCTGTATGTTAGTCTAATTGCAAAAGGAAATCGGTTAATGCATATGTTCAATAGAATCTCTAGTTAAAAAACTCATGTAACTATAATCTGATATAAATTTAAATTGTCTCATTATTATCATTACTCCTAGTATGTAAATATGATATATGAATGCATTTTTAACCTTTATGCACTTAACTTTAATGTATAACAAATCAAAAGATGGCCTTGCTTCATAATTGAAAATACACTATAAATCCCCTTCATGTTATGTAACGTATTCCTAAAGATATTGTGCTATAATATAATGACCAAGACTATCGTTATCTTATTCTATAGCTCTAGGAACTATTACACTTTCAATCAGAAACATACACTTTAATAATTCATTAAACATTACCTATATCGATAAAAGAATCTTGTATATTTTAGATGGAAGTCATAATGACTAATAACTACTGTATACCATCGCTGCTCCGTTTACTATTTAGGGCAGTTCCGTGCAAATGCAATAAAACTCAATGGCGCGTGCGTTTACTACATTATATGGTAAACACATGATGAGTGGGTAAATAATTCGAACCTAGTATCATCATCATTATTATTAAATTAATGGAATGGTACTTTAACATGTATGTGTTGGTAATGAGATTATTCCAATAAAATGGTGTGGAAACTATCAATGAATATAAAATACATGATAAAATGTGATGTTTTAATACAATTCAAGGGAATTATTTATTAATTGATTGCTATTAAGCAGTTGATGATTGGATATATATTTCGTTCCAACTTTAATAATAGTATAAAATTAATTATATTATA
Organism: Echinarachnius parma; assembly: GCA_037951105.1. Lineage (NCBI taxonomy): Eukaryota > Metazoa > Echinodermata > Echinoidea > Clypeasteroida > Echinarachniidae > Echinarachnius > Echinarachnius parma. Next base: position 86,608 of record JBAMJV010001571.1, on the reverse strand, counting down.
CTAATAGATTTGGAACGAAATACATTAAATGTAAATAATGTTATAGATAAGACGTAGATGATGTCAATAAATACAAGAAAATACAAGTAATTACGTATATGAGGTGTATTACTGTATTTGATTATTATAGAACACTATAAGTCTTGATGATTGGGTATTGATTCAATGACATATGCGCATTATAAAATACTAGTACACATAAACACTCTTATATAAGTATTGTTGATGTTATCATTCTATATGACAATGCAATAATTTTGTTATGACTCATGAGTATAAATGAAGACATATAATCGTCTTTTATCCCTGTTATTTGTGTTTTGAATTACTTCACCAACTATATAATATGAACTTAGTATTTTGTCTGTTTCCATCTTACTTTACTTTCTTTACACAACTCTTCTATTCACCCTTTTCTTGCTCTTGCTATCCCATTTTTCGTTATATCCTTCTTACTCATTTCCTTTACCATTTGTATAATTATTTGTGAAATTGCCATTTATATTTCTTATTCTGTTTTATGGTTAAAATAATCTGAATTGAATTGAATTGAAACATAGAGCATAATGCAATGAAAGGAAATACATTAAAAATAAACACTAGTTGATGGATATATTTATACTATTGTAATGATGGTTCATATATATATATATACACCGACATTTATTCCTATAATAAACACATGCTAATAATATAGATCAATGAATGCAAGGAAATATTGGAAATGTTTAACTGAATGTAATGAAAGAAAATACATTAAAAGTAAACACTAGTCAATGAGTGGGTTTCCAATAACGATGTAGCCTGAGTTTCGTTTGTATAAAAATGTTTTGATATTATCAATTAAAGCACCATTATTAGGGGTATTTTTTAATAGAAAACAAAGCAATACTAATACAACACTTGATGAGTATTATGTATGATAATTTTAAGTATAATCATATATGTTACACAATGTGTACTTTATCAGTTTGTATAATGGTTATTAGGCATGTGTGTATGTTTGTTTTAATTTATTAATAGTGGACTTTTAGTATAGGGTAATAAATAAGTACGTCATGAATAGTGACCCTTATGAATAGCGAGGTTATCCCGACACACCGACCTATATCAATATACGATAAAAAGGTTAATATGTTAATACGAATGAAATAATACATTAAGGATGATTTAACAACATGGGGAGATGAAAGTGCTTTTTAGTATTAATAAAAACAAGAACTAAGGATGATTATAGGAATAGAATGTATTTAAAGGATATGCAAGTGCTTTTTATGGTAGTGTATGAGTGAAAGCGAAACATTAGGGAGGATGTTAATAGGATGTAATGAGTTGAAGTGATTTATAATAGTAGTATACACGAAAGTACATGTAATACCTTATACTTAGGGAGGATTGTAGTAATAGTATGTATTCAAAGGATATGAATGTGCTTTATTATGGTAGTATGAATTAAAAATCTAAATTAGGGAAGATTTTCACAGGATAATAGGAGGTGAGAGTGGTTTATTTTTTGATGATCTTACCTAAAAGTAGAAGCTTGACATCTCTTGCCGCCTGTAGCCCGTCCTCTTTGAGATTTTTGTCGATCGTCTTGCTTCGTTCTTGTGCCTGCCGGTCCTCCGTGCTCATTGCACACCCCATGCTGATCGCGGCTCGCCACGACACCGTGAACGAGACGCTCACACGATCACGGGAGGTACGAAATCCACTTATTCCACTCCACCAACGAAAACAAATTGGAGGTAGATTAACCTGGTTACGGGAGAATAAACACCGAATGGATGATTGTGTGTTTTCTGCAAAATGATGACTAGTGTATGCTTTATTCCTACTTCTGCCCCTCTTTATTCGGGTGTGCCGAGTCCCTATGTCGTGTATTTATATTGGATGCGTGCGTTATCGTGTGTGTTTCTTCCACGCATAATGCGAACACACACAAGTATACACACTACTATCTAGTACACACGCATACATCCATACGTCGCTGCGACGGTATGTACTCTCTCGTAGATATAGGTAGGGTTTGGTCGTACCACTACTACTACTACTACTACTCTCCTGCTGTATCTGCAGAGCGAACATGCACGAACTTCCCTGGTGACGTCTTGTATACACACCCGCAATTAGATCGGACGTATACTGTATGGTATGGTATGGTAGCCGCCACCAACCAACCAACACGCATCCACATCCAACAATGGCGGCTATAATATGCAGCGCCAATCGCCGTACTGGGACACTGCAATCGCCTCAGCTCTCTCGCACCACCACACACTACGATACGGGCATGCGATGCATGCAGCGTTCTCTCTGACTGCTTGTCTCGTCTTATGTAGATGTGGAACAACTCGCGAACTCGCGTTATCCAAAGCTAGCTTCCCAGCTAGCCAGATGGAGGGCTAACACACCCCATTTCGCGCCGAGTCGTGCATTCCAAGCGTGCTCCCCCAGTTGCGCAGGTGGTTAAATTCCATGGGTCGAAAAATCAAACTGGTTGCTTTCGTCGAGACGGGGTGGGTGTAAAGGGGAAAACGGTACTGAATGGAAAGGGGGAAAACAGTGTATGTGTGTCTGTGTGTATCTATGTGTATGCGTGTGTGTGACACTCCCACCTATACCATGCCTGCGATCGGGCTTGGTGAGCTGTAGTAGATAACTGCGCTCATACCATAGAGATGTATGCTAAGCTGGAGATACATATCAGGCGCCGTTTGCAAGCAATGTAAGATTGTGTCATGGTCGTAAAGTCATGACAATCCTAATTTTTGGCGGGAAAAAATGAGATGGTGTATCCCTTTTTTGGCGCGAAAAGATATGGGTTGAAGATATATCCTTAATTCGCTCTGTTATGATTTTCCACAGCTGTTATCCGCGAGTAAGACATGCTCCACATGGGAATAGTATTCTGTATCCGTAAAAAATACAAATAGGTTCCTCTTTTACTACACAACCAGAGTTGACCAATATTAGTTTGATGAATTAATATGTTTAGACCATCATGCATTTATCTTTCCAAACTGTTGAAACGCCATTAATTCCTGTGGGTCTTAAGGTATATCATACCAGAACTTCAAAATCAAGTGCAAATCCAACAGTTGTCAACTGTATAAGCTCGATGCAATACACATATATAATGAAGGTGTTTTCCCGCCAAATATTAAATCGACTCATCTCCGTCTTCTTCCTCTTCCTCAGGAAAAGAATACAGTATCATCACTACGCTGAAGAGTTAGACCAGAAGGGACCACGGACAACCGATGCCACAGAGGACCTGATGTCCAACCACACCTTAGGGGCGACTGACGATGCTTTGGTCCGATGCGAAAACCCGCCAGATTGTAGACCCACCGCAGCAGTACTGGTAGATGCTACCTGCCCGTTTATTACTACTACTATACTACAGCACAGGCGCTATATAAAGATTGGCGTCCCAGGCACTGATACTGTACAAGCACCCAGTTGCAGGCTTACCCGCAATGCAATGCAATACAATGCAGATACAGCCAAGCTATGAAGTTCGCTACTGGAGCAATGCGGCTTTCATCCTTAGCTCTCTCCCTCCCTCTCTTTCTCCTTCTCCTTCAATTTTCGCTGGTCACACACTAATCAAGCTGTACGCTAGCTGGCTGCTACTACTCCTACTACTCTAGTTTGATATGTCTGTCCTGCTGCCCGCTTGCTTGCTCGCTCGCTCACTCACCAGTTAGGGTCCGGTCACATATCACCGGATAGCGTAAACGGACGCCCGACGAATAGACAATTTGCGAAATTAAATTATCCGGTGGTGAAAGACTTTCATCTCCATTGCTTCATGCACAAAACATTCCACAACGTACATCGCCTGACAAGGAACGGACAAGAAACGCATACGAACGGATTGAAAATGTTGCTCTCCGTTGGGCATCCGTTTACGTAATCCGGTGATATGTGACCGAGCTATTAGGAATCTCATTACACCCGTCTTCATCTCATTCTCTACAATTGAAGAGCTGTCTTCCAAAAGGCGCTATATCCACTTTTTCCACTCTCGAAAAACGGGTTTCTTTGCCCAAGTTTGTACACGTGCCTATGGGAATATGAAAAATTGAATTTTGAGTGAGTAATTTGTCGTAAAATGTGGATTCCTAGATAGCTACGTAGCTTATAAATGTAGATTATAACTAACATTTTATGGAAAGTGGATTTAGCGCCTTTTGGAACTGAGCTCTTCAATTATTTATCTGCAATGCGAGATGATCGTATGCAAATGGGACGCCCGGAAGATAACAAGAAAACAAGAAGAAGAAGAGCTAGAGATAACCGCAAGTCCGCAAGAGTGTGCGTATGTCAGCCGCGTAAGAGCGAACTACGTGCGTCAGTAATTGACCCGACTTTTTTTCTTCTTCATCTTCTGCTCAATCTTTTAAGCCTTACTATCTTTACAGTTTTCGTACAATTTTAATTTCCTTTTGCGCGCTCAAAGTTCTAAAGAGTTTCGCTTTCGCGGTATGATTATCCTGCCCTATTATGGAATATATCGGCATCGCACATACTATTTTGGGGAAACAAGTTTATTTTACTACGATATTGCTTCGATCGTGGCGTAAACTACTTTTGTTACCATGGTTTTAGTAATCTTGTAATCGTAGGAGTGAGAGTGATTTTCAACGAAAAACACTGTATTTTCTCAATGTCAGTACCTTCCTCGAGCTTATACTTTAACGGATGGCATTATACTAGATCTGTTAAAGGGACTTTGTAACATTTTTCAAATCCTCAAAATCCAGGTGGAATTCTAGCGGTTCCATCATACCTTGTTATTCGTATTAACAATAAAAGCATGGGACAGGTTTAGGTTTTTCAAATTTCCCTTTCGTTAAAAAGATATTTACGATTGAAGTGTTCAGATGTTAAATTATCCACAGGATCGTCAAAACCGTGTACAAAGTGAGTGCAATGAGTTAGAGAATATCACTTTGCATGCATTTCTGCTCATTACTCGGCCATATAACATCCATTTAACTTGAAATTTTTACACAACACCCAGTGGACATATCAGATAACAGCAGTATACATTGTATCAACCACTCGTCACTTTTTGCACAAGTAAACAAAGATACTAGATCCCTTTAAAGGGATTTTACGTCCTTAAAGAGATTTAGTAACTTAAAGGGGTAGTACAGTTTTGGTAAGGCTGAACTTTAGTAACCAAAACCTGCACAGTAACATTACAAACTAATAGTTATAACTCCACCATGCTCGAAAGGTATACAAAATTACAAACGACTAAGTAAAAAGCCTGTTATCAATCAAAAAGAGCCATTAAAACACAAGAGGGAACTCTCTAAAAAAAAGCATTGGTTTCAACCATTTTTCATACAAAATTATGCATGTGATGTTTTGTTAAAATAATGATTAAATAGAGAGATCATCAACAACTATTTAAAAACCGCTTTTGAAAATTTCTGAAAAAGTGTAAGCATTTTTTTATTTGTTTTAAATCATCGAATAAATTGGGGCCCAAATATATTACGATCGGATATATTTATTGATATATCAGCCATTTCTAAACCGCTTTTGACCAAATAAAGTTTATTCTGCCATTAGAAATGCATGTTCTTTCAAATTCGACATTCAGTTTTTCATTACCTCACAAACAAATTGTGTTGTGCAGCGCCCTCTCTACCAAAACTGAACTACCCCTTTAAGTGAAATGTGTAAAAACTGACGAAGGATGGATAAAATGTGTTTGGCTAATCTGTGACCTGATTATGTCCACTAAGTGATGCGTGAAAATCCATATGAAATGTATGTCATGACCGAGTAATGAACGAAAATGCAAAATGAAATTTGCTAAATCATTGCACTGACTTTGTATGCAGTTAAAATTCTACACTTCTTAGAGAATTTCAAATCCGAACATTTCAATCGTACATAATTATTATCTTTATAACGCAATATAGAATCGGAAAAACCTATGTTTCTATTTATAATGATGCGGAAAATGAGAACAGCTATATAGAGTTCTATAAAATAACGTAAATGTTGTGGATTATGACAATGTTACTATCCCTTTAACTCATTACATGGTTTAATACCCTTAGTTTAATACTCCGTGGGAGTACAGAAGTCCTATTTCTTGGTATCGGTTTGATGGTTACTTGCATTATAGTAGAATCGAAACATACGCGTCTCTCATCGCCTCAGTCATGATGTAAACAAGGCCTTCCTTTGTTCTGAAAATTGTCCTGAAATGCGAGTAAATTGTTTCCATGAAACTGGAGTGTAACCCATAAATGACGACTCCATTTCCTACTACCAAAAAGCGCTTAAACATGTAAAAGAGATCTAAAACACCTTGTCCGTATCGAGCAAACTTAGACCCCGTTTACAGTACAGGGCCGGGCCGAGCTGCGGCTCGGCCCGGCCTAAATTGCGGTACTCGGCCCCCCCCCCCCCCCCCCTCCCAATTTGTGCGTTTACAGTGGCGGGCTTGGCCCGGCCGCGCATTTTTAAACCGTAGGATGGCAAACTGGAGATAAGCAATGAGCATGCGCAGTGATGTTGGGCACAGTTTTCAGACCTTAGTGAAAACTGTGCATGATACATTTACTAAATAAACCGCTACTCAACACTTATTATGGCAAAAGAAAAGAAGAACAGAGGATTCGAACCCATGTTATCAAGTGTTGAACCATTAGGCCACGCAACTTGCCGATGGTCAGAAGGGTCTCGTTGTAATTATAATCCTCAGATTCATCCAAACCCTAATCCAAGTAATGAATATTCATGAGTAGCCCTTGACCTACATCGCTGCTTATGAATAATTCATCAATCTCCAGTTGCCATCCTACGGTTTAAAAATTCGCGCGCTGCCGCCCTTTCAATATCTTGTCGTAGTGGCGCTCTGCATGTAAACAAACGATTATTTTGGGGGCGCCGGGGTCACAGTACAAAGGCGCGTTATTTGCAATGAATTGTTTTCCCAATTTGGTACCGCATTTGGCCCTGCGTGCGTTTACAGTGAGAAAAAGCGGGGCCGAGCCGCGGCTCGGCCGCGGCCGAGACAACCTCCAGAGCGGGGCCAAATGCGCGGCCACTTTTGGCCCCGCATTTGGCCTTTTGAGCGTTTACAGTGAAAAAAAGGCCGGGCCGAGCCGCGGCTCGGCCCTGCCTTTTTTTCACTGTAAACGGGGTCTTAGTTGCATCTCTATTTGTAGAAGAAGTAGTAGTAGTATAGTAGTAGTAGTAGTAGTAGTAGTAGTAGTAGTAGTAGTAGTAGTAGTAGTAGTAGTAGTAGTACATGTAGTAGTAGTAGTAGTGCTTAATAGTAATTGTAGTAGCAACAAAATAGTATTAGTAGTAGCAGTATAGTAGCAGTCGTCGTCGTCGTAGTAGTATAGTAGTAGTAGTAATAGTAGTAGTAGTAGCATCACTTTACTACTACTACTACTAGTAGTAGTACTAGTAGTAGTAATAGTAGTAGTAGTAGCATCACTTTACTACTACTACTACTAGTAGTAGTACTAGTAGTAGTAGTAGTAGTAGTAGTAGTAGTAGTCGTCGTCGTCGTCGTAGTCATGGTAGTAGTAGTATGTAGTAGTAGTAGTAGTAGTATAGTAGTAGTAGAATAGTAGCACTAGTAGTATACTATAGTAGTCAAATACATTTTTACAGTACAATATTGTAATGATACATGCAATAAACCTAGACTTTGATTAAATAGTATTTTTTTAGAAATGAAAAATCTAAATCTGGCTTTTGCATAAACCATGCTTATGTCCATTTTTCCGCTGCGAGTGCTTACACCATGGTTTTATATTTAAAGGTATTGTTGAGTTTTGATATAGAGAGTACAGTTTTGGTCAGCCTAAAAAAAACAGCAACATGACACATCACAAACTAATAGTTATAACTCCACCATGCTCGAAAAGTATACACAATTACAAACGAATAAATAAATAGCCTGTTATCATTCAAAAAGAGCCGTTAAACCCAAGAGGGCGCTTTCTAAACAGTCATTGGTTTCAACCATTTTTAATAAAAGATGGTGCATGTGATGTTATTGTTAAAATAATGATTAAATAGAGAGATCATCAACAACTATTTAAAAATCTCTTTCGAACATTTAAAAAAAAAAGTGTAAGCATTTTACAATTTTGGTTTAAATCATATAATAAACAGTTGATAAACCTGGAGACCCAGGCTTAATCAGATCGGATATATTTATTGATATTTCAGTCGTCTCTGAACCAATTTTGATCAAATAAACTGTATTCTGTCATTAAAATTGTATGCTCTTTCAAATTTGACACTCTGTTTTTCGTTATATACATCACAACACAATTAGTTCGTGCAGCACCCTCCAGAGCATAACAAATTATCAACTTATGGATTAACACTCACGTCAATGGCCTCAATCAGGTCTACATTTTGGTTCAGATGATGTTGCAAAAATGTGAATTATAGCTCAACTGGTAGAGCACCGGTCTAGCAAACCTGAGGTCTCGGGTTCAAATCCCGGAGAAACCACCTTTTCTTTGCTCATTTGTTCATTTATAAATTTGAATTGTTAATAATAAAAAAAAGCCGCATTGCCCTAATTTCAAATTCATTTTCGCTAAAGATACTTTAATAATATTAAAGATACTTTAATAGAGTTTTAATAGCAGACGATATCGAAATTATGTTTAAAAACTTTTAAAAAATCACAAATATCAATGAAAGCAAATTTCTTTGTCTTTTTTCTCGCTCTAGATAAGATGATCATTGAACATAATCATCAGAAATATTTCCCACTGGAATTATGTATAAGGAGTTTGTGGTTCAATCTGTAAAATTATATTGAAAATGGAAATAATATGATGCTGGAAATTTTAAAGTGGTCGAAAACTGGCAACATTTTGGAGACTTTTGTCTAAACAAGAGTTCTACATCTTCTTTAGATCGCGTAAAACATCGCAGGCTTTGCGATATATTTTGTTTAAACAGGACCGCCACACATAGCACAAGACAGGCTTATTTGTTTTAGTACCATCATTTCATATTAAAAAGGTGTCCAACACTTTGTAAAGGTCTGTGATTATTATGAACGTTGCAAAACCATCAAAACTTACGGAACCTACCAGGGCCGCTGGTTCCGTAAGCACCAAACGTTTATGTGTGGGCCAACTCCACACACGCGTACGTTTGGAGACAATAAAACAATGGCAGTTGGAGTCTTACGTCTATGCAATAAAACCACGGAAGACACGTACGTTCTAGACAATAGACTACTGCAGTGTTCTTCTACAGACTTAGGAACACAATCATATGTATGTATGGTGATAACTTTTCAAATGAATAGTTACAAAATATGTAATTTGTCTGGAATCTTTTTTTCAGAACATATTGGTATATAATATGGACTACTAAAATGATCACCTTTCATTTACATAAGAACATTTTTTTGGGGTGTTGGTTCCATTTAATTATGTATTAAGTGATATAAATCGATCACTTTTCTTTCAAGGGTTTTTTCAAATCTATTTGAATGATTGCAAACGATAGTTTACATCGATTTCACATGAGTTAATTAAAGGGAGTGTCTGCCTTTTACAAATCGTCTGAACAGTTTCCAGTAGACGGATGAGGATAAATGTAACATACACAAACAATTTCAGATCGAACAACCCTGTAATTTGGATTCTACGAATGAAAAACAACACTGTTAAAACGCTGTGTAAAAATGGTTGTTAAATCTGTTCATACAACTTAAGGTGTAGCATGATAAGTTGTACAAAGAAGGGTTGCGTGAAGCGGCCATTGTCCAACCGTTGATGAAACGTGTTAAATCACGTGATAGTTTCGACCGCAAAATCACCGCGTCAAAACCCCTTTTGTGTCATCGCAAACCAAGCGAACCGAAATAGCGCAGTCGATAGAGAGTGAGGCTTAAAACCTAAAGATCCCCGGTTCGATTTCGACCTTGCCGCTTTACGTCTGTTTGTATTTGCTATTTGAACAACAGGGTTGTTGAAATGTATTCTAAACAACTGTTGTTGAAAAAAATAAAACAACTGTTGTTGAAAAAAATAAAACAACTGTTGTTGAAAAAAATAAAACAATAGTTGTGTAAACTTTAAACAACTTGGGTTGTTGAATGTTTTCAACAACAGTTGGATGGTTCATATGTCAAACAGCGGTTGTTGAAAAATTTAAACAAGTTGTTGAATTTTTTTACACAGCGTTTTAACAGTGTAATGTGTAGAAATCATCCCTTTATCGAAATATACATGTATATCGGCCAATAAATGCGTTTAACTGATTTATCATAATATTGCAACAATTATTGTACTTATTCTTGTAAAGGTATTGTGAAGCCGACATTTTCGAAGGTATGCCATAAATAAACTAGATGGATCTTCGACTGCGCGCAGTCGAAAATGATGCCTCCGTCATTGCGCGATTTATATATATCAAGCCCAAATTAACATACACAGAACTAATTCTGTCAACTAAATTGTAATGGTAATATGTCTATCAGATTTTGACATATCACAATTATGAGCTATATATAAGTGACCTTGACCTTTGCCCTTATGACCCAACATTTATTAGTTTATTAGCTCTCCAAAATTCAAATTATAGGTACCAAGTTTGACGGTTATTTGTCAACTGATTCTTGAAATAATTTTACAAAATGAGTCCTGTGACCTTGACCTTTGACCTCATGACCCCAAAATATAATGACTACAAATGCTCTCTAAGATACATTCAGGTACCAAGTTAGATTGAAATCTGACGATCAGTTCTTGAGATTTCCAATTACAAGCTATTTTTGCATGTATAATGAGCTGTGTGACCTTTGACCTTTGACCTCATGACCCCAAAATGTAATCAGTTCATTGGCTCCCCAAGATACATACATGTACAAGTTTGGGCAGAATCTGTCCAGCGGTTCTTGAGATAACGTGATCACAAGGTATGTTTGCATATATAATGAGCCCTGTGACCTTTGACCTCATGACCCCAAAATCTACTCAGTTCATTGGCTCCCCAAGATGCATACATGTATCAAGTTTGGTCAGAATCCGTCAATCCGTTCTTGAGATCACGAGATCACGCGATCACGAGAACGGGACGTACGTCATATTGAAAACTTTGATGCATATAATATACTCCACACATTTCGCACAGCGCGCTTCAACACGGGGAATGAACAGAATTTAGCTCCATTTTCTCGCGCTTTGTGAAATAAAACTCTCATAGCTTAAATTCGTTTAAACAATTTATACCGTCTCGGGGGGAATATTAATCAGTGATAAATTTCCTTTTCAATGGTACCAATTATGTCTCATTTCGTTACTGGGAAAATATGGCTTTTTGCCGTTGAATTTTCGGTAAAATTTGCCAGAATGACCACTTCCCTATGGCGAATATAAGACATTTAACGAATTTGTACCAACCCTCGCTCATTCAGCCGATCGTATAATTTTACCCTGATACGTTTTTATACCGTCTCGGATACCAAAACAAAGAGGACAAAATTACCTTTCTTCTAATGTAAGAATCATTTTGATTATTAGACGGGAAAATAGGGCCTTTTTTGTGTTTCTTGACAACTTAATTTTCCACTTTTAGCTATATTTGATTCTTTGCGTTTGCACGTATTGCACTAACACGTAGAAACGTGAATGCGCGAAGGAGATACGTTAACGCGCAGTGTGTGTAGCGCACTGCTATTGTCTAGGTACATAGTCCATCTCCAACGTGAATTCAAAGCCGTTTGTTTGCACGTTGTAAGGCATATAGCATAGATTTGATTCGCGTCGTCTGCTCGTGTTAGTCTTAAGGCGCCGTCAAACCAAACCCGACACGACACACGACACGACATTACGACACGACACACGACACGACATACGACACGACACACGACACGACTCACGACACGACACACGACAGGGCAGTACGTGACACACGACAATCTCAATAATGTCGTATTGGTCGTGTTTACTTCGTGCAGTGACAATAGCCCTTTGAAAAGAAGCATTTAGCCCTTTATAAATCAAATTTAACTTCACTAGAGCTAACTTCGAATAGAGAAACTGACCAGAAATGAATTGTGATTAAAAACGTGCAAGAAAATGGGATTCCAAGTTTCCAACGGAACGGGATAGATCTACATCAATATATCTAGTAACTTTATGTTGACATAATACAGTATATTAGAGAAATTTTAACATGATATTTCCTTACTCATTGCCAAAGACTCATAAGTTCGTACAGATTAATCATAACTCTATCATTAAGACAAAGAACATATAGGGGCGGAGGAAACACCAGGCATGATTCTGGAGCGCCTTTGAAATATAATATGGTTCTTTTTAAAGCCCCCCTCACCCCCACACACACACAGCCCTCCACTTCTTTCTTCTTCTCTTTTCTTTGTGGGGGATATGGGGGGGGGGGGGGGGGGGGTGCCTATGATATGTGTAATGACCCTAAGTATAGTATTACGTGAGTTTATATTCTACTCATTCCTCGCCCCCCCCCCCCCCCCATCCAAAAAAATCAGTAAAACAAAAGGAAAATGAATCCAAAATGCTTACTCTCTAACTAGGACATTATTCATTTAATTTACCATACAGCTGCAAAAACGCGCATCACACACACAAACAAACATATTTTATACACGTACAGTGCCTCAACAGACACATACACACGCACGCACGCATAAACACACACGCACATACACAAACACGCATCCAAACGCTTGAACACTATATTGTTTGCAACACACGCACACACACACGCACAAACACAAACGCATGAACACACACACACACACACGCACGCACGCATAAACAAACACACAGACGCACGCACGCATAAACACACACGCACATACACACACACACACATAGACAAACACGCACACACCAACGCACAAACTCACGAGCTTCCAAAAGGCGCTAAATCCACTATTATAACTTTGGAGACTGAAAAGCAGGATTCTTTGACAAACTTTGCATACATGCCTATGAAAAAAAATAGAAGCGCCCTTTTGAACTAAGTTCTACTAAACACACGATATGTAAATACATTTTATGCACATTCATTAATGTAATTTCTACAAAGATCATTCTGTTCGTTTCAAATAAAAAGTGTAAAAGTATTATAATAACAAAAAATCATGAAGTAAACAGAAAATATTTGTTTAAACATCAATCCTTTAATATATTATTCAAAAATATATCTTTTGTAGAAGAACAATTATGGGAAATCTCACTCTCTTGAAATAAAATCAAGTACGTACAGAACATAAGAATAACACTAATATATTAACATTAATTATAATAATCATTGATTGAGCAAATACTCTAAAATTATATGACTGTGTAATGTTCCATTGTGTCTGTTTGAAAGAATACTTTGAAGGAAGTCAATATTATATTATATAATCATAGAGTTTGTTTATAAAAATCCTCCATTTATCTCAAGTAGTACTAATCTCAAGTGTCTAACAATCAACCAAGTTCCAACGACACAACATTGTATTGTAACATGAAAATAAACATCATACTGATCCAGATACCTTTTCCCGTTTGTAACCAAACCATTACAGAAAGCATACATATTCTTATTTTCTAAAGACAGTCGCATAATGTAATAAATGGAATATTGATATAAAGGAGTTTACCTTAGTATTTCTTCACCATGACTACTCAACAGTGAAAGGCTTTAAAATCTTACATTAGCCTTTCAGCTTGCAACCTGAACAAAATATTATACAACTAATGTTTTGAAACGTCCTTGAATGTTCGATGACATTTAATACTTAAAAAGGAGAGCTAGCCTACTGGAATTCAAACGAAATATTAGTATCATAACAATATAAAAATGCAATTCAGGGGGCTAATCCATTAGTTTCGCCAAAACTTATATCTTAGACTTCAGTCATATGAATTCTTCTGAATTATATGTGATTAAATTAAGAATTTTCCATTATTAAACACCAATGTTTGGCAGCCACACATGCTGCATTTAAAATACATTTACAATATAAAATTGTGAAATATAAATATAACATAATGGTGTGACATTTAGAAGAACATACATTATTTAAAGGGATATAGTGACTTTGTTGAAAAGTGCAAAAATTGATGCATGGACATGGTTAATAAAATGTGTATGTACATTACATGGCTGAGTAATAAGCAAATTGCAAAGTGATATAATTCACTAACTCATTTCACTCACTTTGTACATGGTTTTAACAGTGGATAATTGAACATCTGAAAACTTCAATTATAAATATCTTTTTAATGCAATGAAAATTTGAACCCTGTCCCATGCTTTTATTGTTAATACGAATAAAACAAGGTAGGAGTGAAGGTTCCGTTAAAATTCCAATTGGAATTTGAAAATTTGGACAATAATACCAAGTCCCTTTAAAGTAAAACCAGTTAAGTGTCTAACTCCCCAAAAATGAGCTTCCTCATTTAACTGAATGGCAATCTAAAAAGATTTATAACAATATGTTGGCAATTTCACATTGGGTATTTACCACTGTAGGACATTCCCATCCGAGTCCCTCTGAGAAACACACATCTCAAATGTTATAGTCCGTTTGAAAACATGACCATTACATTCTTTATGCTTGAAATGTTAAAACATGTGCACTCAAGAGCTCTCTTCCAGAAATACTAATGTAGTTTAAGAATTCCCACATGTACACATATCTTATGTTAAGTCAATGTTCCTATTAACAAGAAATAAAGTAAGACTGATCATGCATTATTTACTTTATCTCTTGTTTAAGGGATAGTTTAGTATCAGTCAAACGTTACTTAAGTAACCATCCTACATCATAGTTTACATACCTTGTATGATGCAAGACATAAAAACTACAGTATTTTAATTTTACAAGGAGAACTCAAGCTGCTTTAGATCTTGGTACATTAATTACTTCTGACAGTCACCATACAATCCAGATCCTTCAACACAACTGAAAATAAAGATAAAGAAAAAACACACATAAGTTGATATCACTTTTATTTTAAAATTGCAAACATAAGTGTTGTAGCTCTGGCGGAACATTGCCCCCCCCCCCTTTACTGAGGGGGGGGGGGGGGGGGGTGCAATACGGTAAAATAAAAACAAAAATGTGTAGTGTGCTTGCAATCATGAATCAGTTGGACCAGGCTACACCACTGTGCTATAAGTGCATCACCAAACAGACACAAAATATATCAAACTCCCATGTTAGATATTAATTTGTACCCTGAATTATGCAGATGAAATTTGAGTTTGAGTAATGAAATGTGCATAATATTGTACTGACAAATGGCAATTCATCTTCAAGGCATGTGTCAACTATATCTACATGTTCTACCAAACTTACTGTATAGATTGTAAATGGTTGGTCCAAGTGCTGTCCATGTAGAACAACTTCTCAAAGGTTTTCCCTGGTGTTCCTTCGTCAAGACAGGCACTGGATGGAGGCTGTCTAGCTAGATTGTAACCTGTTGATGAAAGAAAGAAATGAACAGAGATTTATTACCCATGCATTGCTAATGAAAAAATAAATTGTATAAGGGATTGTATCAAGTACAAACTTAACACCATTAACACTAATACACTATACACATAATTCTTAAATCCTCTGAATTAAATAGCCTTATTTTAGCTTTAGTACTTCTAGTTCTACCTGATGATTTTGAATTATTTGGCCCAGATAAGTTTGGCATGCATGACGCACAGAAATAAGGCATTGCTAGGGAACCGAGTCCTGGCCTTACTAGACCGGGTCTAATCACAATGCATACGCCTGTCTCTGTCGCATGCCATGGTGTAGATTTGTAGATAGATTGTAAAAATATCATTTTATTTTTAAACCACGACTACTTATCAGGGTCATTCTTCGATAAGTGTATAGTTTTGCGTCCCGCTACTTTGGTGTCGCATAGAAAAAGAATTAAAGCTTTTTTGTTGTTATCTCTTTGTGTTGACTTACAAGTAAGTAAAAATTCAACTAATAGAAAAAAAAGTAAAGTGATAACTCTTATACTTTTTTTTATATTATTTTTTTTAATGTTCCACCCCCCTCAAAATCGCATGTCACGATGGCATCATGTAAAAATATCATAATATAGCATTTCAAAAAAGATGCATATTTTTTGTCCTAATATACCTTAATAAATTCAATTTTATGAGTTGACTACGAATACCAAGATTAAATACGCACACATGCAACGATAAAAAAGAAAAAAAGAAAAAAGGAATCTGTTTTGTGTGTCCCGATATTTTGCGTCATCTCCGTCACGCATTTTGAGTCCGTCATCTACGGTACAAAAATATGCTAAATTTGAGTGATCGTGGTGGCAACATGTCGGGTGACTAGGTAGTAGAAAGAAGAGACACGTTTTTTCCCCGGTCTATAGGTAAGTAACATTGTTTTTTTGAGATCTTTGTCAAAAACCAGGTCCGTACCTTTATTAAGCGTCATCTCCGAACGCTTGATATTAGCTAGATAAAGATATTAGATTGAATTTCTAATCATTTGTATGAATGTGCCCGCGGAACAACTATACAACACTATCGCTTATTTGTATTGCATACATTGCTATAAGCTATCAGCGATTTAAATGTGTCTGAATGTCATCTCCGTCACGCATCATCTCCGTCACGTTTTTTTCGTGACGGAGATGATGATTATCATCTCCGAACGATTGATATTAGCTAGATAAAGATGTTAGATTGAATTTCTAATCATTTGTATGAATGTGCCCACGGAACAACCATACATCACTATCGCTCATTTGTATTAAATACATTGCCATTAGCTATCGGCGCTTTAAATGTGTCTGATAGTCATCTCCGTCACGCGTCATCTCCGTCACGGCTCTTTTGTGACTGAGATGATGAGTTTTAGTTGGATTGTCAACTCAGTTAATTGACACACAATGTTGTTCAAAATTGATAAATATTCTATGACAAAGCTTAGTTTGCATGAATTTTAGATTATTATATAACATGTGATTATAATGTATTCTTAAACATGTTAAATACACGCTTCAGTCATTTCCGTCACGCGTCAGTCATCTCCGTCACGCTGAGTTCAAATGCATAAATTTCAACAAAGATTAAACTCTGGTAAAAAATATTGGTATTGGTATTTTTAGAGATCTATTTACTCATAATCATGTACCTCTCTTCATCCTAATTTCCTGAGAAAATTTCATCACACTGATTGAAAGCAAAACTATTTGGCAAAATTCACTATTTATTCAGCAAGGCAAGTATAAATGGTGGCTCTAGAGAAAACAAATGTGATTATGGTTGACCAATGTTTTTTTTTCTTTTCACAGTCACCCTTTCTTTGCAAACAAAGATTGAATAAGAAGTGAATTATGTTCTTCAGTTAAAATGCGACGATCTAGTTGTGCAAAAATGTTGTGACGGAGATGACGCATTAACAGTGTACATGTTAATAAAACCCCCCAAAATATTACATAGCCCCATTAAAGATCGCGCCAAACAATATTTCCCTAATCTACAGATGTTAACATATATTAAACACACAGAAAGAAAGTGGAGAAACAGTTTTGATTTTCACGACCTCACGATGGTCGAAAATATACACTTATCGAAGAATGACCCATCAATGACTTGAGATGGTCTTAAATGATTGTTAAGACCACGCTATCATCAAGCCCAAAGCTACAGAGAACAGATACAGAGTCATAAACTCATACACTTCGACCTTTGTGACTCGACCAGGTCCAGGACTAGAGTCTAGCTAGCCTAGCTATGCTATTGCTAGACTAGTTAGACCTAGGCCTAGACTTTCATTCAGTTCACCTACCTACCTAGGCCTATTTCATTGTGATCTGTGCACGATCAGTCAAGCATGCTAAAGCCCACGCCCAAGGCAGGGCCAAACTTAAAATATAAGTTATTACTGAGGCCAAATCATTCATAACTAATACCACTTATTATAATATCACTATCACTCGGTCTCTCAGAGTCAGACTAGACTAGAGTCAGGACTCCAGTCTCACTCTCTGAATTCTCGGTTAGACTGACTCACCGAGATACAATTTAGTGTCAGTGAACAACAAAGTCAAATAATGATTTGTCACAAGATCTCAAATATACGTAGAACGTTGTAAATAATCACAGTTATGTTCCAAAAGAAGTGAAATTAGAGTGAAAGAGCGAAGTAACAGTGCTGTGTTGACTGTCCATTGTTTTCACAACATATTTGACCACACATGGGACTATGGAAATCCCGTTTATATGATTGTGGCAAATAACATTACTTCTTATCAATTTGGGCGCCCAAATGAGTAATACATTTATAATATTTACTAGGATGGTCTATAATACACATGATATTTGTCAATATTTACCTTCCATAGCAGAAAATATGGCCAACAAATGTCCAATCTTCATGTGGATTTGACAGTTGTGCAACTCCTCGTTCACCACGTAAAGTCCATAGACAATTCATCGCTGGTGGGAATTTCCTTGACATATTTTTGGCCGAAAGACAGACTTGCATGAATACTCGACTCTGATTGGCCAAAAGTCCAAAGTGTCGTGTGTCGTGCTGGAAAAATCGCTCTCGGAGCGATTCGATGACACGACAAAAAAATCCCATCACGACACAGGCACGACACACGACACGATGTCGTGTTCGGTGTGACGGGTAAATAGAGTTTGTACATTATCGATTTTTTTGTGTCGTGAGGCATGTCGTTTTGTCGTGTCGTGGTGTCGTGTCGGACTTGGTTTGACGGCGCCTTTATGCGCGTTTTCAATGGAAACTTGTTCATATGACGGACGTACGGACGGACGGACAACCCGAAAACATAATGCCTCCGGTAACTTGGTTACGGAGGCATAAAAAAGGTCTCGAAAATGAAGAATAAACAATTAGATGTAGTCAGTTTTAGTGAGTCTTCGTTATTTATTTAGTATTCGCTTACGCCGTTGTTCGAACAAAATCTGTGCACGGTTCACACACAGCAGCGGGTATTCCCCGCATTGCGCCGTCAGCTATCGTGAGCGAAATTTTGCATAATAAACCGCGTCGCGTTGCATAATTTACTTTGAGGTCTATAACTCCACGAAAGGGAGATTTCAAGCTCTAAAATGTTCAGGCAAGCTATTAAATGACATTTTCTTTCTTAAAAGACAATAGCCTCGCAACTTTTGAAATTTGGTTTGCAATAGGCGGACACTCCCTTTAAGTAATTTAGATGAGATAATATGTGGAAAATATTCAATTGTTGATTAAACTCGGTTAAATGGTTTATAATGACATTGAATCACAGTTTTGGGTGTGGAAATTATGCTTTTTTAAATCACAGTAACATTTTTTTAAGAATTAAGGTCATACATTTTAAAGATGGAATAAGGTACATGGAATCGATGTTGAAACCAGGTATGTTTTGCGATCAAATTGTTTTTCTTGCTCTTAGTGTATCGACTTTATTCATTAATCAAAACACTTGTATTTTGTTCAACGACTGCCATATACTCGCACAACGATTACAAAACAAGTAAAAAAAACAACACACAAACAAATAAAGTAATATACATACACAAGTATAACCACATTATTTTATAACAATTAATCAGTCAACACATTTGTGTATCGAGTGCGCCGTTAGGACGCGTCGGAGAAGTACCAGGGTTTAATCCTTCGCTACAGGAACCTGGTGGTGTAATATATCCATTAACTAAATGTATATATGTATATATAATATGGGATAATATCAGTTAGCTATCAATAACTATTCAATCCATGCTCTTATAATAGAGAGAGGGAGACTTTGCATGATTGAAGCAAACTCAACGTATAGGTAAACCCGTCTTCTAATACGCATGCTGGCGCTGTTGTAAAATACATTTCTGAAACATTGGTTCATTGTCAATGTCCAGGAATCCAAATAATCAGTCAACTCGGAAATCGACAACAAAATACAGCAAATTCTGCTCATAAACTTGAGTGATTTTTCAAATTATTTTCGTAATTATTCATTTCATTTTTAATACTGATCTATCAATAACCATCGTATACTTCCGCATGATAAACAAAATACATAGCAGTTCTTATCACATTATGAATATTATCTTTATGTTAATGGTTGATTCCATGTGGACTATTACCAATTAAATACATTATGTATCAACAGAATACATCATGTATCGATAAAATAAACTTGAGAGATAATATAAATACATGATACATCACGTATCAAAACATATGGTTATACTTACTTTTCATAAATATAAATGAGCCAGTTCGAGTTATTATCCTTATGCGTTGACTCGACATATACGCGCCAAAATACCGAAGACCAAAGACATACAACCTCTG
This sequence comes from Echinarachnius parma, assembly GCA_037951105.1. Lineage (NCBI taxonomy): Eukaryota > Metazoa > Echinodermata > Echinoidea > Clypeasteroida > Echinarachniidae > Echinarachnius > Echinarachnius parma. The sequence goes on along the minus strand of JBAMJV010001571.1, from coordinate 66,255 downwards.
AATTTCCAAACGTACTGTCAATTTGGATGAGAAGCGCCAAAAATACCAATCGGAATCCTACCAACAACAACAAAAAAACTCTTAATTTTAAAGAGCAAAACAATAACGTCCATATCATCTAGGCTAAGACGATCCGTGGACCACAACATTACTACTTGCCCATGCAGTGAATTATGATGAGATTGGATTACGTATCAGTATACTACTAGTCTCTTGACAAGCCTGTCTCGTCTGAACTGAGTTGAATGCAAGGAACGACTGGACAGCGCGACTACAATGCACACTCTCTTGGCGAGACAGAGATCGCACGTGAATTCATCATTTACCAGATAGCCTCCATCAGGCGTTCAGTCGTTCCTGATCTTGCATGCAGCGCAGCCATTGCTTGCTTGAGACACGAAGCCTTGTTAAAGGCTAGTATACTACTGGATCGGATGCACAACAGCAAACTTTGTAGAGATTACTGAACAAGCAACGACATTCCGAGATTGTTTGGGGGCAAAGGTTCCAACATGAATACCACATAATCTCGTCGAACGACGTCACACCTGTAAGTACCCAACGATTAAAAAAAACCTTCTGATTCGCGCCTTTATCAGAGATAACATCCTTGAAATGTAAATAGTATATCGTATTTCTTCTTATCTCGATAGGTTACACTTCGTAGAACATAATAAAACTTGGGATACACTTTAAAGCGATCCATTAACTTTGCACGATTTCAACCAAAATCACTAGGAGCTGTCCCACTTCTCTTGTACCTTGTTGTTTGGCTTATGGTATAACAGAAGAATGAAATGGGTTTTGATTTTGTTTATGTCTCCATATTATGGATATATTTAAGATTGAATTTGTGAGCGTCTATAGACGGTTTCCGTCCGAAGTCAGGAGTATCTTAATTCGGATACTCAATCGTCCATAATATCTGAATTCGGATACGTCATGCGAATGATTGGGATAAAACCACACATTGATATTTCTGTTTTTACTAGGTAAACTTGATTCTCTTTCTATGACATTCTCACATATCATTCTCAAGAAACTTACAATGAAATTGGTATACGATCAGTCTCAAACATAACTTTGGGGGGAAAATATAAATTTAATCGATCACTTTAAGGATCCATGCTGGCTAAGTTGTCAACTAAACATTATTGGGATGTTAAGGCTAAGTAAGCAATAACTTTTCGAGTTGTTACCTAACATGCTTAAATGGGTCTGCTGGGATCTAGTAACAGTGTCGAAATCCTCAAAACTAGAAACTCTAGCGGTTCTCAAATACCTCGTAGTAGGCCTATTCGTATTACCAATATAAGCATGGGGCAGCGTACAGTTTCCCTAATTTCTCTTCCGTTATAAAGATTATGTATGATGTTCAGATTTATAATTATCTATAATATTTTTTTGTTTCTATAATATATATTTAATCTATTCAAGCCATGTACAAAGTCAGTGCAACAGTTAGCTAATTGTATTGTGCAGTTTCGCTCATTACTCGGTCATATTCATTTAACATGAAATTTTCAAATGCCTTCTGAATCAGTGGACAAAGTTTGGAACGGGTTTCGGTTTTCCGTATTTCTCTTTTGTTATAAAGATATGTATGATTGACGTGTTCGGATTTGGATTTGAGAGTCTCCCTGAGAAACTTTCAACTGTGTCACGTGCAATGAGTTAACAAATATCACTTATTTTTGCACAATACTCGGTCATATGACATTCATTTACCATGGAACTTTCACACATCACTCAGTGAACATATCAGATCGCAGAAATACACATTACTTTTTTTATTAACCCTTCATCAGATTATGCACACGACAACAAAGTTACTAGATCACTTTAAAATGTCCGCAATAGGCAACTAAAAGATCAAGTACTTGTTAATGTTTTACTCACCTATTATCAATGTGTAGCTGGCAGCTAAGGTATCAGGATTCTACGAATAAGTAATTGACCCTGGTGAGTAATCTTTCAACATAACCTCCCTCGTGACTCCGGCATTAAAATGTAAATAAAAATTTCTGGAAATTATGAAGAAATCGACTAAGTATACTGCGTTATTAAATTGAAATTATCCCCTTATCGTAGACATACCGCCTTATCGGCTGCATGTAGAACAAAAGAAATCGTTGTGATAAAGTGTGAACAACATTTCCTTCTTCCTTAAATTGCAGGCGAATTTTCCGGAAGATTATGCAGGTCGAGATCAGGATCAATCGGATATGAAATCAAAACTTTATTTCCGGACCACGGAAGAACGTATGAACCGGATTTTACTCTAGAAGTACACTGTGTGCTGTAAATATTTTAGGAGATTACAAACTAGTGGATATATACGCTGAATGTTTTTATCAACATACAAACACTCAAGGATTTCGCAATTAATGGCGGAGGGTAGGACGAAGTTCCGAAGAAAGGCGAAGATAGCTTAAAATGTTCAGGAATCTTACAATATGAATGGTGTGTTTCTTCCCGCTGGTGGACGAAACCCTATAAGGGGAGTAACGACCATTAAACAGGGGCGGGTGGGCACCCATAAAAAGGCTGCCGAGGTGGACAAACATTGTGCGTCAACACCCAACATGCATACAAAGAAGTGCGTGTTTACAGCTCCAATCTGAATACCAATCTTAGGACTTAATCCTCAAGAAGGGTCGTAAAGATTTCCCATTTTGTCGTTGATTTATTTTAGTTTTGTTTAAAGGGACTAAGTAACATTGTCCAAATCCTCAAAATCCAATTGGAATTCTAGCGGTTCCCTCATACCTTGTTTGATTTGTATTAACAATAAAAGCGGGACCGATTTTGTTTTTTCAAATTTTCATTTCGTTCAAAAGATATTTACGATTGAAATGTTCAGATATTAAATTATGTACGTACGGAACCTTTTCAGCCGTGTACAAAGTAATTGCAATGATATCACTTTGCACTTTCGCTCATTTCTCGCCCAAATAACATCTAATTACCTCGAAATTTTCACACATTACTTCTGGACATATCAGATCTCACCAATACACATTTAATCAACCACGCATCACTCTGTGCACCATCTCTGGCGAGGGAGCGAAGCGACAACCCAGCAGCGTGCCCGGGTTTTTTTATGGCTGAGGGGGGGAGGGGGCAAAGCTTTTGAATTCAGCTGTTAAGAAATTGGAAGATTATTAAGTGCACATTGCAAGCATCATGTTATGAGCTGGGTTTTGTCCAATATGAACTTTGACCTGATAGATACATATATTGCAAGCATTCTGATGGAACCCTGAATAGCATCAGTCATGGGATACCCACACTGGGAAGCTTATTGGGGGTCCAGGGGGCGGAGCCCCCGGAAGCTTTGGGATTTGTAATATCCAGATATAAAGATGTTGTCTATATGTAAATATAGAGTTAACTATTCTTTAGTTAATTGCTTTTGAATTAGCTGTTTAGAGATTGGAAGATTATTAAGTTCACATTGCACTGTCCAAGAATGGATGCATTTTAGCCTGATAGACAAATACTGTCGCTTGCAATCATCCTGATGGAACCCTGGATAGAATAAGTCAAGGGATACCCACATTGGAAAGGTTATTGGGGGTCCAGGGGGCGAAGCCCCCGGAAGCTTTAGGATTTGTAATATCCAGAAATACAATTAACTATTGAATAGTTAGCTCAATTTTAGTGAGCGAAGCGCAACCGCACAGTGGGCCAGGATCGCCTGAAAGTTTGCCAAGAGAGAAGTCCTGAATAAAACTATTTAATGAGTACATGGCTGGTACTGGGTCAAATAACGTTAATGGGGGTTCCAGGGGCGCAGCCCCGGAATATTTTGGATTTGGGCAGTTTAGCATTATCAAAAAGTGGTTTAAAGAAGAATATAGTAACAACTTCCATTCATGAGAGGGGGCAATGCTCCTTAATTTTAATGTTATTATATATTTTTGTACCCAAATATTGGGGGGGGGGGGGGGGGGGGAGTGATAATACAGGCCATCCCCCCCCCCCCACCTGAAATATTGGGGGGATATATCCCCCCATCCCCCCCCCCCCCCCCCCCCCCGTGATCGACACCCCTGGATAAAACACAGCTGCGGTGACAGAATCGGCGAAATTGAATGCACATAAAATGAGTCCGTTTGGCTTACTTACGAAATTGACCAAGAAATCTTATATTTAAAAAAGAGTGATGGCTAACATTTATGTAAGGTATCAAATAGTTATCAAATAAAATATAACCCTGTCAAACAGTAATCAATATGCGGACATTAGTGAAACAAATACAGATATTTCGTATACAATTCTGCATACATAATGAGACCTATCAAATTTCACCTACAACGTATGGCCATTTAAGAAAAATAAGGAATCATAAACCTTACAAATGCACAAATATTTATATTTACTTGGGGCCAAGCGCCATTACGCGACACCAAAGTAGGCACACTTTAGATCAGTAAAACTGAAGTTGGTAAAACTTTGGATCTGTTTTGGAGAGAGAGTGTCTCGCACAGTATCGATTCCGTCCATAGATGTACAGTGGCTCTAAAAGCTTCCGCTAACTTCAATTGTATGCAATGCGTAGTCGCATATGATTCTGTACATAGTAATCGCTGTACTTGATAAGCGTATTATCACATAAATAAATGGCACTCACAAACATAGCATGATTGACTAATCGAACGGTTGTCATGTGATTGGGATTTAGAGGCCAATATGAAGTTCAATGACGCAAAGATTGGAGACATTGATTTATTTTAGGATGTTTCACAATATCATGTTGTTGACGGAACATGATAAAACAGTGTTGAACTGCATTTGGACAAAACTCGACCCCCACATAAAACCTATGTATTTGATTATTTTGTAATGCGCTATTGTACAGCAATCGCTAGTCATTTACCATTTTGGTGCAAACGCTGACATAAATATGGGCAATCCAATCACATGTATCAATGTGTTTGCAGATCATATACTAGTGGATAACTGCAACTTCTACTGGCTCACTGTTCAATACACGATACTGATTTGACAAACTATGTTCATTCTGTGTGTATCTGTTTTTGCACAAACAAGGCCAAGTAAAAACAAATTGCATCGAAAAAAATGTTCCTTTATCGAAATAAAAAGCGAGGTCACTAATCTTTCAAAACCGATTTACAGGTAACGCTGCCATCTACGGACAACCAGCTCACAAACAAATCATAAATAATTGTTGGTATTGGTGTTTTTTTGTTTTAACTCCTTACATATAAGGTCATTTTAAGATAAATACGTGGACAAATGCAAACTATAAATCTATGTATTCACAATAATTTACCATGAATAAGTGCGTACACAATATATTTGAACAATCGCATCATAACGTATCAATACAATTCGATACACAAAATATACATGAATTAAACATACTACAACATATTACGTGCGTACAAAAAGAATATAAAAGAATACAAAGTATCGTGATTTGTGGGCTATTACAAAATCGGTGATATGGGGATCAAAATACTAACTCAATGGCGTAGGGTGTAAATGTGTTTATTAAAGACTTGTTTCCCTAATTTGTGTATGTTGGTCAAACTTATTTTGGGGGCCCCCGGCACTGCCACCCCCGTATCTATGCCACCGTAATCATGGTAATGATTTAAGGCTTTGTCGTTATTACACCTAGTATTAGTGGTATTAAGTACATTTACTTATTTATATGAAGGTGTAATACTATAGATTATAGTACATATGTTGTCACGTTCCTGGCATTCGTTCTTTTATAAATCATTAACAAAAGTCCTTTTAACTGTCGTATATACACTACCAAGGCTGCAGCGAAACAACATGAACTCCGTGCAGCATATATATTGAGTTCCCTCTCTGTTAAAGGGGACCACCAGGCAGAGAACAACACATTATTATATGTTTTGGTACCGTTTTGTGATATCAAATAGATACCCAACATTTTGCAAAGGGTTGTGCAATTCATAAACAAAGCAATTAATTTCCACCACTTACGGAACCACTGCTATTTACTGGTTCCATACGGGCCAACCATTTGCGAGTGCGCCAATGCAGCTATTCACGCGCACGTTTGTAAACAATAGATTCCCGGGCGATTCGTTCGCTCTGCACGCATTGCAATTCACCGCACACATAGCAGTCTGCGTAATTCAGACCGCATGAACGCATGCTTTAGAATGGTGATGCGTTTCCAATTATTTTTTTTTCTTTCTGGAAACATATTTTTGTGAACTTGTTGATGGAATGGAATACTAAAGATGTTACCTTTCTTTAATAAGAATATTATTTTTGGGTGGTGGTACCCTTTAAGATACGAAAAAAAGTACACGAGCCCCCAATATAAGTGTTTATTGACAGAAGTTAGGTCATGAGCCGTGCAAGGGTAATGGCGTCAATCAAGCGGAAATAATTGGGTTCGAAACTTGTCAAAGACCGTCGTGCCACCGAGTAGGCTACAATGATATATATATTTGTGTATTATTCAGCGAACATTTCAATAGTGTATTGCAACCAGTGGCGTACCGAGGATTTTTTCAAGGGGGGGTTATATTGTCGGCCAAATTTCCGAGACCGAGACCAGGATCAGTCAAAATTGTTCGAGGCCGAGACCAAGACCATTGTTTTGAGAATCGTTTAAGCAGTCATTTTTTGGTCAGAGGGGGGGGGGGGGGGGGGGGGGGGGGGGGGGGGGGGGGGGGGGTTGAACCCCCGGGTAGCCTACGCCTACGATTGCAACGTACACGGATCAAAGTGAGCAGTTTCGAAAAGAAAAGGGAACAGATAACTGGATAACTGGATAACACGATCACGCCTAGGTAGAGATTTAGTGCTTTAAATTAGGAATTATGTTTAAATAGCATTGTTCTCGATTGTTTTCGGCTTCTCACGAAATATATGTATCAATGGAGTTTTAATTATTAACTGAAATAACACAACGTGGAAAGTGGTAAATCATGTATTACCATGACAAAATTCAATAAGCCAGAGCAAGTGGAAGACAATGTTGTGTGTAACACGACACGGACACGGATAAGATTAAGATTGATGGATAATACTACTGAGAGTCAATCTCTACAGGTTCGAAGGGTTAGTAAAATTTGCAGTGTTTAATTAATCAATACATTATAGACTAAGCAACGGCAGAGGGCGTTCGCTCATAACGGGCACCTTCTGCCGTTCTGTTCTTTTAGGTAGGTGATATTATTCAGTACACCGCTTTTCGGTGCGTTCCAAATTGGATGTGATGACTCCCAATTAGTTATAATATTATGAACAAATGTTGTATGTACGAAGCATTTTGTGCTGTCATAGAAACTACGCGTACGAATGTGAATGCACAGTGTGCATATGCCCGTAGACCAGTGTGGGCGAGATGGTGTTGCTATGGTAACCATTGTCAAGTGCATTCCGGGTGTTACCGTGTTATACCCCCGTCACATATAGCTACGCTCTCGCGCCGACCTCGCGCCGCTCCTAATCCCCATTCATAAAATTGGAAGCGTGGGGACATGGGCGTCGATACTTACGTAATACCCATTCATCAGGGGGGGATGGATGAATGGATCATCCCCCCCTGATCAATGGGTATCAATGACAGATCGACGCCCGTGCGTGGGGAGGACGTGGGGAGAGCGTGTTGAGGTCGTGTGGAGAGCGGCGTTCATTGTTCGCTATTGTTTAGATCGTACACTTGTCTCGGCCGCTCTGGCGCCGCTCCCGCGGCGACCAAGTTAAATTAGCAAATTGGCAATGAATGGGAAGATTATCTCACATGCGTCAATAGATATCCTTCCATGAATAGCTCGATGAACAAAAGAGCAGGACGTAGCTAGCTCGGCGTTCGCTTTGGACATGTTCAAAAACGAACTTGGGGCTTCGGCGCTCTACTCTTTGTTCAGGGGCTATTGTATGTCCATGCATGGGAGGATATCTTTTCACACAAGTGTCATAATCTTCTCATTCATTCCCAAGTTGAACAAAAGACATTCTTGCAGATCTATTCCAGCACTTCTGCTAGTGGACGCTATAGATTGTGAAGTTTGAAACGTTTCAACTATAGGTAAAATGATATCACAATTTAAAATGGCATGTCCGGGCAAAAATAATGTACATTTGGGGGAAACTCAATTTCTGGCTAAAACGTGGCATGGCGGCATACAAATTATATGAGGCTCCAATGACTGGGGACATACGCACACCCTATGTATGCATTATGAACACATATTTCCCGCAAATATATGATTGTTTTGTCCAAAATCTACCACTACTACTACCACTACCACTACTACCACAACTACCACTACTACCACCACTACCACCACTACCACCACTACCACTACTACCACTACTACCACCACTACCACCACTGTCACTACTACCACCACTACCACTACTACCACTACTACCACCACTACCACCACTGCCACCACTACCACCACTACCACTACTGCCACTACTGCCACCACTGCCACCACTGCCACTACTGCCACCACTGCCACCACTGTCACCTCTGCCACCACTGCCACCACTGCCACCACTACCACTACCACTACCACTACCACTACCACTACTGCCACTACTGCCACTACTGCCACTACTGCCACCACTGCCACCACTGTCACCACTGCCACCACTGCCACCACTGCCACTACCACTACCACTACCACTACCACTACCACTACTACCACGACTACCACTACTACCACTACTACTACTACCAATGATAGTCAACAATAATAACCCTCCCCATTCCCTCCACCCAACCTCGTGAAACGCACTGAGTGTGTTCAACTACATTCGTACATGGTATTGGATCGCACAGAGCGTGTGCATGGAGATCGTGTTTCCCCTGCGCTTTGAAAAAAATGTTTTTTTTTTTATAAGTACGAGAACGCAGACAGAGCGTAGAGCAAATGACCTCGTCTCATTGTTATGAGCTATTGTTAAAGATACACCAAGCGTGCACAGTGAATAGCTCGGAAAGCGTGGCCAAAGCGTACGCAGAGCGTGTTCAGGTCGTGGCAAGAGCGGGAACGAGCTACCATTGTGTCACTAATCGCTCGATTTGTCGGCGTTTCCCCTGCGCTTTGAAAAAAATGTTTTTTTTTTTTTATAAGTACGAGAACGCAGACAGAGCGTGGCTATAGTGTGACGGCACAGTTAGTGACACTGATGGGTGAGGGACTAGATGGAGGCAGGGAAGATGGGCCTTTTTGGGTAGAGTTGAATAGGATTATGCTGGATGAAATGCCTAGAAGTGTTTTATTTTATGGGACAGATCAACCCCTTATTTACACCATAAGCTTGAGGCTGAAATTCTTTGATAATGAAAAGTATTATATCTTGTACATTTGAAATATTTTATCTAAGGGTAATGTTTAGCTAAGATTAATGAATTAGGAGGATACGAGGAGATCTGGGAAGTTTGGTATTAGTGTCAGTGTGGAAGTAGTAGAGTTACCGATTAGTCCTTTAATTGAGTAGGGTGGTTTGGAATTCAGATACTAGGTTTTGTTAGGAGTTGAATCAGATGTACAGGCGAATGCATTTCATTACCATATTAATTTAGGCATGCTTTTGTATTTTGGCGGCATATGTGTTACTTGAAGAGTGAACCAGCGGTTACAGGGTCAGGTACAGGTTATGCTGATACAGATATATGTTGGTACAAATATATGTTGTACAGATATATATGCAGGTACAGATATATGTTGTTAGGTGTATCAAGATTAACTAGGAGAAGTTGATTAAGTGGAATACATGTACATTAGTATAAACACCAAATGATGTACCTTACAAAGTGCCTGGTGTAAGGGATTATTTATAAACCATAAAGTACCCAAAGACTGGGTGTCATAATTAAGGAAGATATTTGATTTGTATACCTCTTATATTAAAGGAGGAAGTTAGAATTTGATTGAAGGTGAGTTATTACTATATAATTATACATTCCAAACAGGCAGTTTATGGAATATTTTGCTGACAAGCATTAGTCTCATTCTCAGCCACATTCATACATACCTAATTTGGTTTTGATGATAAGACTTCTTTATTAATGACAGGCTTATTATTGCACATGTATAACAATTGATTGTACATCTTATGAAGTAATGTGCCATTATGAAGGGCATTTGTTAAGACTGATTAGTTACACCCATGTGTTATTCAGCTTATAGACACATGTAATGCTTATAACTATTTCTTTGAGATAACCTTTTGAGTAACTTAGTTGAACCCTTTTTCTTTTGTTGAGAAAAAATGTTGTTAAAGATACATGTGTAGAAGTAACTATACTGTACACTTATGAGGAGTCAATGCTGTATATTTATGAGACGTGATTTATATTACGTTGTTAATAAAGACCTTTCTGCCGTTCTGTACTTTCAGATCCGTCTCCATGCCGTCCATCTGTTGGTCCTTGAGTACCTTCAACATAAGGTAACACCCCCCCCCCCCCTTCCACTCGGTCACACTCCTCACACTAACTTGTCGTGTTATATTGATTATACGAACTTGCATTCCAAAACGAAATGACGGTCAAGTAGCCTATATAAAATGACCGTAATAAAGTTTCGCAATGCGGTGGAAAGGGGTGATATACAGGCAGTAAAAAAATTAGGACTTGAAAACAATCAGTGGTTTAAAGGACCATTTGATGATGGGACAACAGCTTTGCACATTGCATCATTGTTTGGCCATATCGATATTGTGAAATATCTGATTAGTCAAGGCGCTGACGTCGCCGCTTTAGATCATTATGGGAAGACAGGATTACTTGTGGTCCCTGCTGAGAGCCTCGACATAGTAAAAGATCTGATTAAAGAAAGCCTTTACTTTATCCAACAGCGGGGAGATGGACGCAGTCCGCTACATCAAGCATCATTAAATGGTCACTGTAACTTAGTAAAATATCTCATAGATGAAGGAGCCGACTTGAATCAGGTGGATTGCAATGGGATTACGTCACTACATCTTGCATCATACAGTGGTCATCTTGACACAGTGAAATATCTCATAGATAAAGGAGCAGACGTGAGCCAGGTGGGAACAGATGGAAAAATCGCACTTCATCTTGCATCATACAACGGCCATCTAGACACAGTCAAATATCATATTGATAAAGGAGCCGATGTAAATCTGCCAGATAGCAAGGGACGTACATCGTTGCATGATGCATCACACAGGGGTCATCTTAACATAGTCATATATCTCATTGATAAAGGAGCCAACTTGACTCAGCTAGATAACAACGGACGTACAGCACTGCATGATGCGTCATGCAATGGCAAACTTGACATAGTCAAATATCTCATAGATAAAGGAGCCGACTTGAATATGCTGGATAACAATGGACGTACATCGCTGCATGGTGCATCATTCTTTGGCCAACTTGACACAGTCAAATATTTCATAGATAAAAGAGCTGACGTGAACCAGCAGAGAAAGGATGGAAGCAACGCATTACATCTCGCATCATGCAATGGCCATCTAGACATAGTCAAATATCTCATTGATAAAGGAGCCGACTTAACTCAGCCGGATAACAATGGACTTACAGCACTGCATTATGCATCATACAGAGGTCATCTCGACACAGTCAAATATCTCATAGATAAAGGAGCCGACTTGAATAAGCTGGATAACAGTGGACGTACAGCGATGCATGGTGCATCATACAATGGCCATCTTGACACAGTCAAATATCTCATAGATAAAGGAGCAGACGTGAACCAGATGAGAACAGATGGAAAAATCGCACTTCATCTTGCATCATACAACGGCCATCTAGACACAGTCAAATATCATATTGATAAAGGAGCCGATGTAAATCTGCCAGATAGCAATGGACGTACAGCGCTGCATGATGCATCATACAACGGCCATCTAGACACAGTCATATATATCATTGATAAAGGAGCCAATTTGACTCAGCTAGATAACAACGGACGTACGGCACTGCATGATGCGTCATGCAATGGTCAACTTGACATAGTCAAATATCTCATTGATAAAGGAGCCGATGTAAATCTGTCAAATAGCGATGGACGTACAGCGATGCATGATGCATCACAAAGTGGTCATCTTAACATAGTCAAATATCTCATTGATAAAGGAGCCAACTTGACTCAGCTGGATAGCAATGGACGTACAGCGCTGCATGATGCATCATACAATGGCCAACTTGACATAGTCAAATATCTCATTGATAAAGGAGCCGATGTGAAACAGCAGATAAAGGACGGAAGCAGCGCACTACATCAAGCATCATACAATAACCATCTATACACAGTCAAATATCTCATTGATAAAGGAGCCAACTTGACTCAGCTGGATAACAACGGACGTACAGCACTGCATTATGCATCTGGCCAACTTGACATAGTCAAATATCTCATTGATAAAGGAGCCGATGTAAATCTGTCAGATAGCGATGGACGTACAGCGCTGCATAATGCATCAACAACTGATAATCTTAACATAGTCAAATATCTCATTGATAAAGGAGCCAACTTGACACAGCTGGATAACAACGGACGTACAGCACTGCATTATGCATCAAACAATGGCCAACTTGACATAGTCCAATACCTCATTGATAAAGGAGCCGATGTGAACCAGCAGATAAAGGACGGAAGCAACGCACTACATCACGCATCATACAATAACCATCTATACACAGTCAAATATCTCATTGATAATGGTGCCGATTTGAATCAGCTGGATAACAATGGATGTACAGTGCTGCATGGTGCATCATACAGTGGTCATCTCGACACAGTTAAATATCTCATAGATAAAGGAGCCGACTTGAATAAGCTGGATAACAATGGACGTACAGTGCTGCATGATGCATCATACGATGGCCAAATTGACACAGTCAAATATCTCATAGATAAAGGAGCCGACTTGAATAGGCTGGATAACAATGGACGTACATCGTTGCATGGTGCATCATACAATGGCCATCTTGACACAGTCAAATATCTCATTGATAATGGTGCCGATTTGAATCAGCTGGATAACAATGGACGTACAGCACTGCATGATGCATCACAAAGTGGTCATCTTAACATAGTCAAAAATATCATAGATAAAGGAGCCGACATGAATAATAAGATGCTCAATGGACGCAGCGCATTGCATCTTGCATCATACTATGGGCATCTTGACACAGTCAAATATCTTATAGAAAAAGGAGTTGACTTGAATCAGCTAGGTAAGAATGGACGTACATCACTGCATGATGCATCACAGAGTGGCCATCTTAACATAGTCAGATATCTCACAGATAAAGGAGCCGACTTGAATCAGCTGGATAACAATGGACGTACAGTGCTGCATGATGCATCATACGATGGCCAAATTGACATAGTCAAATATCTCATAGATAAAGGAGCCGACTTGAATAGGCTGGATAACAATGGACGTACATCGTTGCATGGTGCATCATACAATGGCCATCTTGACACAGTCAAATATCTCATAGATAAAGGAGCCGACTTGAATAGGCTGGATAACAATGGACGTACATCGTTGCATGGTGCATCATACAGTGGTCATCTCGACACAGTTAAATATCTCATAGATAAAGGAGCCGACTTGAATAGGCTGGATAACAATGGACGTACATCGTTGCATGGTGCATCATACAATGGCCATCTTGACACAGTCAAATATCTCATTGATAATGGTGCCGATTTGAATCAGCTGGATAACAATGGACGTACAGCACTGCATGATGCATCACAAAGTGGTCATCTTAACATAGTCAAATATATCATAGATAAAGGAGCAGACATGAATAATAAGATGCTCAATGGACGCAGCGCACTGCATCTTGCATCATACTATGGGCATCTTGACACAGTCAAATATCTCATTGATAATGGTGCCGATTTGAATCAGCTGGATAACAATGGACGTACAGCACTGCATGATGCATCACAAAGTGGTCATCTTAACATAGTCAAATATATCATAGATAAAGGAGCAGACATGAATAATAAGATGCTCAATGGACGCAGCGCACTGCATCTTGCATCATACTATGGGCATCTTGACACAGTCAAATATCTTATAGAAAAAGGAGTTGACTTGAATCAGCTAGGTAAGAATGGACGTACATCACTGCATGATGCATCACAGAGTGGCCATCTTAACATAGTCAGATATCTCACAGATAAAGGAGCCGACTTGAATCAGCCGAATAGCAAGGGGAATACAGCCCTTCATTTGTCATCATTTACTGGTCATCTTGATGTGGTTAAATATATCATACATAAAGGAGCCGAAATCAATCAGCCGAAGAGCAACGGAAATACGGCATTGCATAATGCATCGAGAAATGGTCATCTCGACACAGTCAAATATTTAACAGAAAAGGGAGCAGACTTGAAGCAGATAGATGAGTATCGAAATACGGCACTGCATCTTGCAGCACTAAATGGTCATCTTAATACAGTAAAATATCTTATAGTTGAAGGAGCCGATTTGAATCAACTGGATAGTAATGGAAATACACCACTCCATCTTGCATCGCGAAATAGCCATCTTCACATAATCAAATGTCTGTTAGAGGAAGGAGCCGATTTGAGTATACGGCGAGACGATGGTAAAACGGCGCTTCAACTCGCGATTGAAAACAATTGTCACGATTGCATGGTCTACTTAGATTCTAGAAGTGAGGATAACCCTGAACTGCGAATAGGAAACAACCCGCTGTTTGCAAAGGACGAAACATCATGCTCTACTGTGCTAAAATCAGAAAGAATAACTCGCTTAGGTGAGAAATACAATTCTTATTTATATTCAATGCTATTTCATGTAGAACATGTCTTAATATACCACAAATGCATTAATTTATACAATGGTATGATGTTTCTTTTACTGACAAGTATCTATTAACCGAGCAAAAGAGGGCTATCAACGATATTATTCTGTACATTTATACCACCTCCATCAGAAATTTGTTTATTTCCGCAGTAATGATAATTAAGGTAGCTACGACTTTACCACTGTTATTATGATTTATTCTTGATGATTATTACCGCTATTATTATTATCATTATCATTATGAAAGTTAGTAGTATTATCATTATCATCATTATTATTATATAACCCTAACTACTACTTTTACTTTACTTATACTGCTATTACCTATTATAATGATGATAATTAAAAGGAGGGCAAACGTAATGTTGAAATATTTAAACAAGAAATGCAAATACAGTTTACAACATCATTCATAATTAAAATGAGTAAATATAAGTGACATTAAGTGATTTCACACTATACCAGGTGAGATCCCTTCATCAAAATTGAAATCTGCGAGCGAGATTTTTGATCATCGTGGCGGTGAGCTAGTGGTAGAGGCATATGGCGTCACACTCTCGATTCCTCCTGGAGCTCTTCAAGAAGGATGCAGCCACGAGATAAGTCTCCACGTCCTGACGGAGTTACCAGATGATCTAGTCTTGGGGGAGGATGAGATGGTGGTCAGCTATGGCTTCCGCTGCACGCCCCCCGGACTAGCCTTCAAGAAACCAGTGACAGTGACGATGCCACACAGCGCGATCCTGATGGAAGATGGCAGCAGAAGTAACGTACCAGCCGTGTTGTACACAAATCAAGAGACTCAGGGTGAGCTATAATAATCGTCTTTATCATTATTTAATATCATCATAAAAAATATCACCACCACTATCATGATTATCATTATGGTCTTTACTTTGTATGATGATTCTTCTTTTTTTTTTGCATGTTTAATTAGCAGAATAAATAATAATAATAATCGATATCGTGGTCATAATCATCCTCACCATTTACCGCTATCATCATCATCATTGTTGTTGTCTTATTATATCAGTGTACTGTACATCATCACTTGCAGAACACTGCCTCCTTTAATTCGGAAGATTCTTGCAGTGGATTTACTCTCTGGTTGTGCTGTGCAGGGTTACTAGACAACCGGGTTATACACCCTACTCCTTTCGAGATGTATAATAGGTTCTTATATAGCGTGCATGAGGTGCGGCTGTCTCATACACGGGAACTCCACTTATCGTCCTATCCGAGGGACAGAGTGTTTTCCATGAATCATTTTCCTGCATAGAAAGTACGTGGGAGGCCAATTAGACACAACGGGAGTTAGCTCGAATTTATTGTGTGATAAAAGACGCATCCGATGGCTGGGTTTGAACCGGGGATCTCGGGCGTCCCGCGAGCCGGACGTGCTCCCAAATAAGCTTACTCGCCGATGATCATCGCAATCATAATAATCACCACCATCAATTATCATCGTCATCACATTCACCATCACCATCATTATCCTCGCCAGCTTCAACACTATCATCACTATCAACATCAACATCATCATCATCATCTTACTTGGCAATATCATTAGCAACAACCCTATATACAAAAACGCAATAATCATATTAATGAAAAAGTTTTGAAAATTTTGAATCTGTACAACTCTCAATACATTTTAATTTATATTGGCTGGCAGACGCAGGGTGGATCAAAACTCCAATGACCGGTGAAACTGAGTGCTCTGTCATCGGTATCAACAGGAAAAGAATAGAGCTTCAAATCACACATTTCTCTTCTTACTGGGCTGCCTTCTGTACATGGCTCTTCAGTGCCAAGCGAATATCTTTCATCCCCTTCCTTCCAGACCATATGCCGGTCGACCATATGCCGATACTCCACGTTCACGTGTTTGATACACTCGAGGGAGGATTGAAGGTACGATATGAACCTGTGTGATAACATTAATTTATATTGTATATCCCAGCCCATGACGTCTAGGCCCGGTGGTTTCACCTCACACAAGCCGTGTGTTCGCGTGACCATTCACGATTTCACGGCACATTATATATTAAGTTTGTGTCTTGCAGTTTAAAACAAATTTATGTATTTTTTTAGTCAAATTGTAGTCAAATTGCAATCAATTAGGGCTATGATTGTTTGCCGATTTGAACCAGTTTATTGTGGGGGAAGGGGGTGGCGTGTAATATGCTGACGATTAATTTGAAACGCCGCGAATAAGCGGGTGATTGCTCATTTCAAGAACGATCATATACAGGGTGGCCCCAAAAAACGGAACGGAGTACTTGTCTAAAAAGTAGCCAATGCTTTTTTAGAGAGCGCCCGCTTGTGTTTAATGATCTTTTTGAATGATTACAAGCTTTGTACTTATTCGTTTGTAATTTGTTATACCTTCCGAGCACGGTTGAGTTATAACTATTAGTTTGTAATGTTATTATACAGGTTTAGTTACTAAAGTTCAGCCATACCAAAACTGAAGTACCCCTTTAAAAGTACAAACAAAAACATAACACATTATTTAGCTATCATCTGTGTTAATCTTAACATAAACCGCTCCTTACTTTTGAGTTTATTAAAAATGAACGGACTAGATTGTTTTAATACCATAAGTCACGCATGATTAATGTTTTTTATTCAGGAAATCAAAGAAACCGAGAAGGAGTTAGAATACAAACCTGTCTACACAGAGGAAAGGCTGAACATTAATTTGGCTAGTAAAGAAGACATAACGATTACATGCGAACTACACGACAGTAAAGAAACCTCTCCTGACATGACTAAGGTTCGTTACTTTCTATAATTCAAGTGTTCACTCAAATCTCAGACATTTGGCAAACAACTTGTGATAAGATATGGGGAACATTGTTCTGTGACATTTGCTCCTTTGCACTCTTATCCGCCATGTCCACTGTAAATGTATTTCTCCTGAAAGACATTGACCGGTATTCTAGTCAATTATTCAACTTAAGCTAGACTAACATGACATAATTACCAGTGACCAGTTAAACCGTTTACACCTGTGGAATTTGAGTAGCATATTGATGGTTGTCATGTAATTTTTTAAATCCTCATTAGCATATCAAATCCCTCTCCTCTGGCATCCAGACAAAGAATCGCTTGACATTCCAGTGAAATTGCTTTACGAGTCACTAGTTATATTATGTCCTTTGATCCAAGAATAAAAAGGAAATGTACGCCCTCCATGGAGAATAGAACATTTGAGATATAAAAACAATGCGAGGTTCCCTGAAACCACTACGAGATGACTTTAATACATAAGTAATCACTGTAAATTCTACATGACCACAGCATATGAATATAGCCAATTGTTGGTGTCAATAAGATTGATCTGTAATTTATCTTGTAAAGGTCATAGATCACGAGGATCTGATGCTCCCGGTGAAGTGTAACTACAGTTTCTCTCTAGATCTGAGCAACCGGATGTCTGACAGCCGTGTCAACCTGCACATGCAGCACACAGTCACAAAGAAGAAGAGAACTATTATCTTCAGAACGAACTATCCTGGTATGTATGTATTTTATTGATTGGCTCTTCTCTAGATTCAGGGGGCAGACTCTGTTAAAGCATCATATGAATTTCTGTATTTACTTATTTATTTCTTCCCGCACCGAGATGGGGGATGGGTTTCCCAAATGGGCCTCCGTTGACCCCAGTAATGCCGGTGGACTTCCTTCACTCCCGTACGTCACTTTAATGTTTAAAACTAAGATTGAAATTGGAACTAAGAGGCTCACTATATTCATACCGTGGTTTATACAAATACACGTATATAATGTAAATCCACACATCCACTCTTTCACTGATTCGTTTATTCTGCAATAGTACACTTAAAGGGATTTAGTAACATTGTCCAAATCCTCAAAACTTACTTGGATCTCTAGTTAGACCGCGGGCCGAACCGTGAAAATCGCCTTATTTCTTGACTTTCGTGCTTCAAATCTCGTATCTACCTGAATTTTGGCATGTGGGTAGTGAAAAAGTCACTGAACACAAATTCATAACTCGTCAAGCTAAAAAAGTGTACATTTTGTCAAAAAGTAGAAAAAACTTGGAATTTTGTTTTGTAACACTCTCTGAAAAATAATCCAATCCTATAGTGCATCTCTCATTAGAACGTAACAGTGTCCTATAAGCTAGGGCCAATCAGATCGCTTGTTTTATCGTTGTGCTAAAAGTTTGTTTTGATGCGATGTAATGACACGAACTTTATCTGGATTTTGTTGTTGCCATTTTCCTTTTATATTATGCAAGATAGCTTGAAAATCGGGAGCATTAATGGATCTATAAGCAATTGAATTATATTTAATTTAATTACTTGCTTTCACATCATCATAGGATGTGACTCGATCTTTACTGCACATTGTGTTATTACTTCACGACTGGGAATCGAGTCTACTATAACGTACAGTACCGTGTTCTGCAAGACATGTGCGCGGCGTGCTAGCTAGTGCTCGACTGGGCGAATGTATACTTTATTGCACTCAGCCACGGCCAAACATTCACACATTCACATCTATACTAGTTGGGTGTTTTCTAAATTATTGTGATATTTGTCAATTGTTTATGTAGTTGTATCATATTTTGTTGACACCAGTGACACTAAAAGTTGTAGGAGGATTCAGGCTACAAAGTACAAACTTGACTTTTGTTAGCAGTTTTGCTACGTAAGAGCACGTAACTGTATCGAGTACACTGCGCATCGCCACTGCGCACGTCCTTAACGGGCTAATAGAAAAATGGCAACACGTCTGTCCCTAACGGACAGTAACGAAACAGTGGCAGCCATGATCCAGTGACGTGTTGTTGTTTACGTTTGGGCCGGCTAGACTTGCGCATGAAACAAAGAGCGTGATTGGTCAGTCTACAAATCACGCTATAAGCAGCGTACTGTGATTGGTCTTTCTTACCGTCGAAACTGAAAAATTGTGGCAATTTTTTTTCTTTCTTTTTTTTTTCATATTTTCAGAAAATGTGCAGGTTTTATTCTTGACGAGTTTCAGGTATGATTTCAATACTACTTTTACACATGTCGACAAAAAAATAGCTAGATACAAGATTTGAAGCACGAGATGAAACGATAATGGACCTCGGCCCGCGGTCTAAGCATACCTGTTCTGTCATGTGTAAAATACTTTGTATGTTACGTGTACATGACACCGCACACTCCGTGGTGCCTTTGTTCTATACCGCTAGCGTCCGGTCGTAACCATTAACAACACATTGTCAACTGGGTCAAAGTGAATTCGCCAACACCCCTCGGACAATCGATGCCCCGCCGAGCGAAAAAATAACGCACTACGTCAATGTGATTCTGTATGCTATACACAAACGGTATAGGTGGTGGGGCTGGTGGGTCTAAGTGGGTGTCTCATACCTTGTCATATTCATATTAACACTAAACGCACGGGACAGGTTTTCGGTTTTTCAATTTCCATTTCGTTCAAAAGATATTAACGTTTGAAGTGTTCTGTCTACGGGATAATTTAAGCCGTGTACAAAGTAAGTGCAATGAGTGTAGTGAATATTACTTTGCATTTGTGCTTATTTCTCGGCCCAAAAACATCAAATTAACGTGAAATTGTCACACATTACTTTAATATGGACACAAAATATTCGATCCAACTGAAGCAAATTAATGCACAAGCAACTTATCATGTAGCGTTATCAGTCAAATTAGATTGGTATTTTCTTCATAAAAAGAGACAATTTCAATTGTTGCTAATAAGTGTCGGTTAATGGTGATGTGCTGCATACGTAGGTACAGTTTCTTTACGGTAGCGCCATGAAAGAAAGGGAGTGAGTGAATAGTCCTAAACGGGACTGTTTTATTTATACCCGTTAGCCCTAAAATAGGATTGTGGTAGTATATGGATAGGGCCGTTGCTATTCTGTCATTAGCTTGTAATCCTGACGTCCTAAATTGCCACAGTGCTGTGAGGTGGTAGGAGGGGGCAAGACTATCCAAGACTTTCCAAGACTATCAACGTCGCCCCCACCCCCCTCCCATTTCCGGTTGGTTGTCCTTGGTTGTCCTTGGTTTATGTCGGTATAATAATTTCGCCAAACAAAATGTTTGGACTACCCAAGAATTAATAACATAGTTATTTCCAAGACTATCAACGTCGCCCGCCCCCCCCCCTTTTCCGGCATGTTGCAACCGCAATCTAACTGTATGAAAGTAAATATCCTGCACTTACTAAATAATGTTCAAGTATAATTAGGTTCGATAATCGAATAAATTCACATAGCTTTTTTGTCTTCATCCTATTTAGAGAGAACATATTGTAATCAAGAAGAAACAGACTTGAAGCCCGTAAAGCCGGCGAAAAGGTAAGCGATTTCATCCCCACTTTATTAACATTGATGAACACGCCTTTTGTGAGGTCGGTTTGATTTTTAACATTAATCTTAACAACGTGGGAGCTTGTCAGGGAGGTTATAAGTTCGGTATTTACAATGAGCTCCTTGAAATGAATATGTGCACATAAGTCTTTAAATGTCTTATATATTTATTGAGCCTACATGGACATTGTATGTTATCCCCTTCTAAAAAAAGTTCCGCAATTCAAGTTTGAGCGTTCATATCTCTCTTGTCCTTAAACATATTTCATTAATTTTGTTTCATTAAAGAAGCCCGTTTATTCCCGTTTACATTGATGCCCTATTTGTAAAGGATATACTTATGGAATGTGCGATTTCACCGGCTGTATGGGACCAGGTCAAGATTGAAATGTTAAAAAAATACAGGGGTTTATAATACAACTGGTGAACAGTTGTACCTCCAGCACTGTGAAGTTAAGGTTAACCCTAATAAGGCCGGGGGGGGGGCCATAATGGCCCCCCCCCCTCCGGAATTTTTTTTATTGCTCCAAAACGCTGCAAGATGACGCGCCGCTGCTTGGTGACTTTTTTCTTTCGGGTCTTGCGCACGTTTTAAAACAAAAATTTCGAAAATCGGACCCTCCGTTACAAAGTCACGTGACCTTTTGTCTATGCATGTCAGCCCGAAAATCGCTAAATTTCGTGATTTGTGTACAAAACATATGGAAATATCAATTTTCATAAAATGAGGTGTATTATTAGATATTTGGTGTTGTTTACATTTTATATGTTGGTTTTGGGGTTCAAAACAGTTAAATTATAGTTAGAAATAAAATAAACAACAAAAACAATAAAATACATAAGTTAAAAAAACAAAGAAATACATAAGAAATTAATAAAACAATAGAAAACAAAAGGAAGAACCGGGCTCTTCCAATTTTTTTTGTTGTAGTATCATTCCAAATGCTCTAAAGAATATATGTAGTGAAAACCAGAGTTTAATTATGAAGAATATATGATTTATGGGTAAAAATATGAATTTCATGACTTATTTGCATAAATTACCATAAATATGCAAATTAATGAATTTTTCAAAATTTTTAAAAATTACCATTGTATTCTATACACTTCACTTATCACGCGTGCAAATTTTTACGGCGATCGGCCACTCCGCGGCCGAGATCTTAGGGGGGGCCATAATGCCCCCCCCCCCCCCCCCCCCGGCCTGCTGAAGACCTCAAATAGCCCGGCCTTAATAGGGTTAAGTGACTATACATGTACGTTGTCATCTTCCGATGACTCTGAGGAAACACTTCAACAGCATCAGCACGGTTTCATAACCAGGTGGTTCTCTGGTGTTTGTAAGCAACAGGGCGGGTGGACTACGAATGGACATGGCGCCTCCTTGTAAGCAGTGTTGTATCCGAGTTCACCCGATCCGAGTCCGAGTCCAGACCATCCGAGTCCGAGTCCAACTCTTTTTTCTTTAATTTATTTAATTTTACATTTATTCATTTTCTTTACCAAAAGCAATTGATCTATCACTCAATCAAGTAATTAAAATGAATTAAAATTGACCGGTCTCGAGCTGGACTCGCCCCGAGTCATCGAGTCCGTAACGTTCGAGTCCGAGGCCGAGGCCGGGGTCCCCGAGTCCGAGGCCGGTATACAACATTGCCTGTAAGGTCTTTAACATAGTATCCTCTCATGTAGTCGTTTAAAGGTTGCAATTTCGATTTCATTCAACTACAGGATGAAGGTGACGGAAGAGCAGCTTCGCAAGTTAGCAGTCAACTTTCCCGCAGATGATGGCTCATACAAGACATGCTGTGGTCTTCTGGGGATACTTCATAACGAAGCAGGCAACATACTTGCCAAACACCTCGGTAATCGTATGGATGCTATTAGAGAGTGCCTCTTTATGTACCGGGATCGCACTGATGCCTTTCAGGACAATCTTCTCAAAATTTTAGATGAGGCCAAGTTATGCGGTCTCAAGCAGTTCATTGAGGAGTGAAGTGCACCTATTAATTCATTCTGTACTGAGCCTGGGCCATCTCCACCTGGCTCATATGGAACATGTATAGTGTTATAACTTGGCAATAGTACGCAATAATGGTGCTTAATGTTGATGTAGTGTGCTCTGTTTGCAAAGACGTAAGCATTAAATTGTTTGTATTGCTTGAACTTCGTTTTCATATGTTCAAATCTTGCCACAACAGATTTCGGGTAACATTTTAACCTTCTTTATATGTATTCTGCTATTTCGGTATTTTGAAAATTGTGTTTATATTTGTTCATTATATTTTCTGCCATGACTCATATGTAAGTCATGTATCCTTCAACACTTTCATTATTGTGTTAGGCTCTGTCGCTGTGGTCTTTATACTATTTTAATTGCAATTGTGTTATTGTGCGTTATTATGTTTTGTCATGCCAGCAATCTGGCAAGATGATGATGATCGATGATCCTCAACACTCGTACATATGTCGTTTATTATGGTAAGACTTTAGCAAAGTATTGTATTTATAGTCAAATGCTTATTATCTCAATGTAATGTAACATTAAAAACATTATGTCACATCATATCATAATGGACCAGATTGGTACCGTGCCCATTATTGTATTATGCATGTATTAACAGAGTGGTGCTTCGTGTTTATAATACAGAAAATGAGAACATTTATTTGTAATATTTTATGATTATCAAAGAAAATCGTGACTTAAGTAATTGTTGCCTCGTAGAAGATTATATGCCTTATATTGGTTTATGTTATTATGTAAACATCTCTCTTGATTCAGTATATTAGTTATATTTGCCAAACAACTCGAATTACTGAAAGACCCGCTACATTCATACATGTATAATATCTACCTGTGTATTAAATAGGTGTAATGAACACGATGAATATAATGACAATATCACATAATTATGATCAAGTTATTATGACTAGATGCATTCGCTCCGGCAATATATATGTTTATAGTATTTTGTTTGACTGTATTACGTTTCTGTCCATTGTTACTATTCAATGAAAACTTGGTTAACTATGGTCAAACTCTAGCAAATTATTGTATTTATAGTAAAATTCTTGTTATCTCAAACTATGTAACATTAACTTAGCTTTTAAATTACATTTTGATTTAAATGTATATGTTGGAAGATATTTGGAGATTTTTGAATTTATATTTGTAGCAATGTTTAGTATGAATGTCGTGTATCCTTCCACACTTTCAGTTGTTGATATGATTCATGTAGCATGTTATGTAGTTGTGTTACTATAGTCCTGCATCCATATAGATATGGTGATGGATACATTTTTCTTTTGCTATTTCGTATTTGTGTCCATTATAATTGTTCAATGAACACTTAGTTAATACGGTTATACTCTGACAAAGTGTTGGTTTTATGATCAAATGCTTTTATCGCAAAACTATGTAACATTACCAGCATTGAATTACTTCTCATTACATTGAACATATGTGCAATACTATTAAACCATCGTTAGCTTTATGCATAAATAATTTTTTTAAATGTTCCTTATCTCGTCCTAATTGTTAACGTGACGATCTTGTTAAGAAGCTGAAATTAAATAACGAATTATATACGTTCTTGTGAAATATATAATCCAGGTAAATTAACAAAGGGCTTACATTTATGTATGGGCAAAGGTAGAGTATTGCATAATTTGTGTATGTAATTTCTGCTCGTACCTTCTTTCGTTTGATTTGTGGGTATATGTTTATATTTTTAACTTGAACATTTGTAGCCATGTTTTGTGTGTATGTGGTGTATCTTTCCACACTTTCATTTTGTGTATTTTATGAGTTGATTTGAGTTTGTGTTATTTCGTGTTATTATTGTGTAGTCTTGCTTGTAGATAATAAGCCAAATCACGCGTATGGCGCCATTGATCGGTTTCAAACATCAAAAGACACCTGCTCCTCCAATATATATGGTAACTGTAATTTGTTTTGTCGTATATTGAAGTGTAATTGCTCTGGTTGCTTATCATCGCAACAATATTTCCCATTTACCTCTAAGTTATTTTAGTGACATAGATGCAGTACCAATGTTTGTTTTAAGCTTTCAATCTTTCATTATAATAACAATATAAACCAGGGTGATTAATCAGTGTAAAACCTGACATAAGTTGGTTTGTGCAAATCTGTAAATATATGTGTTAAGTCATTATGTTAGTTCACTTGTTTACTCTCTAATTAACCAACCAGCTAGAATCGCCGAAATAACCGCCACATTCATAGTTGTAGATATACTAGTTATATGTACGAGTGCATATAATTGATCATCATTTACCTTTCACGTAAACAGTTCGTATGTTCTATCTAAATCGAAACTGTTACTGTCAAAGTTTCATTATATTGATATGATTTGTCTGTATGGTTTGCATAGTATACATGCATTGGATGGCATATTTAATATGTGTTTTTAATTTGGTTAATCATGCATGTAACAACGCAAGATAATGGAGTTATGGTATTTGATTTGCTACACTGCGTTTTTGTTCATTTTAGATTTTCATTATTTTGATCGGTTCAATTATGTTCAAACTCTGGAAAGTGTTGCTTTAATAGATAAATGATCGGTAGCTTGAAATATATAAAATATAACACTATTTTATCACCTGTTATAATTGTATGGATTGGTGGTACAAAACCAACGTTTCTTTTAAGCGTGTAATGAATAGTGCTTTGCGGTTATACTTAGAAAATTTACTTTCAATCTTGCATAATAATTCTTAAAGTCTTACAAAAAATGATTTTCGTTAATCCGCAAATGTTTTCTAGAGTCATTTTTATTAAGTTATGCTCTTTGACCAACTAGCTATAATGAAAAACTAAGCTATAGCTGAAACAACCGCCACATTCGTAGATGTAGATATATAGTATTCAAGAATGATTTATATCTCATGTAAGCAAGTTAAGATCGATCTGGGTGTCATTGAAGTTCCATTGCCATAACGTTTATTATCTCTTCCTTATGTTTTACATGATATTATTGTTATGAATGTGATTTCCTTTAGAAGTCCTACTTTCATGCGGTAGCAATTAAGCTCATTTAAAAGAGATGGTTTAATCGTGATAATACTATAAGATGTTTGTAATTAATTATGGTAATTACATCAATCAAACAAGCATACAACAATCTAATAAAAGAACTGCAAACTGAAGATAATAAAGGATGAAAGAGAAAGGAGCACGATGATAATTTAACACCAAAAATGAACGAAACTTTGGTTATTATTACGTGATGATATGATACAAGCATATTTAGTTGTGATACAGAATACGTCACAGAACCGATTCATGAATTGATAACATGTTATCTATTGAAAAAAAGTATAAGTCTTATAATAATAATAATAATACAGTATTTATATAGCGCATAATAATAATAGCTTATTCTCTATGCGCTTTCCAAAAAACTTAATTACTTAATTCGTACGAAATAACATTAATTATGAAAATTACACAAAACGAGTAAACCATAACATACAATTTATCAGGAAACCACATTGTAATTAATAATACGCATTAACATCAAGGAATAAATTACATTGAACAAATATAACATGCGTAACAAATTATATGACTATTTATATTATCAAGTGCATCAGAATGGCGAAAACAAACACAAATAATGCGTTGTATGTTATCAACTTGACAGGGTGGGGGGGGGGGGGGGGGGTGGGTCCATTTCGGTCATTATACACCATTACAGAATAGGTATGTCTTGAGGGCTGTTTTGAAGCTGTGGACAGTTTTGCACTGGCGAATATGGAGAGGCAGAGAGTTCCAGAGGGTGGGAGCCGATACTTGGAAGGCACGATCACCATAGTATTGGGTTGAAGACTTGGGAACTTGTAGACGATGCTGGTTGGCAGATCGGAGGGAACGGGCTGGGTTGTGTGTACTGATCAGCGATGAGATGTAGGATGGGGTTGCATTGTTTAACGATTTGAAAGTTAGCAAAAGGATCTTGAAGATTATTCGTTTCTGGATAGGTAACCAGTGGAGATTACGTAGCAAGGGGGTGATGTTCTGCCTTCGAGGGGCTCTGCAGATGATCCTGGCTGCGGTGTTTTGGATTCTTTGGAGATGTTGGAGTTCATACTGCGGAAGGCCATACAGCAGGCTATTACATGTGTCTAGTCTGCTGGTAACAAATGAATGGATGAGTGATTTGGTTGCGGGTGCTGTGAGATATTGTCTGATCTGTCCAATCGATCTGATGGCTATCATGGACGACTTGCATATGTTCTTCAGATGCAGCTTCATGGTGAGATGTCGGTCCATGATTACACCTAGGTTCCGCGCGTGATCAGCTTGTTGCGCAACGGTGTCCCCTACATTTAGAGATACCGCATCAGGCTGGTCCTTGAACTTTGAAGAGAAGTGTATGATTTCTGTCTTTGCATCGTTGAATTTCAAGGCATTCTGAGCTGCCCAGATTCTGATGTCTGAAATACAGGTGTTAAGTCGGGCTAAAGCTTCTTCGTGGGTTGATTTCGGAAACGCGATGTACATTTGCGTGTCATCGGCGTATATCATTGACTGTAGGCCATGGGCAGCGATGACATCGGCAATCGGGGCACTGTAAAGTACGAAGGTCAGCGGCCCGAGTACGGAGCCCTGGGCAATTCCGCACTCATCTCGATAGACATGAGAGGAAGCGTCCTTAATCTTGATGGTATGTGATCTTCCGTAGACATAGGACCTAAACCATTCAAGAACCTTGTCAGCGAAGCCATAACGTCTGGATAGCACTTGCATCAATACGTCATGGTCTATGGTGTCGAAGGCGGCACTAAAATCCAACAAAAGAAGAATGACCTCCTCGTTTCTGTCTAAAGCCCGAAGAACATCATTTTGGACTTTCAGAAGTGCGCATTCTACTCCATGATGTGATCTGTAGGCCGATTGGGTTGCCGGAAACATGTTGTTGGCGTCTAGATATGTGGTGATCTGGTTGACTACAACTCGCTCGATGAGCTTGGCAAGATAGCTCAAGTTGGAGATCGGGCGATAACTGGCCAAGTCGTCAGGGGGAAGGTTATCTTTCTTCAGGCGAGGTACGACGATCGACTGCTTCAGACATGAAGGGAATTTTCCAGACTGCAGGCTTGCGTTGACGATCCTTGTGAGAGCTGAGAGTAAGGCAAGTGAACCATCTGTACAACTCTTTAGAAGAGTAGTAGGAATAGGGTCCAATTCACATGATGCCTTACATGTGGATTTGATGATTCTAAGTATATCCTCATCAGTGACTGGGTGGAACGAGTCCAGTGTTGAGTTGCACTCGTCAAGAATTGGAACAGAAAGGTTCTGCTCATCACCCTGGTTGAGCTCCTCTCTAAGACGATGGACTTTCTGTTCGAAGAAGTCTCCAAAGTTGTTTGCTAGCTGGAGAGGACAATTGTGTTTTGGTAAGGTCTTAGTGACTGGACGCATGGTGAGAGATTTTACAAGTCGGAACAACTCTTGTTGATTAGATGAATCAGTCTTGTTTAGGAGGTATTCACGTTTAGTTGCGTACACGAGTACGTTGTATTCTTTGCACAGTTCTGCGTAGATGTGTTTGTGAACCTCCAGTTTAGATTTGTTCATCTGTCTTTCAGCTCTCCTGCGCTTCTGTTTGGCTGTGCGTAGACTGTCATTATACCAGGGGGCATTAGGACGGAGGGTAATGCTCCTTTCTGAAAGCGGGGCATGTTTGTCCAATAGCTTGCCAAGTTCATCGTTGTAGAGAAGAGCCAGTTCCTCAGGGTCATCTGATGATTCTTGGACAAGTGAGGATTCTATGACGTCTTGTAGAAAGGTGCCAATGTCGATTTCCTTTATTTTCCGGGTCTTCAGGAGACATCTAACAGGACTCGGCCGGGAAGTAAGTAGACGGCACTCAATGGCAGCATGGTCTGATGGTAAAGAAGAGCATACCTGGATTGATTGCACGAAGTCATCATGGGGTCGTGAGATGATGAGGTCGAGTGTGTGCCCACTAGTATGGGTTGGAACATCGACAAAATTTTGGAAGTTGGTCGATTCTAGCAGTTGAAGGAGCCGTGAAGCGTGAGCATCATTCTGGACATCGACGTGGAGGTTGAAATCGCCAACTAGTACGACCTTCTGACGCACGACGGACAATATCTCAAGGAGTGAAGACAGTTCAGCAAGAAATGTCTGTGGTGTGTGTCGGTTTTTCCTTCCTGAAGGAGGTCTGTAGACGACCACGAGGCGGAAAGGACAAGAGTCACTAGATGTTATTGTCAAGTCGATGTACTCGAATGACTCGACATTCATCAGTAGATTCGTAGTTGCGATATAGCCCTTGTGCAGGAGAACCCCAACTCCACCTCCTCTGCTAACGGTGCGAGGTATGTGTAGAAAGTCATAATGCGGGAGCGTTGTTTGGAGGTCTCTCAGTGTGGCAGTGTCCTTTTCTGTATTCGTCAGCCATGTTTCACAAACTGCTAGAATATCAACCTGATTTGATATAACGAAATCACAGATAGCAGTCGATTTGCCTCGCGCTTTCATCGAACGGGCGTTCCATACGGCAAACTTTGTTAGCGACGTTGGTTTGAGTTGTATAACTTTCGGTTTTTGCAATGTACATGAAGAATGGCGATCTCCGTTTTTCCACGGTCGGGTAAACTCATCGCGCCTGGCGATTAAGGTTTGAATGGGATGAAGACGATTGTCTTTCCTTCTACGACCACCCCTGGAAGTTCTTTCTTTAGCGAGATCTAAGTCGCGAAGCGTCTCCATGAGCGATGGGCTAATCCGATTCAGCTCAGTACTTCTTATTGAGCGTTTGATGTCGAACAATTGTCTCTTCGTGTAGTGCTTTGTAGTGTAGTGCAAGGAGTTCATTGTCGGCCTGTTTGTCGTGTCGATCTCGAACTGAATGGGAGAGCGCAAGTTTATGAGGAGATAAAGGTGAACAAGGACAAGCCCATTCAACCAAAACTTCCCTCGTATCATTGATTCTAGCTGCATTTTGAGCGAAGATTCAGCTTAAGTCAGCCGGCAAGCTTCCCGTCGAAATAGCTCTAGAGTTTCGTAGTAACATTAGATGGCGACAGTTTCTCAAACATCAAAATAATCAAATGTTCGTCTCGAGTCACCAATCTGACAGTTTTTATCCAAAAGTCACTTTAATATCAATGCTCTCTGTATAAGAACTAAACACGGTGAAATACTATCACAAAAAGTGGCGAAGAATATACAAAAAGCCGAAAATAAAGATGAAATATACGGAGCGATCAATGATCGTGCAGCCAGTGACGGCGCGTACAAAACTTTTTTAGAGGTGTTAATGAATTTTCTATGTATATCTGTTTATTTACTTATGATGCATTTTAGATCGATTTACATATTGTTTTTTTTTATATTGCGATTTGTCTACAGAATATATAAATTGAAAATCAATGTTCTTTTAATCAATGATTGATGATGTATAACCTGATTTGAAGTATATGACCTAATTTGCATAAATTACCATACACAAATGATATAATGATATAAGACAAAATTAAAGTATTATGTTATCATATATACATATTATACCGTAATTCTCTTTGGTGATACAGATGGGAGTTATGTATGATTGAAGTGTTTGGATTTGAAAGTCTCCCTGGGAGATTTTCAACTGTGTCACGTGCAATGAATTATCAAATATCATTTATTTTTGCACAATACTCAGATCATAAATTATAACATTCATTTACAATATAATTTTCACACATCACTCAGTTGACATATCAGATCACATAAATACACATTTTATCAACACTTCGTCAGATTTTGCATATACCAACAAAGTTACTCGATTACTTTAAATTGTCCCCAATAGGCAACTAAAACAAGCACTTTACTCACCTATAATCAATGTGTAGCTGGCAACTAATGTATCAGGATTCTACGAATAAGTAACAGACCCCGGTGAGTAAATTATCTCCCTCGTGACTCCGTCATAAAAATGTAAATCGAAATTTCTGGAAATTTTGAAGAAATCGACTAAGTATACTGCGTTATTAAATTGAAATTATTCCCTTACCGTAGTCATA
>JBAMJV010001571.1:0-32500 GCA_037951105.1 Echinarachnius parma | reverse complement strand
CCATGGAACCTAATAAAAACGTTTTGTAAACGTTCTGTAAACGTTTTGTGTTTGCTGGGAAGCAAGGTGTCTGCATGTTGAATGGTAGTTTTAGATACTGTATGTTGCTCACTTTTTAGGCTTGGGAATAAAAGGAGAAGGATTATTAAAGATTAATGATATATTTGGTGCATTAATTGCCTCTTCAGTGGTAAGATGGTAAAGCTACGAGTGACTTTATTCAAGTAGACATTCGAACATTTGAAATTAGACTCAAAGTTTCGGGATATACAGGAATGTTAGTTGATTCAAAATCTAGGCATATGTATGAATATTTAGTTAACAATTTTCAAAAGGAATATAATTTGTGTATTGGCGATGGACATACTAATTTTGATAATAGTAATAAAGAATTGAAGAATATATTTTTAAGATCAAAGAGCGCAGTTTTGGGGGGTAAGTTGAGAGAATTTCAATATAAAGTATTGCATAAGGCACTATATACAAAAGAACATTTATTTAGGTTTGGATTATTATTGATACCTTGATAACTTATGCTCTTTTTTTTGTAAAAATGAGATTGAGACATATTCACATTTATATTTTAAAGGGACTTAGTAACATTGTCCAAATCCTAAAATTCTAATTTGAATTCTAGTGGTTCCCTCATTTCCTTGTTGTATTCGTATTATCAATAAAATCATGGGACAGGTTTATGTTTTTCAAATTTCCCTTTCGTTACAAAGATATGTACGATTGAAGTGTACTCCGTTGGAGTTTTGAAACCGTGTACAAAGTGAGTGCAGTGAGTTAGGGAATATCACTTTGCCATTTTGCTCATTACTCGACCATGCAACGTCCATTTGACTTGCGATTTTCACACAATACCCTGTGGACATATCAGATAACAACAACATACATTGCATCAACCATTCATCACTGTTTGCACATGTCAACAAAATTACTATAGATCCCTTTAAATGCTTATACGTACAAAGGTTTTTGGTAAGATATGATAGAATATTTTCATTTGATTGGAATTAGGAATGTTGATTGGAAAATAATTTGTGTAGGATTGGCAGGTAGATCGTATATAATTAAAGGGGTAGTACAGTTTTGGTAAGGCTGAACTTTAGTAACCAAACATAAAAATTGTGATGTGCAGCACCCTCTCTACCAAAACTGAACGGTTACAGTCCGTTATTCCGAAGGTTCGTTATTCCGAAGGTTCAGTTATTCCGAAGGTTCGTTATTCCGAAGGTTCGTTATTCCGAAGGTTCGTTATTCCGAAGGTTCGTTGATCCGAAAATAAAATCGGGTTCGTTATTCCGAAGGTTCGTTAGTCCTAAAATGAAATATGGTTCGTTAATCCGAAAATTAAATAAATACGACGTAGAAAAGAATTGAGTTGATTTGATTTTGAGCAGTGTGGACTTGGGAAAGGGGCTCAATCTTACTCTAATTGCCGTGGCTGCATGGGGGTGGGGAGAAGGGGAGGGGGCAAAGAGTGGCTTTACAATTCTAGTCAAATTGTATTTTATTTTTCTTTGTAAAACAGTGCAATAAGAATGAGATATATATATTTATATCTTTCTCATGTAAGAAAAACATGAAATAAAACCAAAATCAATTTGATATAACTATAATTGTGTCATAAAGTTAGATTTTGCTTCTTGATATCAGTCCAAAAATAGCAACTAAGGGCAGGGGAGGGGGGGGGGTTGCTATTTTGAATCCCCGCAAGTGATGTTTTCCAAGGGAGGGGGATTGTTCCCTTTTTAATGTTCATGATTCCTTCATGCATGCATGTTTATGCTTTATTAATGACTTAAATTGATTTGGGAGGGGGGCCCATAAAACATGAAATTTCATTTTAGGAATAGCGAACCTTCGGAATAACGAACCTTCGGAATAAAGAACCTTCGGAATAACGAACCTTCGGAATAACGAACCTTCGGAATAACGAACAAATGTTCGGATTAACGAATCCTATTTCATTTTCGGATTAACGAACACTCGGGTATAGGAAATTTGCGTGTTCGGAATAACGAACCTTCGGAATAACGAACCTTCGGAATAACGAACCTTCGGAATAACGAACCGCACCCAACTGAACTACCCCTTTAATAACCCGATTCTCATAAAATTTGACTAGATAAATACCAAAACTGTCTTCACTCGTTTACTAAAACATGAAATTTCATTTTAGGAATAGCGAACCTTCGGAATAACGAACCTTCGGAATAAAGAACCTTCGGAATAACGAACCTTCGGAATAACGAACCTTCGGAATAATGCAACAAATGTTCGGATTAACGAATCCTATTTCATTTTCGGATTAACGAACACTCGGGTATAGGAAATTTGCGTGTTCGGAATAACGAACCTTCGGAATAACGAACCGCACCCAACTGAACTACCCCATTAATAACCCGATTCTCATAAAATTTGACTAGATAAATACCAAAACTTCACTCGTTTACTAAAACATGAAATGAAAAACATGCTCTACAGTGTATGGTTTCCATGCCAACTAAAAGTGACCAATAGAGTCAAATTTAATAGCTAATGTTCACAATAAGATTTTAGGAAAAGTCACCAAATAATTTATGGTGAAAATCGAATGAAAACTGTGGTAGCGGTGATCGGAAGTATAGTGTGGGAGGGGCTCAATGAGCCTACCCTTGAGCTTGAGAGGGTTAAGTTCTTGCTGCGTTGGGTGTGTACTCCCCCCCCCCCCCCCCCACCCATTAGTCCACTATTTTACGATGTAGAGTCCACTTGGAATTTGTCTCCACCGCGGGCACAAAAAAATGGCGACGCCCCTACTCCCCCCCCCCCCCCCCCCCCCTACCACCACCACCACCACTGATAGGAGTTTTAGGCAATTGTCGCGGTCTCGAAACATTTTAGCAGATGGTCTCGGTCTCGGTTTTGTAAATTAAGCACCACTCTTTGCCCCCCCCCCCCCCCCCCCCCCCAGTCAAACACTGCTTTTGGCGCGCCTTACACACACAGTGAAGACGAATCCAAATGCAAAACCTTAGCAGCAACATGCAGCCGCGGCAATTAGAGTACGATTGATCCCCATTCTCAAGTCCACACTGCTGTAAATTGCTTAATTGAATTTCATTTTCGGATGAACAAACCCTATTTCATTTTATGACTAACGAACCTTCGGAATAACGAACCCGATTTTATTTTTGGACTAACGAACCTTCGGAATAACAAACCTTCGGAAAACGTACCCGATTTTATTTTCGGATTAACGAACCTTCGGAATAACAAACCTTCGGAATATCGAACCCAATTTTATTTTAGGAATAACGAACCCGCAGTTATATTCGGAATAGTGAAACTTCGGAATAACGAACCTTCGGAATAACCGAACCTTCGGAATAACGAGCTCTCACCCTTATCAATACCAGTTAACGAAAATGCCAGCGTATAGCTTCCCTTTAACTATACTCCGCACACACAGAAACAGGACACTTGTTTAAGTTGAAATAGTTAATATTTATGTACTACAGAGTTATCATATATCAAATTAAAGAAATTTAGTCCTCTACAAGCAGGATATAAATTAAAGGTGTAGTCGTTCATGCATGAACTGCCATGATCAATTAACAATAGCAAAAACAATGGATGACCACACCATTCGACTGCAATGAGTAAGCGTCTTGCTTGAAACAAGATGTGCGGGGCAAGTCTTTATGACCTCATTCAACCTTATTGTCATGGACAAACTCCTAAAATACACATTTTCCAATAAAACAGGGCCAGGTTATGAGAACATCAACATATTGGTCTGTTTTTGAGGCATACAGTTTGTCTGTTGCATGTGTCCCTTGCAATTTCAACCATAGTTGCTTAGAGAAGTGACATGTTAAAGACTGCCCAAATGGTTGACCAAGGGTGACATCAGATTTTGAAGATCTTTGGACTACGGTAGAATTCTTTACAATAATGTATGCCAAGGTTCATGCTGAAAATAATAAGGGGTACAAACTCGATGAATAACCCTTAGCCATGGAATTCCCCAATGTGTTACATTTGGATGAAAATAAAACCTACAACGTTCACAATTTGTCTTCATTTAAACTTTTTCTATTGGGATCAAACTATGAAAATAGCGTTTATATCATGCTTGTCAACATTTAAATGGTTGAATGGATGTTCCATTTTTGCTATTTATGAAAACAGATCTTGCGGTGGTTAATTGACCGTGACAAGTCATGCATGAATGATTTCTCCTGGATTCTAAGCTAATATCGAAGAGGGTAATTTTATCTTTAATTTTAAATACAATAATGTGTTGTCTAAAATAAGTGTCCTGTTTCTTTTTGTGCGGAGTATATATCAGAATATTCGAGTGTTGGGATTTGGGGAATCGAAGGGGGCATGCAGCAGCACTTTTAAATTATAGCCGCTTGTACACATATGATTTACTTTTCATATGTCCAAGAAAAGTTTCGGTTCAGTAGCGAATTTATTCTCAGATTGTGCGGCCGGTAAAAATCGGTCAATTTCTGCAACACGTCATCTCGTACGTCCGGGTGAGTTCTACCTTTGGTTTTACCGAGACACGATTGTTTGGGCAAGGTTTTACAGAACAGTCCTCTCTTCTCGTCAAAGTAGATCAGGTCCTGGTTGAAAAACGGCGGCAGGTCCAGGAACTCCTCGACCCTACGGAGACTCGGGATAGGGTCCTTACTAAACTCGCCCTCATCAACCACCAGGAAACGATCCCGGGGAAAGACGTCAAGCCAGCGCTACAGATGGACGTCGTAGAGCCCGTTCTCGACGATGGAGTTACCTTCGAGGACTTTGCCGTCGCCGCCGACGACTGTCGTTTCGAAGGTGTCGTTGAGAAATGCACGGGCGGGCTTGCCGAGTTTGAGAGGTCGGTTGACGACCTTCCCACTTTTCTTGCAGCAGTGCTGCAGGTGCAGGAAATGTGACACGGCCCTTACGACAGGGTCGCGGAGCATCAAGATGAACTTGGTGGCTGTTGCTCGCTTCTTGATCAAGGCTGGGACGTCGCGGCCGAAGATGTACGACGGGGTGAACTCCATGGTGACTTGGTGCTTGGAGGACACTGGCATCCGGTCACGGTACCAGCCCAGGCTCTCGTTGGCGTGCCTGTTATAGTAGTAGAGCTCCTTGGGGACTGAGTGCGCAACGTAAGGGTGCATCCTCAGGAAGAACGTCATCGCGCCACTACCGCACTTCTCCAACCCGATCCCGATCACACGTGGCAACCGCTTCCGGCATTCCAAGGCGGGGTCGTATTTCGGAGGCCCCTTCAACTTGACGCAGCGAACCTCCTTAGTTGGCATCGAATGACTCCGCTCGTCCGTCTTATCCCCGACCTCCTCGCTACCAAATCGAGCAATGTTTGAATGACCAGTGATATCTTCAGGTGGTGCTAGCTCTGTTGCTTGTTCAGCGTCTTTGGGCGCGTCATCTCTCGAGATCATCATCGCGGTCGTCGACGTTCCTGGCTCGCTGGTTTGTACGACGTCATAGGCGACCACCGGACTAGGTCTACTAGAAGATGAAGAGTGCAACTGAGGAGTCGTGAGGCTGGCCATGATGTACAGTACGGCGCCGTAAGCGGCGGCGACCCCCAGCTTTATGGCAGTACTGCGCATCATTGTCTGGAAATTATGTCCCTAAAGATAAATAGACAAGTAGGAATTAGGTCATAGTTTGTGCTAGGGGCAATTCCATAAATATGTCAACCAGTAGGCCAAAATTTCAAAATCATCATATTGGTCCAAATGATACATCAATTTGAAGGTAATAATGTGAACTGTCAAAAACCATTCATTTAAAAAAAAATTGATCAAAGTCAAGGTCATGAGACCCTTCCAATTCAAGGCATACTGAAGTTGCTGATATTTCTTTGCTGTAACATACCATTTGATATTTTTATGTATTTCAATTAAAATAGACTGAATAATTAATTGACCATGATAGATGTACACAGTATAACTTTCTGAATCCATTACCACACATACATTAGAAGAATACTCTTTTAATTACGATGTGTAGCTAATTAATATCGGGACTATTTTTGTCATGTACGTCCGACACGGAAAAACACATATTTTCAATTTCTCGAAAAGACAAAGAACCCAATAACGGACAGGATGTCCATGCAAAGCACGTTCTATCCCCTCTACACAGAGAGTAAAAAGAAATTCCAATCATCACTAATTAAGGAAAAAATGGGTGGACGGATGTACACTTGTTGAGTACGTCCGACCATGTACGTCCAACACGGCATTGAAATGAATATGTTTTTGCCAGCCTAAAACACTTGAATTCACACTGTATATCTGTATCGTGATTAAAGAGTGTATTCAAATGTAATATCTCTTAATTACTTAGTGATTCATATCCCTAATTCTAACAAATCATCATAATATGGCTGGACCGTTCCATAGTCACATTAAAAAATATATCATAAAAACATACTTCAGGTGGACCATGTTGTATAATTGTTATTTAATTTTGACTCACTTAGGCCATTTAACAATTTTCTTACTAGGAAAGAACAACAAACATACATTTTGTGATGAAAAATCAACCCTAAACTTCAAATTTACATTATAAATCTAGTTCATGTAGTCCCATCAGTGCTTATTCATGTTAGTGAAGATTAATTGTGGTTTTATTTTGATTATACTGCGATAATTTAATGGTACAGTGATAAAATGTTTATATCTACCATTTAAGACAACATTAGTTACTAATTATTACTTAAAGTGTCTATTTATAGCAAATATTTCAGCAGCAAGTAGACTTGCATTTGTATAACACATGTACGTCCGACACGATAACAAAACGTACATATTCCATGCTTCGAAGGGACATTTTTTTTTTTTTATATATTTCCCATAATTTCCAATCTAATCCAAATGGTAATAGATGATTTGGCCCCAAAAATGATAAACTTCACAGATTTTTCCAGTTGAAATCCTCTTGTCAGAAAAATGATTTTCTATGTGTCCGACCATGCCGCATGGTTTTTTAATCGGTACAAGGTCATTATGGTGGTAAAATCTGAATAAGTCATATTATTATTTTCTACTCATCATTAGCAATATATTGATCACATAAAATCTTATGATTTACATTAACTTCTTCTTCAGTACCTAATTGAAGTGTGTGAAATGTACGTCCGAATTTATGGAATTGCCCCTAGACAGAAAAATCCATCTCGTTCTGGAGGGGTTCTTTAATATTATGACGTCATGCAAGTGATAACAAACACAAATCGTCGGAGAACCCTCGAAACATTGCCTGTTCTTTCCGGACTAAGTTTGTGCATACTCTATTTTCATCCCTGTTTTTTGTTGTGATTTTAGGTCATTTTTTAAAAATTCTAATGACAGATTTTATAATAGTCAGTTCTCCCGCCTAATTTTTGCCGCATTCTACATGTATACCGACAAATCTGCGCTTTCATCGAAATATTGGCGTTTGAATTCGTTGTGGGAGTGGTGGTGGTGGTGGTGGTGGTGGAAATGGTATCGGTAGTGTGGTAGTAGTGGTTGTAGTAGTGGTGGTATAGCAGTGGTAGTAGTGGTAGTATATAGTTGTAGTAGACCGATAGATCAGTCTTTCTCCTTGTTTGCTGTATTCTCTCACCACTTCGGACATAGTATGACGTCATAATATATTAAAGGATCCCAGATAGAGATGGAATTTGTTGTCTAATAGTTTTAGTAGCGGTATAGTAATGAAGTCAGTATTAATTATTGTATCTATAATTTATAAAGCCATCCAAATAAACTTAAAGGTAATGTTGAGTATTGGTATTTCCCGAAGTGCCCCCCGATTTGTGTGAGATAAAGAAAAACTGACAGTCAAATCCCGGGGGGGGGGGGGGGGAGTCTGTCCTCATAGAAAGGGGGTATCATGCGTGACCAAGGACTTGCCAAGATCACCCTAAACGATTATTTGCGTGGTGCGAAACATACACTCTAAGTAAGTATGATTATCGGTAATTTGCTACCCTAAGTAAGTAATCATTTTTTTTGTAAACCCCTAAGCAAGTTATAAATATTTTTGATACCCTAAGCAAGTAATACTATTTTGCTTTCCTTGATCAAGCATAATGTAAATGAGTTGTTTTCCAACCTATGAGCACGATCCAGGAGCACGATATGGAACAGCATCAGCGAAAAGCGAACGTGTGCGATGTTTTGGAACGGGATTTGGTGGATATTTCAGCTCAAAACGGTGACTAAAACTTGTTCTAGTGTTAGAACCCTAAGCAAGTAAGCTGAATTTTTGAGACCCTAAATGAGTAAATCATCAGCCTAAAAAAGATACCCTTTTTCCTGATTTTTGGTGATTTTGAGACCCTATTCAAGATACTCGAGTAACTTGCCTGATCGTAAAAAACCACCCTTTTTACTCGAATTCTTGGTCACGCATGATACCCCGTTTCTATGGTTACAGTCCGTTATTCCGAAGGTTCGTTATTCCGAAGGTTCAGTTATTCCGAAGGTTCGTTATTCCGAAGGTTCGTTATTCCGAAGGTTCGTTATTCCGAAGGTTCGTTATTCCGAAGGTTCGTTGATCCGAAAATAAAATCGGGTTCGTTATTCCGAAGGTTCGTTATTCCGAAGGTTCGTTATTCCGAAGGTTCGTTATTCCGAAGGTTCATTAGTCCGAAAATAAAATAGGGTTCGTTAATCCGAAAATTAAATCGGGTTTGTTATAATAATATAGTTTGTGTTTTTTTAAATTTAATTTACAGCCTGCATTAAGCATACCCCTCCCCCTTTCCCTCCCTTGGCCAGACCAATCAAACATTTAAGTTTATTTTATCTCTTTATATGAAATTATAGCATTATAACAAACCAAAATTCATATTCGGATTAACGAACCCGATTTCATTTTAGGGAATAGCGAACCTTCGGAATAACGAACCTTCGGAATAACGAACCTTCGGAATAACGAACCCGATTTCATTTTAGGAATAGCGAACCTTCGGAATAACGAACCTTCGGAATAACGAACCTTCGGAATAATGCAACAAATGTTCGGATTAACGAACCCTATTTCATTTTCGGATTAACGAACACTCGGGTATAGGAAATTTGCGTGTTCGGAATAACGAACCTTCGGAATAACGAACCGCACCCCTTTCTATGAGGACAGACTTACGTAAACTTGGCTATCTTATGGCACAAACATAAGGGCATAGGCGCCGGAAGTGGGGGGGGGGGGGGGGGGGGGGTGCAGGGGGGGCGGCCGCCCCCCCCCCCCAATCCAAAAAGTGGTGGGGGGGGGCAAAACGCATTTTTGCCCCCCAAAAAAGCCCCCCCCCGAAAAAAAATGTATAAGCCTTGTTAATTCTAACGTTCAAAAACTAATTTTTACTTCCATTTCAAATTTTCGCTGCGCGCTTCGCGCGCGAACAGATTATCTCGGTTTGTTGTAACTTGCGTATGGTCTGGGGTGAGTACCCCTTTTCTGTACTGGGCCACGTAGTTTAGGCGCCCTGGCATTGCTCTGGCTGCTTGTGTGACCGTGACGTGCACTAAATTGCACAATTTCAAGTATATAACTGCAAAATCTTCCCCGTGGGAGGGGGATACCCCCTCCCAATCCCTCCCCTTCTGGCTCTGCCCCAGCCCTCGGTCGCTTCGCTCCCTCGGGACTAATTCGTGGTTGTAGGCTAAGTTGTTGGATCATACATAATGTGGCATATTTATTAGTGTGTCAGTTATTTGTTTTCTTCGTGAAAATGTATTTAAAATTTCTGGTCGATCAAATCATAACACGCTTTTCGAATTTCCTATCTAAGTATGCACCAGATTGCACCATTTCAAGTATATAAATGTAAAATCTTCCCCATGGGAGGGGGATACCCCCTCCCAAACCGTTCCCCTCTGGCTCTGCCCCAGCCCTCGGTCGCTTCGCTTCGCTCCCTCGCTACTCATTCTTGACTGTAGGCTATGTTATTGGATCATACATAATGTGGCATTTATTTGTGT
Source organism: Echinarachnius parma (assembly GCA_037951105.1). Taxonomy (NCBI): domain Eukaryota; kingdom Metazoa; phylum Echinodermata; class Echinoidea; order Clypeasteroida; family Echinarachniidae; genus Echinarachnius; species Echinarachnius parma. The sequence continues at coordinate 22,502 of JBAMJV010001571.1, read as the reverse complement.
GTCAATTATTTGTTTTCTTTGTGAAAAATATATTTACAATTTCTGGTCGATCAAATCATAACACGCTTTCCCAGATACAGTTAATCTTAAGCCCGATTTTCCTATCTAGGTATGCACCAGATTGCACAATTTCAAATCCAAAAATGCAAAAGCTCCCTACCGTGGGAGGGGGACACCCCCCTCACACACCCTCCCCCGCTCAGTCACTTCGCTTCCAAACAATGTTTCACTCTCACCTCTGGCAACCCTGTGAGTATGGTTGGGTATGAGCCCCTACACAAAAAAATCGTGAGCCCCCTTAGGTCTTTGCCCCCCCAATCCAAAACTGCTTCCGGCGCGCCTGCATAAGGGGACATTTTTTAAGGAAAAAAAAGAAATACATTTGGTGTGCCCTCCCCCCCCCTCCCCCAACCCCCCCCCCCCCCCCCCCCCCAACCCCCAGATCAGTCCAACGTACTGCCTCTAGTGTCCACCAAATGAGATCTCTTGTAAAGAAATAAACGATGTTTTGGTAACTTTTTTGCTACTTTTCTTGTGGTCACTAGAATGAATAGATCATCCCCCTGATGAACAGGTATCAATTACAGATCGACGCCCATGCACTATACCGATGCTCGAAATTAGCATATGTATAGGCCCGCTGGCCGGCGGGCCCACTAAAAATTACTTCTGGGCCACTTAATTAATTTTCCTTGTTTGGGGCCACCTGATTTAGGTTTTGGGCCACTCAACAGTTGAACAATCGTGTTTTTACTAGCCCAAATCGGCCCAAGGCAAAAAGGTTAATTTTCAGCATTGACTATACATCTGTCTAACTGTGGAATAGAACTAACCTCAGTAATCTGTTGGAATCCACTAGGCCAGGTGTCTTCTGTGTAGTTGTCAGATCTCATGGGGGATTTGTCGCAATGACGATACAACTGTACATGTAAATAAGAAAACAAGATCAATACATTGTGGTAGTTACGCATCTAGTTAAAAGATTAACAGATTTCTAACCAACAGTCTTAATTCAAGTTCAAACCCACATCTGAATTTAAATTTGAGCTAACCCAAGCCTCTGCACTAACACATATACTATAGTGGTCCAATCAATTGGACTTGGACCATTAACAAGCAATTACGCTAATATACATGTATATATATACGCTGGAGATAAGCATACCGCCAATTTGTACACTGTACCGTTAAACAGTTGAACGCTGTGTTTTAGGACGCATCGGTAAGGAAAAGTGCAGCAGGCGGAAGAGGACTGGTTCATCTCTGCATAACGCCGTTGTAACGTAGCTATGCACTAACCTTTTTTTCTACTTGCCTGATCTGGCAAATAAAGTAGTGAATTCACAAATTTCCAAAGTTACTTGTTTGAACAAAGACGTGACCACGATCTGGCACACATGACTAAAATAACAGATGGGCTATACAAATTGCATACAAATTATATGGGTTCCTTTGTCATGCAATGGTGCATACCAAGTCGTAGGTATGTCTTCGAAGAGAATGCCCACAAAAATAAAAGAATTACATTTTGTTCCCCTCAAAGTAGACATTGTAAGTTGCCTAAGTGAGCAATACCATCTATAATTGTCATGGGCGGCTTTCAGAAATGCCAGAAAGTTTATTTACGCGATCCCGGAGAGGGCATGATCAAAGAGCTATTATATAGATGGAGTCACAACAGATTCAAATCCTTTACTAGATGTTCGATGCCGCCACTGTAAACTATGCAGTGAATGTGCTCATTTGAATGGGACCTGAACTTAACTTGCAGGTGGAAACACAAAGACGTTTCGGTTGATTACATACGCATTGGCACATTTCAAAGAGAGTTGTGCTTTGTTATTATAATAACTTTTCGCAAACCCGAACTCAACTAATTCGAGTACTTCTTTATTATAGATAGCAAATGCGCGCGAAATTAAAAAATGTGTGGAAATTGAAATATTCATGATGAAAATTAACGTAGTTGGCATGTGTTGGCACTATTGCGACGTATCTTATCAATTAGAGTGATATCTCAAGATTATTTGGTGTTGATGTCAATTTGTCGAAAATGATCGAAAGTGGATAAAGCCCCACTTCTCGTTTTGTTCGCCTTTAGAATAAAGACAGGGATTAGTGACAGTTGTGACTCCATCGATGGTAACTCCTTGGCATGATCGACCTTCTCCGAGCCGCTATCCAAAGCCCCTTAATGGGGCAAGTTGTTAGGAATTACGAATGTATTATATAGACTTAGAGACAATGGTGACAGTGTGATTCGACGTAACTCCCCCGGCACTCTATTTTACGCCATTTGTGTGTGTGTTTCTATGCTCGGGTTTATTTTCATTGTAAAAATTGTAAATAAGATGACACCATTCTAAATATGAACCTTCTTTCACTTGAGTTGCCTAATGTTTAAGGCGCCAAATGTAGGACACGATTCACTGACCCCAATCTTAAAGCCCAAGTCCAGTTTCGGGAAAGTAGCCGAATACATCTATTTTGATCAATATTGTTGAATATGTATTGAAATAGGGCTTATGTGGTAAAATCCGAACCTAAGCATCGTTAAATACAGAAATATCGGAAGAAATCCAATATCCGCCTGTGAAATTCATAAATCCACCGCACATTCAGACTTGTTAGCGCGGGTGGAGATATCGACACGCTACAGGAACTGGCCCGTATAGCGAACACACCTCGTGTACACGGCGTGGTCGTAATACACGTAGCGTATGGGCGATTCCGCTTTGGCGATATCTATCTCATCGGAATAAAAATATAATTTTGCAAATATATCAATTAGTAGGCGGTTTCTTGGCCAAATTTGGATAATCCTATATTGGTACAACTATATTATTTCATATTATTGTTAAGAACTTCCATTTCATTCTTTTTGAGAGGGGGCGTTTCCGAAAACTGGCATTTACCTTTAAAGCGACCTCCTACCTTGTTAGGCTTGTGTTTCCCCCCCCCCCCCCTTATTTTGTGTCAGGGTAAGGAATTGCCTCTTAACAATGTAAGGCAACAATTTAATGTTGTGTGTAGCAATTATTGAGGGGCCGATTATCCTGCTCCGACACATTTGTTTGGAGATTGTGCTAAATAGTGTCACTGCTCTTGCATGCACAATCCGTAAAATGCCTCGTTTTACTGGTAAAATTTGACTTACGCTACTTTGTATACAAGTGATCTTGTCCCTTGTTGCTGGTTGGTGGGGTGTTGCGCCATGATCATTCATTGTCATGGCCCTCATGGGTGTCAGAAAATGTATAAAGCGTTCCCGGAGAGGGCATGATCGACCATCTCCGAGCCACTATCCAAAGGGATCCATAGCCCCTAAATGGGGCAAGTTGTTTGGAATCACGAATGTGTAGACTTGTGGGCAGGGGTCCGATTACGGACCAGCGACATTACCATGGTAATTAGCATCATTGGCTCTAACTTATCGATGTCAATATGGTAGAATTACATACAAATCAACAGAACGTAGCAGAGCACACATACCGCCCTTACTCATTCAACCGTAAAGCATGTCTAGAGATCACTGGAACTAGGGCTGGTCCTGGGTCATGATCGTGCTCTCGGCCACAGGTGAGAGTGTCTTTTGACGTAACTCCCCCGGCACTCTATTCTACTCCATGTTGTGTTTGTGTTTTCTTGCTCTGGTTTATCCTCATTGTAAACATTGTAAACTAGATGACACCATCCTAATATGAACCTACTTTCACTCGCTCAATGCTTAAGCCCAACCTATTATCTTGAGCTCAATCGTACCCCTTTATTTATTTATTTATTTATTTATTTAGGGTCATGAGTATACGATTCAATTGACCATATCCCAATACCTCTTCAAATTAAGGGGCATACTATTTTGAACTCTATAATAATACACACGAATGAAGTGTTGTGGTGTTACTACCACGCCACTCTATTTTGATTTTATACATTCCTTTTAGTAATCGATACTGTAAATGGCATAGACATCCCCATAGAACATTCTTGTTAAACGCCACTCAATATGTGTAACTTTATTTTTATTTTATTTTTCTCTTAATCGTTTCATCTATTTACTTACTGAACTTTTTTGTGTGCGTAATGAAAAAATGAGTGTCGAATTTGAGAGAACATGCAATTTTAATGGCAGAATAAACTTTATTAGGTCAAAATTGACCCAGAAACGGTTGAAATATCAATAAATATATCTGATCTTATAATTATTTGGGGTTCGTTTGTAATTTTGTATACCTTTCGAGCATGGTGGAGTTATAACTATTAGTTTATAATGTTACTGTCCAGGTTTGGTTACTATAAAGTTCAGCCTTTTTAATACCAAAACTGTACTACATCTTTAAGCGATAGGACCTTAAATTGTCCCTATACCGTTTATAGATGAATTTCGAATCATGGTGTAACAATTATGATCACCGTTCATTCTAATTGGTTGTATAATTATTATGTGCGTTTACGTGTGTGTATAATATGCATGTGTATTGATATATATATATTTACATGTATATGAATCTCTCAATAATGTCGCTCCGTACTTATACTGCATATTGTGTTTGCTGGTAACTCGTACTGCAGTCCTGCAGTAACTCGTACGCTTTGCCATATTTTGATATTTTGATATGCTTCTATTATACATGTATATCATTTAACTTATACTTATGTGTGTGTGTGTGTGTGTGGGTGTGTGTGTGTGTGTGTGTGTGTGCGTGTGTGCGTGTGTGCGTGTGTGCGTGTGTGCGTGTGTGCGTGTGTGCGTGTGTGTGTGTGTGTGTGTGTGTGTGTGTGTGTGCGTGCGTGTGATTTATGACATTTATGATATTTATATTGTGTTTGTGTAAGATTGATGACATTTATGATATTTATATTGTGTTTGTGTAAGATTGATGACATTTATGATATTTATATTGTGTTTATGTTAGATTGATGACATTTATGATATTTATATATGAAATTTAATTACTTTTTTTGTGCATTGATACTATGTGATACTATGTAATATTCTTACCAGTGTAGAAGTTTTGTTAATTTGCATTAACAAGAGGAAGAGGAAAAAGGAAGAAACCTCATGTTAGTGCTTGGGCGGGGATGAGTTCTTTCTTAGGTTTAAGGGGGGGGGGGGGGGAAGTAAACGAGACGAGAAAGGAGTATCATGTCGTTTCTCTTTTTATCTTTTAAAACTCCATTATGTTTATTTCATGGTATGTGAATTGAATATTACTTGATTTGTATTTGTATTTGTATTTTTTTTGTTTCAATGTAAGAATCATTTCTACTTTATATTTCATTATACTATAATTGTTGTATTTCTTAAAATTGAACATGTTTTTATTCAATTGTAAATGTTATGTTTATAATTTGGAGGAATAAAAATCACTTAAAAAATAAAGTGTGTGTGTGTGTATATATATATATATCATCTGAGTGTATGTGTGCTTCAAGTCGCTATATAAATACATTTCCCCATTCAGTCTGTTTTTCAACTGACATATTTTCACTTGGTTCCCTAAAATATGTTGGACTTTTATCGTGGTAGTTCTTGATCCATAGAAATACTCAAGGGTGGCTAGAACATAGCATATTATAAAGCTGGCACAATACACCGTTCATTTTGTATGCAGTTCGCAATGAAAAGATAGATGGCTACGTTGTTTCACATAGATTGTCATCATACATATTTCTGCATTCAGGCGTTGTGTCCCACAAGGCGTTTGATTGTTCCTGATTTAAAGAACTGCACCTCGTCACAAATTGGTCTTTGTTTGCCATCTTTCATATTTTGCGTTATTCAAAGCGGTGAGATTCCATTGTGTTTATTTAAAAGCATTGGAAAATCCCCAAAATTGTTTACCAGAATGGTAACGCATTGTGATCTGAAAAAATGCATGCAATGAGGAAGTATCTCGCATACAATAATACATACAATGATGTCATTATAAGATATGACACCACTCTAAATGAGGAGGCGGACATGGTTCATTAACTCTGAGCATTCACACGCCCTGCACATTGTGTGTAATAGTATAGTGAGAATTGATACCACCATCACTGCCCTGTGCTGTGAGAGTTAAATCTGTGAAGTTTCATGTCAAGTGACAGTCAAATCTCGAGGACAAATTCTTTCATGATCAAGCTCCTCTTTGGCGTGACTTTATCCGATTGCGTGTAACCTGTTGAGATTGAGATATATACCTAATCTGTGCTTAATAGTTCACATATCGCGATAACGTACCAGCTGTGATCAGGTAAACATTTTAAAGAAGTTGGAATTAACTTTAGTAACGCTGTTATAAAGAATTGTAATGTAATCATTCATAATACGAATACATTCCAGTGGTAGGAGAATGATTGGTTGTTAGTTACGTGTAATTACTAGTTTTTATTTACAATTTTGTTCATGCAATTTTATATAATTAGGCCTATACCTAGGCTATCAAGGATATTCGCAATACCTCTACAATTGCTAGATATTATGACGTGAAATATAAGACATGCTGATTAAGTAGACTCTTATTAATTATGTTGTCACTTGATATTGATACAAATAATAAAAAACTTAATTTTGCCCCTTCTCTGTGCATTATTAATTATGTTTTCTTTTTATATATTTTGTTTAATGAACAGGTTTCCCTATAGTTCCTGTTGCAGAGAGTTTGTGAGAGACCGATCAACATGGCGACTGGATTCAGTGTGACGGAAGTCGAAAAGTGTGAGGGACTTGGGTGCCGGGCCGCTAGTGGCGTTACATATTATATCAGAGAGAAGAAGTTATTCTGCGCGGAGTGCGCCGACAAGACCGGCTGCGTTAGGAAAGCGAGAAAGGATGAACTTGGTCTGTTCTGCGAGAAGCACGATAAGCCGTTCAGACTTCACTGCAAACATCACGATCTTGCTGTCTGTCATCTTTGCGCAACGATAAACCATAAAGGTCATTTGTGTGAGCTACAGGATGTGGAAGATGCAATTGCAATCAAGAAATATGAGCTCAACAACTTGCAGGAAACATCGAAGGACAAAGTTTCATCCTGGAAGAAATTCGGAGAGCGACTCGGAAGTTGTACCGTTGAGGCAGAAGAACAACTGCACTCAGTAAAGGAACGCGTAAACTCGGTCATCGATGACGAAATCTCGAAGATTACCACAAAGGAACAGAATAACAAATTTGAAATCGACCAGGAGGCCGATGCAGAGATACAGAAGATTAATGACAAGAGAAAGGCTCGTCTGGACATATGTCACGAGGATGCGGATAAACATCGGCAGCCAATCGAGAGCAGACGACGCAAGTTGCTTGATGACGTCACAGCTATAGCTGACAAGACCACAACGAAGATGGAGGGCCTACAGCGCGATGCGAGCGATGTTATGCAATCCATAGACAAAGCAGCTGGGAGAATTGAAATCCTCCTTGAGGATGACAAGGAGCTTCTCGAAGGCACACATGAGCTGGTCACATCACTCACTGACACTCTGGGGAAGACGGCCGATGAGGGCGTGGTCGAACACATCGCACGCACAGTGAAAGGTGTGCGGTTCATCGAGGGTGTTGGGAATGAGAAGTACAATGGTGTAATCGGGGGCTATAAAGGGAAGTGGGAACTTAGCTCGACTTCAGATATACCGGGTCACATAAACAAACCTCGAATTGTTGGATGTACGAGTAATGATGAAGTTATCATATCGGATGTGAGGAAAGGTGAGTCACACACTTACGGCCTAAACAGAAGGAGCGAGCAATCCAAGAGAGTGGTCACGAGTGATGGTAAGATACGTATTACATCCTGCGATCTGCTGGATGAAGACACGATAGTGTGTGGAAAATACATGAAAGGTTGTACTGGTGACAGCTTGAATGGATGCATCAGCATGTATAATAGGAACTGGCAGTTTATCAGAGACATCACGATACCAAGAAACACATCAAGCGATGCCACATGTGTGAATGTAGCTGCATTTGACCGAGAGCGGATGATCATAGCTGCTGAGACCTGCCAGAAGTACATATACGTCATCAACGCGGCAGACGGGTCGATCGTGGACACGATCACGTGTAAAGAGAACATTGGGAAACTGCGCGGTGTCTTGTCTACGGGTGACGTCATCGCGCATCCCTACACACGCAGTAACAAGCTTCTCATCATCGACAGGCAGGGAGCACAGGGGGAAATCACACACAGTGAAACGATCCCTAATTGCTGCATCGATCCCCTGACAGATGACCTGTACGTGGTGTACTGGGATAATGGACGTAAGATGGGTGTGATTGATCAGTTGTCCGGCAAGGGTCACCGCGAGAAGGTAGAAGTAGGCAGATTCCGCGTACGAGGGGATTCAGATCTATACCCTAGTCGCCCGGTGATTACGTCATTAGGGGAGATCATTGTCTGTAACGGCAGGGAATGTCTTGGCTTCAAAAAAAGTTTCTCTCTTTAAATCAGGGCGCCTTCGTTTATCTTCAATCAACCCACCAGCACAAATACTTGCGAGTAACCCTGTCTTCAGACATGAAATGGAATACACATGTAGACAAGATAGTCTCTAAAGCCAACAGCATGATAGGATTTTTACGCCGTAACCTAGGATCTGCCCTCCGTAAAGTGAAGATTCAAGCATTCAAGAGCCTTGTACGCCCCCACCTAGAGTACTGCAGCTCCGTGTGGGATCCTCACACCAAGGTTAACATCAAGAAAATAGAGGCCGTCCAGAGATGTGCTGCCAGATTCATCATGAATGATTACAAGTGGGGAAGCTCGGTAACAGCTATGCTGAAAACCCTAGACCTGCCATCTCTTCAACATCGAAGACATAACAACAGGCTGACGATGATGCACAAAATAATACATAACAACGTAAATCTACCGCTGGGAAGTCACATTAGCTTCAGTAAACGCGACTCAAATGCAGCCTCTACTAGGAAATCTAACCCACTATCGCTGGAGGTGCCCTTTGTGAGGACTAACTGCTTCCAAAAGTCCTTTTTCCCAAATACGGCACGAGATTGGAATGACGTACCTTTCTCCTTAACGTCAATAAAGGACTCGTAAACCTTTAAACAGAAACTAAGTAGCCAACAGTTCGACTAGAACACCCCACCCTCACTGACCTCTATCTCATCTCACCAAGCTGAGTGATGCTCCTGTCATGCCTGTAGGAGTTTGTCAGCATATCCAACCGAAGTACCGAAGTATCTGTATTGCGCATAAGTTTCGATGTATTATACAGTGGCGCATCGACGATGGGGGGGGGGGGGGGGGGGGGGGTGGGGGCACGGTGGGCACGTGCCCCCCCCCCCCCCCCCAAAAAAAAATAATAATAATTTGGAAAATAACATTATAGAAGTCATAAGTGGACATTTTTTTTTAAAGCAAAGAAATACATAAGGTGTGCCCCCCCCCCCCCCCCTCCTGTGACTGGTGTTATATAATTCATGGAATGACTGTGCACTATACTGAACGTGTTGACATGGTGTAAACCCCGTCTTATTGGGAAAAATAAACCTTACCTCGATGTTATCCGAGCGACATGTGGATAAGAAACAGTAGGGGGTCTGGTCGTAAAACACGCAGCGAGCCTTTGGACACAAAGTCCTCACTCGGGTAGGTTACCATAACAACCGCACCTCCCTCATCACGCGAACAGCTGGGGCGACACGGAGTATCGGCGCGCGCTGTGTTTTTTGTTCACGGCCATGACGTCATCTACAGGCAAAGAACAACACACATTATTATATGTTTTGGTACCGTTTCGTGATATCAAATAGATACCCAACATTTTGCAAAGGGTTGTGTAATTCATAAACAAAGCAATTAATTTCCACCACTTGCGGAACCACTACTATTTCCTGGATCCATACGGGCCAACCATTTGCGAGTGCGCCAATGCTATTCACGCGTACGTTTGTAGACAATAGATTCCCGGGCGATTCGTTCGCTCTGCACACATTAGTCTTCGCAATTCAGACCGCATGAACGCATGCTTTAGAATGGTGATGCGTTTTCCAATTATATTTTGTTTTTCTGAAAACATATTTTTGTGAACTTGTTGATGGAATGGAATACTAAAGATGTTACCTTTCTTTAATAAGAATATTATATTTGGGTGGTGGTACCCTTTAATAGGCCGTTTATCAGGATGTGGTCCGGACGTTACCGCGCTATCACCCTGACCCGACTAGGGTGAAACTCACCCCGATGTCGTCCTGATGTTATCCCGATTGTAGCGATTGCAGCTTCTCAGGACCAAATTTAAGTTAGCATTGTTTGAATTTGATTGACAATAGTTTGAAAATGAATGGGAAAACATATAACATATCAAAACCTGTTCTCATTTTGCATATTTCTTAACAAATTAAAGGTGCATCTGTAAAGTGTCAGATATTGCCCAAAATGACATTTGAGACTTCAATCCTGTACAAAAATCACTGTAAGATATGTCCAAATGATGTGTTAAAGTTTCATTGGAAAAGAACACTGCTTTCCTGGTTAAAAAAGCGCAAATATGCGTCAGCCTTTACAATGGACATTTATGAGGTTTATGACCGTTAATTAACGCTTTTGAGCTGAATGATGGATATCGTAATACTAAAGGGGCATTTGAAGAAATATAATCCTATTTTATTCTTCTCTTACCATAAGCTAAACAACACGGTAGAAGAGAAACGAGGAAGCTCCAAGTAATTTTAGACACTTTGCAGACATCATTACGAACAATCGGAGCAAAAAAAAAATAATTATCGTTTGGGGCTCCTAAAAATTCAACAAATTCTTGATATGCAATTGTAATATTTTGTGCAAGATTCTGACCAATCTGCAAAAATATAAATTGAACAATTATCAACAATTAATCTAGGATCATCAATTTCTCTATTATTGTAATTATTTTTTTGGAAACACCTGATTTTGATTTGTATTATTCATAGCGTTATTTCTCCATGTATTACGCATTATCATGTTTAAACAAGTGTAATTGATTCATATAGATTTTATTTCCTCTTTTCTGCAAGCAATATCTTAATCAAAATATTTGTACAGTGTGTATATTTTAGATGCAACGCCTCTGTTCGTTTAGATATGTATGCGTTATACAAATTATTCTTTCGATGTATGGAACGTAATAACGTTATAGAAACCCATGGGAGCCTGTGTACTTTTGTATATCTATTGACCTCTTTAAGATTTGGTCAGCGGAATTTCATTGGTCTAAATAAACTAAAAATGTCATTAAGACTTGCATAAGAACGATTAGTGTTTTTTTTAATTATATACCTCCACCCAATCTACTTCATTGAGAGCTTCTTTCAGTCTGGCTACATTTTCGGGTGTTATTATCCGTACCTTTTCATAAATTACTTGTATATGCAAGAGAAAAGGTTATATATATCGGATAATGGTCGGATATGTCCGAAAAAATAATACCTGAGTTGAGTAAATGCATAACGTTACGAAATGATTATATTATCTACAAGTGTTTATGTATTGTGATTCACATGGGCCAGTTTGAAATGAGAGATACAAACGAGGCAGTCACCATTATATTCAAAATCTAACAGATAAACAGATCGATATCAAAATATCCCATGAAATAACAATCCTTATTTCTCAGGGCTGGTTTGTGTATCATCTTGCATAATACTGTATGTCTTAAATTCGTAGGTCGGTGGTCGATATATAAACCCAATTAATATGTTATTATAATATTTTTGTTTAATCTTTACAAATAACGATTCAACAAAAACATTCGTGCAATTTAATCCGTTTTGAACCAAATAATCTAGAGATTATGATTGTTGTATACATTACTCACCAAAAGTTGGCATTGTTGGTGTGAAATCATGCATTTTATGACAAAAGGTGTGACAAAAATCTTGCACTTTTGTGATTTGTGTCAGCTTCTACACGAATAACAAGCTTATCACGCATGTTTCTGAAATTTCAATGTTATTCAAACAAATCAGGTCAATATAATATTATAATATTTTTGTTTAATCTTTACAAATAACGATTCAACAACAAAATTCGTGCAATTTAATCCGTTTTGAACCAAATAATCTAGAGATTATGATTGTTGTATACATTACTCACAAAAAGTGAGTTCACCCCTATCGTTTTTCATATATCTCAAAAAGCATTTTACCGATTTTGATCATTCAAACGGTATTGGATATGGAATTATCTTACGCAAAAGTGAACGGTATATGTCTGCCAATTGTTGGCATTGTTGGTGTGAAATCATGCATTTTATGACAAAAGGTGTGACAAAAATCTTGCACATTTGTGATTTGTGTCAGCTTCTACACGAATAACAAGCTTATCACGCATGTTTCTGAAATTTCAATGTTATTCAAACAAATCAGGTCAATAGACCGTCCAGCAGTAATCTGGAGACGAACTATTCAATTTATATAAATGCGATTCAAATCAGCTGTTGCTGTGTCGGACAATCCCTGAAAAGCTTATGAACTTGCCATGAGCAACCATTTATGATGGGCTATACGCATGAACTAGTCTTTAGAGCATCGAATTAGCGTGCGATAGCCTATCAAGCACATGACCAATCAGAGGGGCTGTAACGAAACTATAGCGTGAATTCTAAATATTTTAATATGACTTTATTTCAATTTATCTATTTTTAAAATCCCTTGATGCATAGTGAGCTATTATTCACAAAAGGAATCATAGAGTAGTGATGGAAATCAAACATTTTGCATTAAAACCCGCAATTATTTCTCTCGGATCCGGGAATTGGCGGACGGCCTTGCTGTGGCCGTAGTTGTCATTAATATACATTTTCAGACCTCTTTGAATAATTTCAAGTTAATATAAAAAACGGTTTACACATGTTCATTATAAAACCATAAACTTATACACTCATTATGTTGCACGATAAATTTGAGTTTATGAATGGAAGAGGATCGCAGAAAACCACGTGTGCATTAGGACCGTGGTATGATGGGAACAAGACCACGAATGGCGGGATTTCGCACTTTTATCTATAGAGTACCGAAGTGTGACGTCAGAGCTATTCATTGCCATGGGTAATGGTTCTAAACAATGTCAGGCAAGCAATGAATTGGTGATTTAGCGGTTGCTAAGAAGGCAATCGTCCGGCTGCGACCCACTACAAAATGCCAGTATGAAAGGACAAGTTGTTTAGAACCATTACTATGCCATAACAAAAGCATGTGACGTCACTACCTCGGTACTCTATACCTTGCACCTTATCTCAACCTCTTTTTTAAAGTGTGTATTTATCATCTTTGTTTCGATTCTCGCTTGGTAGATTATCAAGCGAATGACCAATCAGAGGGGCTGTAACGAATCTTCGTATGAAGGAGAACTATTTCCATATTATGTTATTTTCGATGTTTCTGTTTTTAAATCCCTGCATGCATAAAGAGCAATTATTTTACACAAGAAGTAATAGATTAGTGATGTAAATAAAAAAAAAAAGAGTCATTTAAACACAAAATTTATGTTGCTTTCTCTCTGTGAGTGAATTGTTTCTCTCGGACACTGTAACTGGTTGATAGTCTTGCTGTGGCCGTAGTTTGATTTACAGACCCATTTAATTCATTTTAAGATTATATGAAATAAAATTGGCACATATTAATTCAAAGGGACTAAGTAACATTGTCCAAAACCTCAAAATCCAATTGGAATTATAGCGGTTCCCTCATACCTTGTTGTATTCTTATTAACAAAAAAAGCATGGGACAGGTTTAGTTAAAAAGATATTTACGATTGAAGTTTTCAGGTGTCAAATTATCAAACGGATCGTAAGAACCGTGTACAAAGTGAGTGCAATGAGTTCGCGAATGTCACTTTTCATTTTTGCTCATTTCACACAACACCCAGTGGACATATCAGATAACAACAATATACATTGGATCAACCACTCATCGTTTTTGAACATGTCAACAAAGTTACTAGATCCCTTTAAAACCATAAGACTATACACTCATAATAGTGTGAGATATATGTGGTAATAAACATAAAGTTTACGAATCGTGTATTAATAGAAGAGTACATGAAAACATGCGTGCAGCAGGACCACGGTATAGGAACAAGACTAAGGCATGTGCGACCTTGCACTTTAGCAGAAATGCACCTTTATAGGCGCATAATATGGTGCAACTTTAATCCACAGCCGAGTCTGCACCTTTTTCCGTTACTTTGCACCATTCATCAACCTTTTTATCTTACTGTGTATGTATTGTATGTGTGTAGTAGATGACCCCAGTTCCAATGTCCAAAACACACACCATGCATCATATGATTTGCATAAATGTGCATGATGTGCATAAATCTTAACTTCTCTACAACTGGTAAAACATTGTCCTTATAGAAATAATAATCATGCATTACTAGTAGTTCAATTTAATGTATGGGTGAAAATATCTGAACCTTGGAGCCAAAATATCACTTGAGCAAATATATCCCTGACCCCTGACCGACCAACCTTCACACACATATAAACACACACACACACACAAACACACACACACACCCACACACACACACACACACACACACACACACACACACACACACACACACACACACACACGCGCGCACACACACACACACACACACACACATACTCATACACACACACACATACACATAAGTATAAGTTAAATGATATACAGCCTTGGAAACAATTATTAGACCAAGCGCTTTTTGAACAATTTGTTCAAAGTTTTACGCTATTTTGTCCATTTCATAATATTTTAAAGACAAATTAGTTAATGATATACCCGAAGGGGTATCGCCAATGGTTTTAGTGATACCTAGTACCTACCACATATCTTATGCCTTCAATTTAATTAAAAACATGAATTTTATACAAATTGTATGGGTTTTGTCCATTCCTTCCATGTACATTAAAGGTATGGGTTTTCTGTACATTTTTTTTTAACAAAGTGCAAAATTTGTTGATTTTTCCCTGCAAGTTGTGATTTTATCATAGACAGGTCTCCCAAGTTCCTAGTGTAACTTGTCTTAGCACTTTGATTCTTGGTGAGAGTTGCCAAGTGGCATAAAACTCTGTTGGAGTAGCAAATAATATTTGGATGCTGACTACCTGTGCTTTAGCAGTATGCCAGGATAGAATCAATCTTCACCTGGTCTTACTTCTTCGATAAGAGCGATTGACTGTCACTTGGCAACTCTAATCAATAATTAATTTACTCATTAACAAGCCCTACAAAGAATGGAAAAACATTTCTATGATATAAGCACTACTTGCAGAAAAAAAATCTGCAAATGTTCCACTATGCATTGAAAACGTGTGTATAAAACCCATACGTTTTTATGGTAAAAATCCATGCAAATATTCATGAAATTCTTGTTTTCTTCCAATTCAAGACATCAAATCTGTTGTAGGCATTCCTAATCCCATTGACTATACCCCCTTTGATATTTTATGAACTTTTGTTTCTTTAAAATGTAATTAAATTGACAAAATGGTGTAAAACATCTCAAAAAATGAGCAAAAAGTGCTTGGTCTAATAATTGTTTCCAAGGCTGTATAATAGAAGCATATCAAAATATCAAAATATGGCAAACAGTACGAGTTACTGCAGGACTGCAGTACGAGTTACCAGCAAACACAATATGCAGTATAAGTACGGAGCGACATTATTGAGAGATTCATATACATGTGAATATATATATATCAATACACATGCATATTATACACACACGTAAACGCACATAATAATTATACAACCAATTAGAATGAACGGTGATCATAATTGTTACACCATGATTCGAAATTCATCTATAAACGGTATAGGGACAATTTAAGGTCCTATCGCTTAAAGATGTAGTACAGTTTTGGTATTAAAAAGGCTGAACTTTATAGTAACCAAACCTGGACAGTAACATTATAAACTAATAGTTATAACTCCACCATGCTCGAAAGGTATACAAAATTACAAACGAACCCCAAATAATTATAAGATCAGATATATTTATTGATATTTCAGCCGTTTCTGGGTCAATTTTGACCAAATAAAGTTTATTCTGCCATTAAAATTGCATGTTCTCTCAAATTCGACACTCATTTTTTCATTACGCACACAAAAAAGTTCAGTAAGTAAATAGATGAAACGATTAAGAGAAAAATAAAATAAAAATAAAGTTACACATATTGAATGGCGTTTAACAAGAATGCTCTATGGGGATGTCTATGCCATTTACAGTATCGATTACTAAAAGGAATGTATAAAATCAAAATAGAGTGGCGTGGTAGTAACACCACAACACTTCATTCGTGTGTATTATTATAGAGTTCAAAATAGTATGCCCCTTAATTTGAAGAGGTATTGGGATATGGTCAATTGAATCGTATACTCATGACCCTAAATAAATAAATAAATAAATAAATAAAGGGGTATGATTGAGCTCAAGATAATAGGTTGGGCTTAAGCATTGAGCGAGTGAAAGTAGGTTCATATTAGGATGGTGTCATCTAGTTTACAATGTTTACAATGAGGATAAACCAGAGCAAGAAAACACAAACACAACATGGAGTAGAATAGAGTGCCGGGGGAGTTACGTCAAAAGACACTCTCACCTGTGGCCGAGAGCACGATCATGACCCAGGACCAGCCCTAGTTCCACTGATCTCTAGACATGCTTTACGGTTGAATGAGTAAGGGCGGTATGTGTGCTCTGCTACGTTCTGTTGCTTTGTATGTAATTCTACCATATTGACATCGATAAGTTAGAGCCAATGATGCTCATTACCATGGTAATGTCGCTGGTCCGTAATCGGACCCCTGCCCACAAGTCTACACATTCGTGATTCCAAACAACTTGCCCCATTTAGGGGCTATGGATCCCTTTGGATAGCGGCTCGGAGATGGTCGATCATGCCCTCTCCGGGAACGCTTTATACATTTTCTGACATTTCTGAAAGCCACCCATGACAATGAATGATCATGGCGCAACACCCCACCAACCAGCAACAAGGGACAAGATCACTTGTATACAAAGTAGCGTAAGTCAAATTTTACCAGTAAAACGAGGCATTTTACGGATTGTGCATGCAAGAGCAGTGACACTATTTAGCACAATCTCCAAACAAATGTGTCGGAGCAGGATAATCGGCCCCTCAATAATTGCTACACACAACATTAAACGGTTGCCTTACATTGTTAAGAGGCAATTCCTAATACCCCCGTCACATATAGCTACGCTCTCGCGCCGCTCCTAATCCCCATAATCCCCATTCATAAATTTGGCAGTGGGAGGCGAAGCATTGTCCGAACTATGATTAAATGACGAATGAATGGGAGGATTATCGCACATAGGTGAAAGGATATCCTCTCATGCATGGACATACAATGGCTCCCTAAACAAAAAAGCAGAACACCAAAGACTCACGACCGCTTTCGACATGTCCAAAGCTTAAAAAGTGGTCGTGGGTCGGTCGTGGGTCTTTTGCCGACCTACTGTTTTGTTCAGGGAGCCATTGTATGTCCATGCATGAGAGGCTATCCTTTCACCTATGTGCGATAATCCTCCCATTCATTCGTCATTTAATCATCGTTCGGACAATGCTTCGCCTCCCACTGCCAAATTTATGAATGGGGATTAGGAGCGTAGCAATTTTATGAATGGGGATTAGGAGCGGCGCGAGGTCGGCGCTATATGTGACGGGGGTATTACCCTGACACAAAATAAGGGGGGGGGGGGGGGAAACACAAGCCTAACAAGGTAGGAGGTCGCTTTAAAGGTAAATGCCAGTTTTCGGAAACGCCCCCTCTCAAAAAGAATGAAATGGAAGTTCTTATTAACAATAATATGAAATAATATAGTTGTACCAATATAGGATTATCCAAATTTGGCCAAGAAACCGCCTACTAATTGATATATTTGCAAAATTATATTTTTATTCCGATGAGATAGATATCGCCAAAGCGGAATCGCCCATACGCTACGTGTATTACGACCACGCCGTGTACACGAGGTGTGTTTGCTATACGGGCCAGTTCCTATAGCGTGTCGATATCTCCACCCGCGCTAACAAGTCTGAATGTGCGGTGGATTTATGAATTTCACAGGCGGATATTGGATTTCTTCCGATATTTCTGTATTTAACGATGCTTAGGTTCGGATTTTACCACATAAGCCCTATTTCAATACATATTCAACAATATTGATCAAAATAGATGTATTCGGCTACTTTCCCGAAACTGGACTTGGGCTTTAAGATTGGGGTCAGTGAATCGTGTCCTACATTTGGCGCCTTAAACATTAGGCCAAATAAAAAAAAAAAACATGTTTAGCGTCCCCGCCCGCTTCCTTTTTGGAGGCCGCCTGCTTTTTCTTTTTTTTCTTATTTTTGTGAAAAATCTGAAAAAAAAAAGAAAAAAAAAAGGAAGTAAATTTCGTGATTTTTTTTGGGGAAAAAATGATTTTGAAAAAGATCGTACTTTTAATATAGACTCATTCGTTATTTTGGATAAATGGGTCAGTCGGCCATTTTGAAAAAAGTCGGCCATTTTGAAAAAAAAAAGAAAAAAAAAAGGGCCTCCTCGGATCCTTCCATTTTTCAAAAGAGCAGGACGCTAAACATGTTTTTTTTTTTTTTATTTGGCCTTAGGCAACTCAAGTGAAAGAAGGTTCATATTTAGAATGGTGTCATCTTATTTACAATTTTTACAATGAAAATAAACCCGAGCATAGAAACACACACACAAATGGCGTAAAATAGAGTGCCGGGGGAGTTACGTCGAATCACACTGTCACCATTGTCTCTAAGTCTATATAATACATTCGTAATTCCTAACAACTTGCCCCATTAAGGGGCTTTGGATAGCGGCTCGGAGAAGGTCGATCATGCCCTCTCCGGGATCGCGTAAATAAACTTTCTGGCATTTCTGAAAGCCGCCCATGACAATTATAGATGGTATTGCTCACTTAGGCAACTTACAATGTCTACTTTGAGGGGAACAAAATGTAATTCTTTTATTTTGTGGGCATTCTCTTCGAAGACATACCTACGACTTGGTATGCACCATTGCATGACAAAGGAACCCATATAATTTGTATGCAATTTGTATAGCCCATCTGTTATTTTAGTCATGTGTGCCAGATCGTGGTCACGTCTTTGTTCAAACAAGTAACTTTGGAAATTTGTGAATTCACTACTTTATTTGCCAGATCAGGCAAGTAGAAAAAAAGGTTAGTGCATAGCTACGTTACAACGGCGTTATGCAGAGATGAACCAGTCCTCTTCCGCCTGCTGCACTTTTCCTTACCGATGCGTCCTAAAACACAGCGTTCAACTGTTTAACGGTACAGTGTACAAATTGGCGGTATGCTTATCTCCAGCGTATATATATACATGTATCGTAATTGCTTGTTAATGGTCCAAGTCCAATTGATTGGACCACTATAGTATATGTGTTAGTGCAGAGGCTTGGGTTAGCTCAAATTTAAATTAGATGGGGGTATGAACTTGAATTAAGGCTGTGGTTAGAAATCTGTTTAATCTTTTAACTAGATGCGTAACTACCACAATGTATTGATCTTGTTTTCTTATTTACATGTACAGTTGTATCGTCATTGCGACAAATCCCCCATGAGATCTGACAACTACACAGAAGACACCTGGCCTAGTGGATTCCAACAGATTACTGAGGTTAGTTCTATTCCACAGTTAGACAGATGTATAGTCAATGCTGAAAATTAACCTTTTTGCTTGGGCCCATTTGGGATAGTAAAACACGATTGTTCAACTGTTGAGTGGCCCAAAACCTAAATCAGGTGGCCTCAAACAAGGAAAATTAATTAATGGCCAGAAGTAATTTTTAGCTGGGCCCGCCGGCCAGCGGGCCTATATATACATATGCTAATTTCGAGCATTCGGTATAGTGCATGGGCGTCGATCTGTAATTGATACCTGTTCATCAGGGGGATGATTCTATTCATTCTAGTGACCACAAGAAAAGTAGCAAACAAATTACCCCCAAACATCGTTTATTTCTTTACAAGAGATCTCATTTGGTGGACACTAGAGCTCCAGTACGTTGGACTGATCTGGGTGGTGGGGGGGGGGGGGGGGAGGGGCAGGGCACACCAATGTATTTCTTTTTTTCCTTAAAAAATGTCCCCTTATGTTTGTGCCATAAGATAGCCAAGTTTACGTAAGTCCAATGATCGAATGCCATTCTGTGAAGAGCCACTCTAAAAGTAGACGGAAATTGTCAACGTTTGTATTAATACTTATGTTTAAATGAAGAAGAGAAAATGTATCTTCTAATTGTTCTAAGGATTTAAATTGTTCTTTAAAGGGATCATAGTTGAGTATTGGTCAAACTTAGCTTTAGTAACCAAAACCTTCACCATTACGTACAAAGTAATAGTTATAACTTCACCATGCTCGAAAAGTATATACAATTACAAACGATTAAGTAAAAACCGGGTTATCACTAAAAAAAGAGCCGTTACAACTCAAGAGGGCGCTTATTAAACAAAATCATTGGTTTTAGCTTTTTTTCATACAAAATTGTGCATTTAATGTTTGTTAAAATATATGATGCAATAGAGATATTATCAACGACTTTTTAAAAACCTATTCTGATTTTTTTCAAATAGTCTTCGAGCATGTTTTGAAATTTTTCTAAAAAGTCTAAATATCGCCCGGTTATTGCCGGTGAAGAACATTTTGAATACAAATATATTTATGGATATTTCAGCCGTTTCAAATAAAGTTTATTCTGTCATTGAAATTGTATGTTCTTTCGAATTTGACTCGGGGGGGGGGGGGGGGGGGTGGGGTGGGGGGGGGGGGGTCTGTCCTCATAGAAAGGGGGTATCATGCGTGACCAAGAATTCGAGTAAAAAGGTGTTTTTTTACGATCAGGCAAGTTACTCGAGTATCTTGAATAGGGTCTCAAAATCACCAAAATCAGGAAAAAGGGTATCTTTTTTTAGGCTGATGATTTACTCATTTAGGGGTCTCAAAAATTCAGCTTACTTGCTTAGGGTTCATTCAACACTAGAACAAGTTTTAGTCACCGTATTGAGCTGAAATATCCACCAAATCCCGGTCCAAAACATCGCACACGTTCGGCTTTTCGCTGATGCTGTTCACATATCGTGCTCCTGATCGTGCTCAATAACGTTGGAAAAAACTTATTTACATTATGCACTTGCATGACGTCATAATATTAAAGAACCCCTCAGAACGAGATGGATTTTTCTGTCTAGGGGCAATTCCATAATTCGGACGTACATTTCACACACTTCAATTAGGTACTGAAGAAGAAGTTAATGTAAATCATAAGATTTTATGTGATCAATATATTGCTAATGATGAAGTAGAAAATAATAATATGACTTATTCAGATTTTACCACCATAATGACCTTGTACCGATTAAAAAACCATGCGGCATGGTCGACACATAGAAAATCATTTTTCTGACAGAGGATTTCAACTGGAAAAATCTGTGAAGTTTATCATTTTTGGGGCCAAATCATCTATTACCATTTGGATTAGATTGGAAATTATGGGAAATATATTATAAAAAAAAAAAATGTCCCTTCGAAGCATGGAATATGTACGTTTTGTTATCGTGTCGGACGTACATGTGTTATACAAATGCAAGTCTACTTGCTGCTGAAATATTTGCTATAAATAGACACTTTAAGTAATAATTAGTAACTAATGTTGTCTTAAATGGTAGATATAAACATTTTATCACTGTACCATTAAATTATCGCAGTATAATCAAAATAAAAACCACAATTAATCTTCACTAACATGAATAAGCACTGATGGGACTACATGAACTAGATTTATAATGTAAATTTGAAGTTTAGGGTTGATTTTTCATCACACAATGTATGTTGTTGTTCTTTCCTAGTAAGAAAATTGTTAAATGCCTAAGTGAGTCAAAATTAAATACAATTATACAACATGGTCCACCTGAAGTATGTTTTTATGATATATTTTTTTTAATGTGACTATGGAACGGTCCAGCCATATTATGATGATTTGTTAGAATTAGGGATATGAATCACTAAGTAATTAAGAGATATTACATTTGAATACACTCTTTAATCACGATACAGATATACAGTGTGAATTCAAGTGTTTTAGGCTGGCAAAAACATATTCATTTCAATGCCGTGTTGGACGTACATGGTCGGACGTACTCAACAAGTGTACATCCGTCCACCCATTTTTTCCTTAATTAGTGATGATTGGAATTTCTTTTACTCTCTGTGTAGAGGGGATAGAACGTGCTTTGCATGGACATCCTGTCCGTTATTGGGTTCTTTGTCTTTTCGAGAAATTGAAAATATGTGTTTTTCCGTGTCGGACGTACATGACAAAAATAGTCCCGATATTAATTAGCTACACATCGTAATTAAAAGAGTATTCTTCTAATGTATGTGTGGTAATGGATTCAGAAAGTTATACTGTGTACATCTATCATGGTCAATTAATTATTCAGTCTATTTAATTGAAATACATAAAAATATCAATG
>JBAMJV010001570.1:0-91552 GCA_037951105.1 Echinarachnius parma | reverse complement strand
CCTATTTCAAGAACATACACATATATTTGTATGGAACTCAAAATATCTAAAACAAATACAATACAGTTGTATCGACCTGCTTTCAATCATCTTACAGTATGTGCGTTTTCCAGAACTAATATTTTCTCATTACAAAACATTTCAAGCATATACATGATTATTATATAATATATTAACCATTCACAATTAAAATCATTGCACTTGGCTATACCATATGAACATGACCAAATCCCAATTAACATGCTAGTGGAATTTAACATCATTTATTCCAAACACCGACTCAAAAGTCTGCCCTTCTCTTATCCTGTTCCTTGATGACCCGAACTCTAAAGTGGTATGGCTGAAGGGCAAGGGCCCAGCGCAGGATGCGATTGTTTGTATATTTTGCGTGCGCAATGTATGCTAACGAATTATAAGCTGTCTCAACAACAAATTCAGTGCCACATAGCAGGACATCGAATTGTGTTATTGCCCATGTGAGGGCAAGGCACTCGCGCTCGATCACGGAGTATGCGCGTTCGTGCTGCTTGAGCTTTCGACTAGCATAGCTGACGGGAAACAGGACCCCGTCTTGCTCTTGCATCAGCACCGCTCCGATACTGATGTCTGATGCGTCTGTCCGCACGATGTATGGCTTATTTGAGTCAAATAAGATTGGAGCAGAGGAGAGGCGTTGCTTAAGCGTTCTAAATGCCCGATCCTCGTTCTCTCCCCATTTTACCTTTGCTGGAGCCCTCTTTTTTGTCAAATCTATCAATGGGGCAGCAATGGCAGCGTAGTTTGGTATGTATTTCTGATAGATTCCTGCCATTCCCAAAAATGATCGGACTTCCTTTTTTGTTGTGGGGATTGCTGCTTTCATCACAAAGGCAATGTCTGCCTTCAACTGATTGCATGAATCATCTTGTTCAGATACGACTGCAACTGAGCTAAGATGAGCTCTAGCTTCTATACCGTAATGTTCATGAGAACCCTTCTTGAGCAAATCTTCATGCAGGGTTTGTTGGCATGCGTCGCATAATGCACAATATCTTTTCACGTCGTCTTGCACCCCTGGCCAAAAGAAATGACTAAGCACTCTATTCAATGTTTTCTGTGTGCGCAAGTGTCCTGCAAGTGGTGAACCATGTGCAACAAAAAGGACCTTATCCCTAAAATCCTTCGGCACTACGAGCTGTTTGTAAATCTTGCCATGTTCAAGCTGCGGTGAAGAATATTGCCTATACAAAAACCCATTTTCTGTGAAGTAATGGGACTGTGCTCCCTTCATTCGTGTCTTCACATCGGCGGTTAATGCAAGCTTACGCGCAGATTCGAGTGAGCTATCGCTTTGCTGTGCCTGACGAAGAGCAGTACCAGTAACTATGCTATCTAACACATCATTTATATTCATCTTTAGTGGAGAGTGTAATTTATCACGTTTCACACGCTGCTGCCTAGTTTCTACCGCTATGGCTTCCTCAAAGCCTATTCGCTGCTCATGCGAGTTTTGTTCACCTGGCAAGTGAGCATCTACTTGAATTGTGTCAATCAATGTATCTTCATCAGCGATTGGAATCTGATCTACGCTAATCTGTAAGGGCGAGCCTGCATCTTGCACGCCAGGAACATTTCCTATAATGAGATCATACGGCGGATTTTCAAAGCAAAGCGCATTTACTTTCCCTGAGAAATATGGCGATTTCACCTGAATTCGGGCGACTGGCGCTCTGCGAAGCGATCCGTCGACTAGAGCGCAGGTCTGTGTATGACCGACATATTCATAATCACGGACTAGCGCTTTCCGAACTATAACACTGCTGCATCCAGTGTCCCTTAAAACGGAAATCGTCTCATTATTGAGCTCTCCTTCGCAAACCGGCATATGGCTTGGCTTCGAAATACAACAAGCAGATATAATAGTCAATTCATGTCCACATGGTAACTGGACTGTACTATCTTCTCCATCAGATGGGCTACCATCATCATCAGTTACAGATGTGGTAGTGGGACAAATGCCTGCAACGCACGCATCAGCAATAGAACTCTTGCCTGTATTCCTATTGTTGCGCACTTTAGATTGTTGCTTAAGTGGACAGTTATTTGAGTAATGCCCAAATTGTCCACATTCAAAACACTTGCCTTTCTGTGAAGCCTTCTTATCAATGTGTTTGCCGTCGCGCGGCTGGGCGAAATCCTGTGCATGTACCTGTATGCTGTGAGCCTCTGCATATTGATCAGCGAGTGTCGTTAACGCTACTAGACTGCTCGGTTTCCTTTCTCTAAGGAAGAGTCCTAAATCATGGTCACTCACTTCATAGATATGCTCCATGACTAATAGCTCTTTCAATGCAGCCAAGTCCGGTGTGCGACCACTCATCTCGACCCATCTGTCGAGGTAACCTCCAATGCGCTCAACAAACTGTGCATGTGATTCACCCATCTGCGGCTTTGAAGAACGGAAACGGATTCTATATCCTTCTTCAGACAAATCATATATGCGCAATATTGCTTTCTTTACTTCAAAGTAATCCTTAGTTTGAGTTTCAGATAAGCGATTATAAACCTCAAGCGCGCGACCAGTCAATAACGCACTTAGGGCTATGCCCCAATCACTTTTATCCCAGCCTACGCTGGACGCATAACGTTCGAAACGTCTGAGATACGCATCGCAATCGTCATCTTCTGTGAACGGCGGTAGTTTCGGCAAAGTTGGCGCGACACTAGAACTGTATTGAGGAGGAGCAGTAATTCCTTCCTTCTTAAGTTCTAGAATCTTCAATTCCATTGACCGTATGTTTTCATCTTTTTCTTTAATTTCTTTCTCCTTATCTTTTATGTCTTTCTCCTTATCTTTTATGTCTTTCTCATGATCTCTAGCCCGGTATCTCTCTTCTCTTTCCTTCTCTGCTATCTCTAAATCAACCGCCCTTTGCTTATATGCAAAATCTAACTGCTCTTGCCCCTTGTAATTCAGGCGTTCAGCTAATTGAAGGTACGGTTCGAGACCTGCCATTTGGAAAGAGAGTAAAGTACCCTGTAGCTCACAGAACACAACAAACAATAAAACCGAAAGAAAGTAATCGCAAGAATACTAACATCTAATCAATAGCTGCGCGCTGCATGCCATACCACAATAGGTTCACGATAATAAGTGACAGGGGTCATTAATAATCATTAATACGAAATATTACTCTGTTAACTAAATAACGGACAAGCCCCCAATGTCACGGGCCGGAGGAGCCCGGGTGGTCAATCCGACTCGTGAATAGTACACATCACACACAGACGCATACATCATCAAAACAAAAACTAACAAAACCAACCAATAATCAGACAATCAAACAAAACGATCAATTGGTAAACAAACACACTGGCTAAGACTACTTCAGACCAATACGCAAAATGACTATAAAGTAAGACAGAGTGTATAAGGTGAGCTGGTGCTATAATTAAACAAATACAAATCAAATAATTAAGGGCTCACAATTAGCACCATAAATAATCGCTAACCGAATTCGATTAACAAACAATCATCAATCATAGAACATAAAATCAATTAATTAAACACTTTACATTTCTTTGGGGTAAATACTATTGTGTGAATTCAAATCTTAACATAAATGGAATTTTGCAAAGAAAAACCAAAAGATTACTAAACGTGAATCCTAACCATCTGGCCAGACAGTGAAATAATACTCGCGAGAAATAAATCAATAAAACCTGAGATCTCGAGTCCACGTTATCGTGATCGTCGCCAGAAGACTAAGTCGTCATCGTTGTCGATGTACGTTCCGTTGTATTGCTTGTGCGCGTCCCACAGTGCATCGGCGATGTAAACGGGTGTAGCACCTCCGGGACCAACGCGGTTGTAGATGGCGATCGAGTGGACAGCGATCCGACATCGGACGGTCTACCTCGTCGACGACGCCTTCGTCAGGAAGAGCTGCATGGCCTTGGTTACGGCCTGGCCCTGAGACCCTATATATGGAAAGTTTCAATTATGCACGATATTCACTATAAATATGTTGCCAGAGCCTTTAAAGTAAGCAAGTGAACAAAATCTTTGTACATGTGTATGTCCATCCAAATCAACAAAAGTAAGCACTAAATATAAACTCTTGTGTTCACATCGTCATCATTCATAATTGAATATTCAATCCAATAAAATCGCTAATAATGCGTACATAGTATGTCTAACATTAACTTATATTTCATACAATATTTGTAAGCACTCTTATATTAGCAATTAGAAATAGCATTTCTCCAAATATCTTAAACTATAAATAATATACAAAAGTAGATAACAAATTTCAAGACTTACCACAAACTGTGGGAAATTATATATAACTCAACAGAACTGTCGGTATCACGTCCGCTTCAGCTGCCGGACAAAATCAAACTGATTCCACAATCTAGCCCGCGAAAACGTATACCTAAAGTACATTAATGATACAGCTATTGAAATATTACCCTAACAGTACCGGGCGTTGTTAAACATGGTTAATTCATGAAGTTCAAATTGAATATGAAAGACACATTACGTAATCAGTAAGCAACAGTATTCATAGGATAATCACGTAATAATGAATATTCATGTTAAGCATGACGACATAGCATATTTAATGAGACACGTGATTCTATAAACCAATCATAAATTAACGAGTGTATCCACGTGATCGTAATTAACCAATAAAACATCAGGAATAATACCACAAAATAATGTAAATGCATCTGGCGCCATCTGCGTCAGGATAAGATACAACTCTACTCGTGACACTCACTGCACTCACTTTGTACACGGAAGAAAAACTCGCCCGGAGTTTTTCTTATCTGAATACTTTAATCATACATATCTTTGTAACGAAAGGGAAATTTGAAAAACCGAAACCTGTCTCATGATTTTATTGGTAATACGAATACATCAAGGTATAAGGGAACCGCTAGAATTACAATTTTATTTTGAGGATTTGGACAATGTTACTAAGTCCCTTTAAGCTTTATCTTGTCGGATCAGTACAGAGGTATAGCTAAGTTGGAAATAATTATTGTCCCTTCCCTCTCTGTGGAAAGTACTGAACTCTTGATGAATTCGTAATAATCTCATAATTGAATTCGTGATATCAAGAATGGAATTCGTTATGTCAATAATTGAATTCGTTAATATGTCAAGAAATTAATTTGTAATTATCAAGAATTGATAAATGTGGGACCCACATTTATTCCAATCGGATATGTTTATTGATATTTCAGCTGTTTCTCAACCGATTTTGTTTAAACAAATTTGATTATGTCATTATAACTGTGTGCTCTTTCAAATTTTACACTTAGTTTTTCATTACCTTACAACAACATACACAAATTCTCAAAACGTCTTCTTAACCAAAACTAAACTATCTCTTTAAAGGGATAGTTGAGTTCTGGTAAAGAGAGTACAGTTTTGGTCAAACTGAATTTTAGTAACCCAAACCTGCACCATTACATTACAAACTGATAATTATAACTCCACCATGCTCGAAAGGAATTTTAAAAAAATACAAATACAAATGACTAAGTAAAAAGCCTGTTATCATAAAAAAAAAGAGCCGTTAAAATTCAAGAGGGCGCTCTCTAAACACTCATCGGTTTCAACCATTTAAAATAAAATATTATGCATGTGATGTTTTGTTGATATAGTGATTAGATAGAGAGATAATCAACAACTATTCAAAAACCTGTTTTGTAAATTTTTGAAAAGAGGAAGCATAAACAAAAAAATGTTAACGGCTGGTTCAAAATTATAGATTAATTGTCACAATTATTACAAATGGTTATGTTTTTGGATATTTCAAGCCATTTCTGAACTGATTTTGATCAAATAAAGTTTGTTCTGTCATTAAAATTGTATGCTCTTTCGAATTTCACACTCAGTTTTTCATTATCTCACACAAAATTATTTTGTGTAGCGCCATCTATACCAAAACTCAACTATATATCTCTTTAAGCTATTTTCTTCGCATCCAACATTTATCATGTTATCATCTGCACGTTACCTCGTAGTTAATTAGAAGAAGGGGTCCTGACCTGTGCCTCGTAACTAGGTGAGGGTTTTGTTTATCAATTGGAAAATGTATTATAATGGTAATTTATTTCGCCCTACAAACAAATCGTGATGCTAGTTAAATAGCCAGCGCAAAATAATAAATAATAGCATTGGTCGCTGAAAGTCTTTAAAATAATATAATTTGTCGGTGGAAGTATTCGCAATTATAGTTTGAAAGTCATGAAAAGGTTGCAGAAGGTATATGAAGGGGAAAACATTAAGCAATCATTACAATTTGAATAGCTGATGTTCAAATATTATGAGGACAACTTGAGACGATACATGCTTATTATATGGAAATACAAAATACATTAACATTTGTTTTGGTTTAAATTAAGAATCAACAAAACTCGAGAGCAATTTCTAAGAAAGAGCCCAAATTAAGGTCTTTCTTTAACTCGCGTCATACACTCGGGGGTCAGCGCACGACGATTGTCATCTCAAGAATACGTGCCTTCGCACTTGTTGCGATTGCAAGATCACGTGACAAAATTCTAGTACGGCCAGTTCGCCAAACGACCTAGCAGCCGACGCTTTGTGTATAATGTCAATGGACCCTTCACTTCCTGGCATGACACCCGAAACTAAATGAAGATATGTATTCATGAATATTAATTTCATGACACTTTCAGTGCTAATTATGCAAAGAGAACAACATCTGTCTAACATTTCCAACAAATTCGATCATTTCTGTCACATTGTAATCCAACAAACTGAATTTTAATGAACATATTTCGAAACTCGAATGCCACTTATAATCACACGGCTCGCGGCGCACTGCATTGCATGCAATCAAGCTGCATGCAGTTCTGTCTGCATTGTGCGTACATGTACCCGGGCCGCTCGGGAAACTGCAACAAACACAGTCTCAAATGAAGGGTAAGACTTGTCTTTGTATGGAAAAGCATTGAAATGTATTTTAGATATTCCATACTAGGGGGAAATCATATCAAGTTTGTCAGAAATGAATACTTAGTAGTTAAATGTGGGTTTGATCGGGTTCTTGATTTCGTTCTGCAGTTATACGAAACACGAAACCAATGGCCCCAATTACATACGTTTGCGTGCAATGTACGGCGCGGCAGGCATGCATGCAAGAAGAAAGGAGAGTCATTTTTGTCAATCAAACTCGAGTTGTATCCTTGAATTTTAAACAAACGATCGTATTTCTTGAATAATCTGAAAATGTATGTTGTTCTCGATATATGTTAGGCAATGACAGTGTTATAGAGTTGATATTCATGAATAAATATCTTCATTTAGTTTCGGGTGTCATGCCAGGAAGTAAAGGGTCCATTAACATTATACACAAAGCGTCGGCTGCTAGGTCGTTTGTCGATCCGGCCGTACTAGAATTTTGTCACGTGATCTTGCAATCGCAACAACTGCGAAGGCACGTATTTCGCGTAAACTAATGTGTTTTTTTTAAGCATGTGTTCGCGAACATTTTATTTTCGCGGAAATCATAAATAGGGTATATTTTCATGACAATGTTCGTCTATTCAAATATGAAGACCACAGTTCCAAAAGGTTCTATATCCACTTTCCACAAAAATTGAGTTAACGATATCAGTACATTAATAAGCTACGTAGCTATCTTGAAATCAAAATTCTAGGACAAATTACACAATTAATTTTTGAGGGATTCCACAATTTGGAGGGATTCCACGTTCTACAAGCCATGCTTTTTAGTGGATCCCTCCATTTTCACTTGAAATATAAACATACAGCAACATTCGTTTACTTTCTGATTCCGCTTTTATAGCATGATTATTTCTAAATGTCAAAATGTAATTGTACCTTACTTAAAAATTTCAACATTTCGTTGTATCTTAATTCATTGTATTTTAATTAATAATTATATCAACATACATTTTGATTGCCAATGTTTATAATGTATTGTTATACTTTCACAAATGTTGTTGTGACTTATTCATTGTAAATATAATATGTACCGTCTTGTTGAAAATGAAATAAAATTGAACATTGAACATTGAACATTGAACAATAAAATAAACGAAATTGAACAATCTATTTTCATATTCAAATAGGCATAATGTACAAAGTTGGGCAAACTTTTCTCAACAATTTGAAAAAGTGGATTTAGCGCCTTTATGAATTAAAGGGGTAGTTTAGTTTTGGTAGAGAGGGCGCTGCACATCACAATTTTTTTGTGAGGTAATGAAAAACTGAATGTCGAATTTGAGAGAACATGCAATTTTAATGGCAGAATAAACTTTATTTGGTCAAAATCGACCCAGAAACGGCTGAAATATCAATAAATACTGATCTTATAATTATTTGGGGCCCAAATAATTAGATGATTTTTAGAATTTTTTTTAAAAATGCTTGCACTTTTTCAAAAATTTTCAAAAGCGTTTTTTAAATAGTTGTTGATGATCTCGCTATTTAATCATTATATCAATAAAACATCACATGCATAATTGTGTATGAAAATGGTTGAAATCAATGCCTTTTAAAAAAGCGCCCTCTTGTGTTTGAATGGCTCTTTTTGAATGATAACAGGCTTTTTCTTAGTCGTTTGTAATTTTGTATACCTTTCGAGCATGGTGGAGTTATAACTATTAGTTTATCATGTTACTGTGCAGGTTTTAGCTACTTAAGTTCAGCCTTACCAAAACTAAACTACCCCTTTAAGCTCTTCATATAAGGACATCATTATAAATAAACTCAAGAAAGCATTATGTAAACTACGGTTTCATATTTACTGGAACACTGCGGCTCGCACACAAATTTAAAAGGAAAGAAAAACACAGACTATTAGCAATTAAACCATATTAAAAATTATATTGATTCCACCCACAAGTTTGTTTTACCTTTTTATTTTACTATGCAAAATATATGTTTATATTTTGTAGAACACAACTAATTTATACATACAAAATATGGATTACTTTTAAAATGTTACCATATTAAAAGACTTGATGACACTACTGAGTGCTATATTATTTTAATTATAAATGGTATTAACTTTGGGCAATCATGTGCACAGGCCATTACAATTTAAATTTTAAAAACTCGCTCATCGAACTACATTAATATTTAGTTCTTTATATTCCAACGAAGTTACCTTCACCTATTCAAATATATAGGACATCATTAAATAAACTCGAAATAGCATTGTGTAAACTATGGTTTCCTATTATATACTGGAACACCGCGGCTCGTAATTATTTAATAAGAAAAAAATAGTGATTCTTTGCAATTAAACCATCTTAAAATTTATATTGATTCCACCCACAATTTGTTTTTTGTACGGGCGTTAACGTAAATCATGTTCTTTTCATATTGTTTATAGAATACATTAAACAAAAATAATTTGAATACCTTATGCAAAATATATGTTTATATTTTGTAGAACAAAAATCATTTATACATACAAAATATGGTTTATACTTTTAAAATGTTACCATATTACAAAAATTGATGTCACTACTGAGTCCTATAATATATAAACCGAACACAAAAAATAACTACCCCCTAAACAATTGCTAATAATTCATAACCAAGAATCGTTTCAAGATTTCGTCTCGCCTTCACCTATTCAATGTTCCAGTAAGTAATTTGAGACCATATAGTTTACATAATGCTTTCTTGAGTTTATTCTAATGATGTCCTTATATTTGAATAGGTGAAGGTAACTTCGTTGGAATATGAAGAAAGAAATATTACTTCAAAAGCGAGTAATTTGGTTGAATTGTAATGGTCTGTGTAAATAGAATAGTCTCTGCAAATTAAATGGCAAACGGATTAGTTTTCCTCTCCTTACAATAACTATACCGGCGCTGTAGCTCTTAATAGAAGTACAAGCTCGAGGAAGAATACCAACAGTCCTTTCCAGGACTACCAATAGTCCTTTCCAGGACTACCACAGTCCTTTTTAGGACTATCCTAGAAAGAATACCAGTCTTTCTCAGGACTCAATAATCCTCTCCTCATACATGGTGCAAACGCAAACCACACGTATTATGTTCTGTTTAGTTATAAACGGTACTTCGGACAATCATGGCACGCTGCAGCTGCACACCTGATAGTTTCGAAGATTCCGGTAAAATCACTCCATATTATTGTGGGAAATTTATCTTTTTCACCTCAGGTACTATGATATATAATTTCGGGCTACTTTCAGCGGAATGTTTTCCCTTTTTAAGACCAAAAGTGCGTTACCACGACCATTTGTTACATTACTTATTACTGTATAATTATGAATGATTTGTGGAGAAGATACGACGTCATCACTCCGCCATATTGTGATCATACTTATTTAATGCGCATAATATCTAATCATGTACCACTTCGTGACCGTTTATTTGTTATAGGTATTTGTTTGTTGATTGACGGATGTGCGTGAATCGGGTATAAAAAAATGAACACATCGTCCGTGGTGTAACTAAAGGGGGGTGTGGGGGTGGGGAGAGAGGTGGATATGGGGCGATTGACCACCTTCGTTCGAGGAACGATTTCCCCACTGCACCCGCTTTAAGTTGTGGAATTTAAACAGCAATATAATTATTATATAAATAATTCGAATTGTTCCCCCCACCCCCCGCTCGCTCACCCAATCCTGAAATTGTGGCCACCCGTCAGGGTTGATACCCCCCCCCCCCCCCCCCCCCCCCCCCCACACACACACACTGCGCCCCAGCACACAAGTGGAACTGAGTGAATCGGAAAGTGGGCACACGCTCCACCTATAGAGCACGTACTGTTGATTAATCACTACAAGTGGACAGATTATGAGCAATACTATAATTAGTATCATTGACCACGTTGTATCTATAATAATCATGACCCATATTTTATTGATCACATAACCATGACCTATCCATAACGGACATGGATGCATGGTAGGTATGGGCAGATATTTTTAAAAAAAGACTTATACAAATAACAATGTCGGATGAACAAATAAATGACACATAAAAAAAACAACATACACAAAGTGAGAAGTGCACTTTTATTTAGCTCTTCTTCGGTATAGATTATGTTGAAGTGGGCTCTGAAAAAAAAAAAAGAGTGATGTACCGTAATAATTTATCGAAATTTTACTCTTTCAGTGCCGGAAGTGCAAAAACAATGTACATCTTACCATCTTACTCTAATTAGAGGGCTAGCACATCGAATATACAGTGCGTATAACGTTACACTTTTGAAAAATCTGTCAAAATTACATTTCAAAATATTTAGAAGATTTTTTCATGTCGATAGATGCCCAATAGTCTCATCTATTAGGTGCCACTAACAAAGCAAATTTTCATTCACGCTTTGGCGAACACTGACTGTTTTTGTACAGAGTGTGAAAAATGACTTGCGCCAAATTGAAAGAAGATGGACAATTAAACCAGCAGTCCGAATAAGTACTCCCATTCAAACAAATTGCTCTTTGCCATAATTTTAATGATTTCATTGCTTTATGCCAGAAAGTTCCTAGACTATCATAACATAATCCTAAATTTATGCAAAAGAGCAATTTGTTTGAATGGGAGTACTTATTCAGATTGGCGCAAGTCATTTTCACACTCTGGACAAAAACGGTCAGTGCTCACCCAAGCGTGAACAAAAATTTGTTTTGTTAGTGGCACTTGATAGAATAGACTATTGGGCATCTATGAACATGGGTTAGGGTTAGGGTTTTAAAAAAACTTCTATACATTTTGAAATGCAATTGTGACAAATTTTTCAAAAGTGTAACGGTTTTTTTTGTATACACACGGTATGGTACTTGGATATCGATGATATATATAGCAATAGTTTTTAAATTCTCATGCCAAGGGTAATGGTGTTTAGAATTATGAGATTATTCAATTTTTATTATAAATTATATCATTTCAAAGATAAGGAAACTGACATAATACAAATTAAAAATTAGCAAAGAAAATATTTATCTTGTACATTGTTATAATTATTTGGCTAACAGTAACAGAATAATGAAATGGGGCTTTGATTTTGCAAATGTTTTCCTAATTATGGATATATTTAAAGGGAAATGCCAGTAGTGGGAAACGCCACACGCCCTAAAAATGAAATCTACGCTCTCATTACCAACCATGTGATAGAATATAGTTTTACTAATATGGGATTATACAAATTTGGCCAAGAAACCGCCTACTGATTGATATATTTGCAAAATTATATATTGATCTGTTGCGGATAGATATCGCCAACGCGGAATCGCGCATACGCTACGTGCAATATTGACCGCGTGCGTTCGCTATACGGGCTTGCCCCCAGCTTGTCGATATCTCCAGTCCAGCGCTAGCGGCGCGGACAGGTGCGAACGAGCGGTGGATTTATACATTTCACGGGCGGGTATTGGATTTCTTCCGATATTTCTGCATTTAACGCATCGTTAGGTTTGGATTTTACCACACAAGCCCTTTTTAGATACTTATTCAACAATATTGATCAATTATAAATGTTTTCTGTAACATTCCCAAAACTGTTATTCATCTTTAAGATTGAATTGAAAAGCGTCCCGGAACAGTGGCAATCTTTACATTTTCGTTATTGTTACCATTCTTTCGGATATTTGTTTCCTTCATTTAAGGTACCAAATTACACAGCAATAAAATAACACAGCATGTTTTACATAATATAAATGTCCATGATATGTTTGGCCCCAAATATATGTTTAATGAACAAGACCAACATACAAAATGTAACGCGAGTTACACACTTAAGCATGTTATAATTTATTCCTAAACAAATCGAAATTTTGTCAAAATTGTCAGCTTTAAAAAAAATGTTTGTCAATATTGACTAATAAGTCACATACAAATGTTATATTAGCACATTAGCATGGTGGCTTAGCGATCAGAGTGTCCGCCTCATGCACGGGAGGTCCCGAGTTCGAACCCAGACCGGGTCATACCAAAGACTTTTAAAATGGTACCTTCTGCCTTCTAGCCAGGCGCTCGGTATTTATAGAATGGAGAAGGGAAAGTTAATCACACGAGTTACCAGAGGACTGGCCCCCTTCTGTAGCTTTCGCTACATATAGACGTGTGGCCTAGGGCTAATGAATCGGAGATAGGCGCCGCCTTATGTGCCAACATTGGCACGGGAAGGTCTTTAACAACTTTAACTTTAACATATTTAAAAAGGATCAATATTGACTAATAGGTCATATACAAATATTATACGTATTAGCACATGACGTATTTAACAAGGATAACTTTATAAATAGTTATGTTTTTTGTGTGTGTGTTCTACTTAGTGCATATCTACTTAATTTTGGAGTTAAAATTAGCCTACAGTTCCGTAAAGTACAGCACAGTGAAGTGTGTAAAACGCGTGTTACTGTGGAAATGCCCACATTACAAACAGGGAGAACTTCAATGACTTCAATCTTTTGTAAAAGCGCCCTCACCGAAGTTTTTTTTTCTCCCGGGGATCAAAACCAATAATTATACGTTATATATTTTGTGTGTGAGATAATGACAAACTGAGTGTCAAATTTGAAAGAGCATACAATTTTAATGACAGATTAAACTTTATTTGATCAAAATCGGTTCAGAAATGGCTGAAATATTCATAAATCAAAACCATTATTCGATAATTCTGACCCAACCGTTAATTTTTTTTTTAAATGCTTCCTCTTTTCAAAAAATTACAAAAGAGGTTTTTAAATAGCTGTTGATTATCTCTATCTAATCACTATTTCAACACACCATTTTATCTAAAATGGTTGAAACCAATGAGTTTTTAGAGCGCGTCCTCTTGAGTTTTAACGGCTCTTTTTTTTTTTAATGATAACAGGCTTTTTACTTTAGTCATTTGTATTTTTTCATTCCTTTCGAGCATGGTGGAGTTATAACTGATAGTTTGTAATGTAATAGTGCAGGTTTTGGTTACTAAACTTTAGTTTGACAAAAACTGTACTCTCTTTATCAAAAATTAAATATACCTTTAATACCCATGGAATGTGAGGAAATAATTAAATATGATACAATTAATAACATGTAGACCAAATAAAAGTTCAGTCTTTTCAGTATTATACGACGGTGATACACGATGGTCCGTGACTACAGAAAGGTTGTCAACCCCGTTTAGCAGTTTGGGGGCTCCCCATTGCTAAGTGCATTGACACTCATTAAATTGATATATGTATTTAAACTGTATATCGCTGCAACCATGGCAACCACATGACTGAAGGTCGCCTCTTGTATCCTGCGTCTGACTTGCTCCATGTACGTGTGGTAGAGTCACGATTTTTTTTCCGTTGAAAAGTAACCTTGTTTTATTGATAACAAAACAACAAAAATGCGTTTCTCTCTGATTTTGTGCGGATTCCATTGCTTTTTTAGACAATTTTTGGCCAACGCCGAACAAAAAAGTCGTGATAAACTCCATTGATTAAGTTCAAGTTGCCAAATTGGTAATTTGAAGTCGTGATGAACTCGATTGATTATAATTATGGCGATTCAATAACTTTTTCTGTTTGTTGAAGTTTAGTGGAGTATATAAAGTTACACACAAATATAAACAAGTTTGCGATACTTTTTTTTGTTTAAATCTATGATTGAATCTTTGGTACCACGGCACAAGGGCAGTGCTACTATGCTTTGGAATCGCAAACAATCAGTAATAAGTTACTCAAGATTCACCAACGTGAACAAAAAGAATAAATCAAAGTGCCGAAATCACACTATTTCCCCTCTTAATATAAAGACACTAAATAACCCTCGTAAATTGTGACACTATCATCGTAGTGTTCTATTTAATTTGGGGGCAGAACCATCCAGTTGTGTGTGTGGGGGGGGGGGGGGGGGGGGGAGGGACTCCCAAGAAAATTGAATTTATTTTACTTATTTTGGGATTTGCAGAAAGTGACAATGAAAAACAGAGATAGACGAACCAGACATACAATACCGTAGCCATGGTAGCTTGAGGGAGGTAGAACTCATATTGGGGAGGTACACTCTACGTGTATTTCTTTATTATTTCGTACACTTACCTCATTTGTGGAGTGACTTTGAGCCAGCCGCGCGCCATTGCCATTGCCCACCGTATAGATAATACGTCACTGTGTTCATATCTACAGTAGATAAGTATATCCAGGGGGTGTTTCACAAAGATCACAAAGTTGAACTTAACTCTAAGTTGGACCTAAAAAGTATGGTAAGCCATTTGTAGCCTTGGAATCAAATATATTCAAAAGCAAAAATGCAAGTGTTTTAGACTTTCCATACATTTTACATCAATAACATGAAATTCTCTTGATAATAGAAAATATCAATGATTTGAATCAACATTTTATGCCGTTTAAAATAAATGTTACAAAATTGTTAAATACATACTAACGGCTTTCCATAGTTACTAAGTCCAACTTAGAGTTAAGTTCAACTTAGGATCTTTGTGAAACACCAATAGGCTTCTTGGTACGTGAGGCATGCAAGCGTCTTGCGATCATCAGGTTCCGGGTTCAAAATAGTTTAGGTTCTAAACCGTGTTCCCTGATTATTCCCCCTATAGCGCCGCCAACGAAAATTCTGCGGAACAGCAGTGATCTGCGGAACATCAGGGAGTTCAGATTAGTACACATCACGCACGCGATTCGAATACTTTGCGCGATTTGTGAGTATCGCCAGTTGATGATAACATCAACATGCCGACTGGAGTGAAAAAAGTGCCAAAAACTGGACAGAAAAAGAACGCCAAAGAAAAATCCCCAGTGACACGGCGCAAGAGATTTCCATCCCCCGAGAGTTCGGGGTCGGAAACCGACCAGAGCAACACTGACGAGCCAGCAGCACTAGAACTGGACAATAACGTCAAAGCGGCTATTGAGCGTCAAATCGGCCATTCATTGCGTTCACCGAACCTTATCAAGAAAATTGCACAAGACGTGTGTAAGGTCATAGCGACATCGTTCGAAGAGAAAATAACAAAGAAGGTGTACGACGCTGTAAGCCTGGACATGAAAAAGCACAGCGACGAAATAGGAGCCTTGGAGAAGAAAGTGACTGACATGAGAAAGGAGATCAAGTTGATGAAAAATGAGACCGACGACGCTGAGCAATACAGCAGAAGAAACTGCCTGCGCATATACGGCCTCCCAGAGGGACCAGATGAAAAGACAGACGATCTCGTCTTAGATGTATTCAACGCGAAACTCGGTCTCGGAATACCCCGGGAAGCTATCGACCGCAGCCACCGCATCACGCCGCGTCAGAGGCAGGACGGAAACCGAGACCATGACCCATCCATGCCATCGACATCATTCGCGGACGCGGCACGGAGAAGGAAGCCTAGAGCAGTCATCGTTCGCTTCAGCCGTTACAACGCACGTAATGAAGTCTACAGAGCGAGAACCAAGCTGAAAGACGTACAGGGCCCGAAAATCTACATTCGCGAAGATCTGACAAGCAAGCGGGCCACACTCTACTGGGAGCTGGTCAACAGCAAAAAAACAAAGACATGCTGGACCCAAGATGGGTCCATCTTCGCCCTCACGCGAGACTCCAAGAAAGTGAGAATCAGCGACGCCCATGACATCGAAAACTTTTAAGAAAATACTCATCTTCATAACTTGTCTTAATATTATAGCGTACCATTAAATATGTCATGCAATGCTGCTAACGATGATTTTCCATGTCTGATCTGCCGCAAAGAAGTAAAGGAGAATCATAATGCTTTGTTGTGTGTTACATGCAACAAATGGGCACATTTCAAATGTTCAAGAGCTTCTTGGGACACCTTCAACTCCGACAGAAACTGGACTTGTGACATATGTCTTTTTAAAGAATTACCACAAACTGTACATTTTAATGAAATTGACACTTATGATCCATCACAACATAGAGTGGATGGATATAAGTATGACAGTGTTGAGAACACTTTTGATAAACTGAAATCTTCTTCAGGCATTAATATTGCTCATTTGAATGTCTGCTCACTGTTTAAAAATATTGATGAGGTGAAACATATTTTGATAAATAATAACATTCATATATTTTCTTTATGTGAAACACGATTAGATGAGTCTGTTAGTGAAGCAGAAATATGTATTCCAGGTTATAGAAGTGTAAGGCTAGACCGAAACAGAAATGGAGGTGGGATTATCACATATATTAAAGATAATATACCATTCAATGTAAAACAGGACCTCATGTTTGATGACTTAGAGCTCATGTGTATTGAAGTTTCCTTACCCAAACAAAAAACATTTATGGTTGTATATTGGTACAGACCACCGAATTCCCAAAATATCATGTTTGATAAATTTGAAGCATTACTTCAGCTATTGGAATCAACATCGAAAGATGTTTTAATTATGGGAGACCTAAATTGTGATTTTATTAAAAAACCATTAAATCATCAGACGAAAATACTGAAACGTTTGGGTGAGGAATATGATTTAAAACAGCATGTTGATAAACCAACAAGAGTAACACCAACTTCTTCAACCTTAATTGATGTACTATTTTCTTCAAATCATGACAAAGTTACCTTCTGTGACGTCATCCCACTGAGCTTGAGTGATCATTATATGATAGTATGCTCTCTCGGAAGAGTAAAATATCCTAAAGCACAGCATAAATATGTGAATTCTCGCAATATGCGTAGATTTGACGTAGATAAATTCAAAACTGATTTACGTCAAGTGAACTGGGATGATGTTTTAGAAGATTCTGATCCAAATACTGCGTATGAAACTTGGGCTGTTAAGTATAATATAGTTTTGAATAAACATGCTCCTTTAAAAAGAAAAAGAGTGCGTCAAAAAGAGTCATCCTGGATTAATGATGATATATTGAATAAAATACGTGAACGAGACCGTATAAAACGTAAAGCTAAACGTACTAAACTAGATAGTGATTGGACTTTGTATAAAAAATCACGAAATTCTGTGACGGCAATAATAAGGAGAGCAAAACGTTCATACGTCTCTGAAAGTATTTTGAATAATACAGGTGATAGCACAGCAATGTGGAAGTCATTGAGGCGCATAATGCCTAAAAAACGAAATGTTGGCTCTATTCCAAAAATTACTGTTGATAGAAAAGAAATAACAGGCTCAAAAAATATAGCATCATGTTTTAATGATTATTTTGTTGATTTAGCTACAAGAAGGAAAGAGACCAGAAAGTTTGGTACTAATATGGAGCAGTATATGACTCCCGTTGATTCTATATTTAGGTTTAAAGAAATTTCCCAAGAGGATGTTTTGAAATGTATACATGGTATTGCAAGGAACAAGGCCACTGGCCTTGATCAAATCCCCGCTAGCGTTGTTAAAGACTCTATTGAATGTATTGTTCAACCACTTACACACATCATCAATTTATCACTAGTGACGGGGAAAATCCCCGATGCTTGGAAAAAGGCTCGTGTAACTCCCATACACAAAAGTGGAGATACCTCAGACCCCACAAATTATAGACCGATTTCGATCCTTCCTATTTTGTCAAAAGTATTGGAAAAATTGGTATTTAATCAAGTATATGATTATTTGTCGGTAAATAATTTACTGAATCAAAATCAACATGGTTTTCGCCCTAACCATTCTACTTTAACTGCCCTTATGTCTTTGACTGATGATATGATCAAATCTATAGATGAAGGAAATGTAGTTGGTGTTGTTACACTAGACTTAGAAAAGGCTTTTGACTTGATATCCTTCGACATATTATTGAAAAAACTAAAATACTTTGGCTTTGACCAAACAGTTATTAAATGGTTTCAGAATTATTTTTTGGGTAGAGAGCAATCCACATTAGTAAATGGAAGTTTATCTTCGAGCCGAACTGTAAAAAGTGGTGTACCCCAGGGTAGTATACTTGGGCCGTTATTATTTATTATTACATTGAATGATATACATAAATCTGTCAATAAATGTTCAATCTCTCTTTACGCTGATGATACATGTATGTACTATGCTTCAAAGGACCCCAAAGATTTAGAGAAATCAATTAATGATGACTTGAAGTCTATAATGCGTTGGTTTTCAAGTAATGAACTTTTGCTTAATATACCCAAAAGTCAATTTATGTTAGTTGGATCAAAACACAATTTGCGCCAGTTTTCTGATGTTATAATAAGTATTGGTAATACAAAATTACAGAAAGTTACGGAGTGTAAACATCTTGGGGTCATGCTTGATTGTAATCTTTCATGGGACCAGCAAATAGACTTTGTAAGGAAAAAGGCACTAAAAACATTCCACGCTCTCAGACGAGTGAGGCAGTTCGTAGATAAAACGACTTTTCTTGTACTTTATAAGACTTTGATTCAACCCCACTTTGATAATAATAGTTTGATTTGGATGAATGGGCATCTTACACAGTTAAGTCGCCTTCAGGTTATACAAAATAGATGCTTACGTTTGGTACTTGGTGTAAATAGTCGCTTCAATAGAGAAACTTTATATAGAACACTTGGTGTCGATCAACTGGAAGTTCGCCGAAAGAAACAAGCTTTGGTTTTTATTTTTAAGTTACTACACAATCTTGCCCCTCCATTGTTGTCATCCCGCATAGAGTTAAAACCCCACTTAGATTATAGATTGCGACATGCAAACACCCAAATTGAATTGCCTCGACCCCGCACAAACTTTATTCGAAATAGCCCATTATATGATGCATCAAAACTGTTTAACATTCTACCTATTTATTTACGAATTATACACGACGTTAAGATATTTAAAAAGGAAATTATGAAGCTA
The DNA here is from genome assembly GCA_037951105.1 of Echinarachnius parma. NCBI lineage: Eukaryota > Metazoa > Echinodermata > Echinoidea > Clypeasteroida > Echinarachniidae > Echinarachnius > Echinarachnius parma. The sequence continues at coordinate 71,804 of JBAMJV010001570.1, read as the reverse complement.
CCCATACTAGATTTATAATTCATGTGCATATTAGTTGTTCAATGATTGTTTTACTCATGTATATACTTATGCATATTGGTTTCCTCGTTCATTCTGATTAGTAAATTATTATTACCCCAATCTTTGTAAATATGTTTTATTTTTCCCCTGTTTAAATAATTTGTTTGTAATTAATATTTTGTATTATTTTATGTATTTCTGTATTCTTTTGTCTCACGGCCCTGCTGAAAAACAGCTTGTAGCTGAAAGCGGGCATTTTATTATTGTATATACCGTGATTAAATAAAATAAACAAACAAACAAACAAACATAAAACGAATACAAATAGGCGAAAAGCTCGACTAGGTTAAAAAATGATGAATGGCCCACTATTTTATTATGCCCTTCAATAATAAGTAGGAAATTTCACCTCACTGTTAATGCTTTCAACTCAAGAGTATTTATGTATGTACATTATGTAATCATGGTAATGTTGGTATATAGCGCCAATGTACACACGTTAATCCAATGGCAGGTCGGCAGGTCACTGTCGTAGTTTGCTCCTAATCGCGTCGGGATGGTTCAACAATTTTCATTTGTTTGGAACGCCACTGTTCAAACTGTTTAAAGGTTGTATATAGTTATTGTGTATAACAAGGATGATGTCGCTTCGCACTTTCATCAATGTTTTAAAGGGATCTAGTAACTTTGTTGACTTGTGCAAAAGTGATGAAGGGTTGATGCAATGTGTATTGTTGTTATCTCATACTGTATGTCCACATGGTATTGTGTGAAAATTTCAAGTCAAATGGACATTGCATGGCTAAGTAATGAGCGAAAATGTAAATTGATATTCACTGACTCACTGCACTCACTTTGTACACGGTAAGAAAAAATCCGGGGAGTTTTTCTTATCTGAATACTGAACAATCGTACATATCTTTGTAACGAAAGGGAAATTTGAAAAACCGAAACCGGTCCCATGATTTTATTGTTAATACGAATACAACAAGGTATGATGGAACCGCTAGAATTAAAATTTTATTTTGAGGATTTGGACAATTTTACTAAGTCCCCAGTAATATTTTCTTACCATGTATATATAAACAAAATATTGTAGCAATTAAATGTCGTTTTATAATGATATGATATAACAGTTAATTCCATAACAAAAGGCGACACCGTTCATTGATCAACAGCTCACAATCATGTTCATTGATGATGGACGATCAATTAACCAATCAATTAGTATTCATTCGGATTGACCTTAAAGGGGGAGTACAGTTTTTGGTAAGGCTGAGCTTTAGTAACCAAAACCTGCACAATAACATTACAAACTAATAGTTATGACTCCACCATGCTCGAAAAGTATAGGAAATAACGACTAAGTAAAAAGCCTATTATCATTTTGTTTAAAGAGCCATTCAAACACAAGAGGGCGCTCTCTATAAAAGCATTAGTTTCATCCATTTTTCATACAAAATTATGCACGTGATGTTTTGTTGAAATAATGATTAAATAGAGAGATCATCAACAACTTTTTAAAAACCTCTTTTGAATTTTTTTGTAAAAGTGTAAGCATTTTTTAAATTAAATAAAAAAATCATCGCATAAATCTGGCCACAAGATTTATTCCGATCGGATATATTTATTGATATTTCAGCCGTTTCTGAACCGATTTTGATAAAATAAAGTTTATTCTGTCATTGAAATTGTATGCTCTTTCAAATTTTACACTCAGTTTTTCTTTATCTCACACAAAAATTATTTTGTGCAGCGCCCTCTATACCAAAACTGAACTAAGATTTCTTATGGTTTCCACCCCCGTCATTAATGATTTCACTTGTAATGCAAACGTCAATGCGCTGACGATGACGATGATGATGCCTGTGACGATGATGAGGATGACTGTGACGCTGATGGTGATGGTAGGTGTTGTTTCTATGTATTAGTGACGGTGATTCTATTGGAAGTGTTGCTATTTTTGTTCTTGTTGTTGCTGCTCTTGTTGGTTTGTTATCGTCATTGTAACCTAATGGCTTATTTTCAATACAGTGGCATAGATTGGATGTTTTTCAGTGGTGGAGATGGGGGGGGGGGGGGGGGGGGGGGTGGGTGCACCGGGGGGATTTTTGTTTTCATGATTCATGAGGGGAACAAAATATGTTCACCTGACAATAAAAAAGAAAGTATTTTGGGTGCCTAAAATTGATGATCTTCAAAATGACATGCAATTATTATTTATATGTTGTACTCTCTAATGCCAGGGATCCACAATTTACAAGCTTTGCTTCACAGTGGATCCCTTAATTTTTTTTTAAATTTTCAAATGTTATTTTATGTTTATGTTGTATTGATTATAATTATTATGTTACATTATTATGATTTGTACCTTTATCTTGTGAAAATGAAAAACAATACAACTTGAAACTTGAAACTTGAAATTGCAGATTAATTTCTTGTCTATTTTTGGCAAGCAGGATGTTTTCATGTGGAGGGGGCACCTGGGGGTACAGAAACTTGCCAGGGCCCACATATCCCCCGCAGCTAGCCACGCCCCAGCCTGTTTCTGTGTTTTCTTCTTGTTGTTTCCATATTTAAAAAAAAAAACAATGACGTATTGTGAGGCTTATACTTCTTCTTCTTCAATTAGTCTGTTCACAGGCAGGTTTAATCTCATCGTACTCAAACTCCTCTCGTTAGGCTTATAGCAAGGATGATATCACCTTAGTGTGGAATGCTTTATCATTAATTGTCCCAAAAAGCAATTTCCAGACAGAAGCCACACAAATCGAGCTATTGTAATCTAGCGGCCTTGAGGGCACAACATGATATGTGGTCTGGATGGGGAAACCGCTTTAATTTGTATATTTCGTAAAGGCTGGGTATCATCATCTTGAAAAATAGGCATTACCTTATTAAATGCCATCCAATGAAAAGATAGTGTGCGTGTCTTCATGTACCTATACAGGGAGGCCCCCTCAAAAACGGAACGGGGCACTTCCCAAAATATAGTAACTCAATGATTGTGTCCATCGGTCATAGTGTCCTTTCCGATGAAAAACGATACCAAGAACAGTAATTTTGGACGAGTAGTTTTTGTTGTAGGACGTCTTAAGTGAGACCATGTCAGGTTCCCATTTTTGTCATTTTTTTTACCAAGTCACTGCCTGATGAATCGCACTTCCTGCCCGTCATATCTTCGAGCAACTATGCCCATTCTCTCGGCACACAGGTAAATGCACACTAACAATGGCGCGTGTAAGTGTGATTTATCAAGCACTGACTTAGTAAAAAATTGACAAAAAAGGGAACCTGACATAGTGTCACTCACAGCGCCCTAAAACAAAAACTACACGACTAAAATGACTGATCTTGGTATCGTTTTTCATTGGACGTCATCGTTGTGTTACTTTATTTTGGGAAGTGCCCCGTTCCGTTTTTTGGGGCCACCCTGTATCGGTTGTTTGATTTGAAATGAATTTCAAAGAAAAAATGAAAGATTATAACAGCCAATTATACGTCCATAGCCATATATACATCACAGCGGGGCACACAGTGATCGCTTTGAGTGATAGACCTACTCCTGTGAAATGCGAAATTATTCATAACTTTCGAACGAAACAAACAATTAGCAAGCGAACAAACAAACAAACAAACTAAACGAACGAACGAACGGGCAAACAATCAATTAAAAAAATGAACGAACGAACGAACGGACACACACACACAAGCAAACACGCACACAAACAAAATGCTAACAAAACTTGCCGCGACCTCAACGCGTATGCGCACAATCCGTTTATTACACTTATAACCAGAGAACTTCTGGAATAGCTGCGTTGCGTTGCAGAGTATAAAGACTCATTTTACATTTAACCCAAAATAAAACCCATCCGCGTGCCTAATCGATGTTCAAAGATTCGGATGTCAAATACGTACAAATTAGCGGAAGCTGTGCACCGATTGTCCCGATTGTTTGATAGCTCAGATATTATTTTATTGCCACTCACTTTGTAAGCTAGTACCCGAAAGAATAACATGTGCGCATGCGCATTAAAATATTTTCGCCACGATTGCGCTTGGCGCTGTGTACCATCCACAAATGTAAGTTATCAAGGGCAAATGGCAATGTTTTTCATTCTTTAGATCTAATTGGGGGCTGGGGTCATTACTCGAACGGCATTGTTTCACAAATAAATGGAATAGTATATTCCTATTCAAGTACTATAGCATAATTACCAATCAAGTCGATAAAAGCACCCCTTAGCATTCTCGGACAGAAGTCATGGACTTTTAAAAAGCACATCAAGATGTTTGAATGGGCTGTTGAGAAAATCTCCCATAATTAACGTCAAGATTCTCATGTCTTCTCGGGCGTCTCAAATTTAGAATATTAAGGACACGTTCCTTAAAACGAAAAACATCAATTTTATTCAATGTCTCGATATTATTGCCGCGACATCATTATTTTTTTACCACTAAAAACAAAAAATATTTACTTCAGCGCCATCATGACCTCATGATTAACAAAAACATGTCACTACCTGTAAATGATATACAATAATATACCATGCCTTGAGAGGCTCTAGTTGAAACTATAGGCTCTGAGGTAACTTCAATAGTACTAGTTTCTGATTGAAATAGTACTATTGAAGTTGCCGAAGGCGCCTCGAAAAAAGGCATGGTATATTTGTTTTATATCCCTTATCTAAAACTGTCCCTTTTTTGTTATTCTAAGAAAGAAATCATAGGACTTTGTAACATGGCAAGGTCCATATAATACTATGAATGAAAGTTGAAGCATCATTCATCCTATCCTAGCGAAGGCAAACTTATCATTGTTATTATACAAACAAATTCAGCATTACAAAATTCCCGGATAATTGTCTAAAAATTAATCGTCCGATTATGATATCGATTTCAAATTTGCCGCTTATCTCATACATTTCTGTGCCGTGCTCAAGATCTTTAATTGGGACCGTATATCTTTAATTATTATTAACCTAGAAGTGTTTTACCTTTACCTTCCCCATAATCATGTACACTGTTGCCCATATAAAGTTGGAATATTTTTTTTTTTAGATCCAACTTCATTCTTGTTCCTGTTTTTTGCGCCTAATGATTATAATAATGTGTCCAAACTACCAATGAACAATAAAAGGTTGCATACATTTGCATTAATTAAGCCTTTGGTTTTGAGCTATGAAAGGCAGGTCCTTTGTTAATTGACCCCTTTCCTTCTCCAAAGCGTATGTTCAGCAAGTCATATTTATGGGTCATTTGGCTGTAAAATTTTCAACCAAAATTGGCACAGAGGCTCTCTAGACCATACTCCGTCCAACATCATTGGCTACACGCCAAAAGATGCTTGTGCTCCACCAGGAAGGGGTGTCAACAAGCAATGTCCACTATTCCGTTACGGTCTGTAAAATCCTCAGACGTCATCGAGAGGAGGGTCAATATTAAAGCCACGGGAATCCCTAGGATCTCATTTTTTTCTGCCCCCCCCCCCCCCCTCCTCTCTCTCCCTCTCACTCTCAGTTTATGCGCACTTCTGTCCCATCTCCATCCTCCCCCTCCCCCCTCTATCTTCCTGCCGCCCTCCTTCATTCCCTCACTCCCTCTCATATGTTTTCTCGATCCCCTCCCATCTTCTTCCCCCCTCTCTCATCTCGGCTCCCCTCTCCCCCTGCCTGCCTCCCTCCCTCCCATATATTGATGGGGGCGATGATCCCTTGATTGGTTTTCGGTTATTAAGAGGGGGGTTTGTGCCGTGCTCATGGCAACACCAATTACACACCGAATCGCATAATAGTCGCGCAATACTCGATGACCATAGATTACTCGGAATTATTAAGATGGTGGTGTCATTCGTTGAATTTCGGCCTATCTGTCTTTTCTTGGATTTGTGATTCAGCAAAGCTACCGTTTTTATTGTATTGTTTATTTCATCGTATATTACGCTATCTATGCCAACAATAAGTTACTTCCGTCCGATACGGTATTATTGGCGCATAGAATGTACTGTTTGTAAATAATTGTTGAAATCAGAATTCATTGCATTTTCCTGAATAGCGGATTAATCAAAGTTGAACACACCATTTTAATTTGATTATAATGAGAAATAATACTATCGCGTCTATGAAAACTATCGATAAATTACTTCCGACCAAATGTTATTCAAACATATCATGATATATACGGTTACATTTACAAACAAATTTACTAATCGAAATTATGTTATTGCATTTTCTATCATTTCATTGCTAAACATGAGTGTTACCAATGCCAGAACAGAAAACATCTATAATTGAAACAAATTAGTGTAAGTGTTTTTAGATGATATACAAAGAATCGTCAGAATCATGAGATATTATTTTTGTTCGTGACGCCTATGTAAACTTTAGACTGCCACCATTAAATGTGTTGGTCACGTGATTCGCATGACGTCACAGTTTACCCTCATTCCGGCGTTCCGGAATACGTTGTGCAGTCAGATGCATTTGACGCACAACCTCCTTCATGTTTTGCAACAGAAAAGGGCAATTAAACCAATAATTCCCTAACGAAATGATGTCCCACACACTACATGTAGTCTTATATTTCAGTTGTTTGTTTAGAAGGAGGGGTGATCAATTTCCGTGACTTTTGCGTCAGTAATTGACGGTGTTTTAATTACTCCACAAACGCATGTCCTTGTTGTTGACATCTATATTAAAAGTGTAATTAACCAAAACATACACAACAATGCTGATCGTTATTTTATTGAGGTTCGATTTTTTTTAGAAAGACGGATGATCATTTACGGCAATGCAGGGGCGTCGATCTGTTCGGAAAACGCAATGCATTGGGGGGGCGAGCATTGTTTGTGAACAATAGCTCGCCCCCCAATGTATTGTGTTTTCCGGACAGATCGACGTCCCTGCGGCAATGGCTATTACGTCAGTTCTCGATCTCGAAGAATTTTATAATTATGATAACACAAAGTTACATTCTGCACGATGTTTACCTTGAAAGTATCAACACAACTCAATTATTCTCGTACGAAATTACGCCGATTGTCTTACACTGAAATTCGATGTTCACAAAGCGTCACAAACTGAGATTTCTGTGTGAATAATCCGATCAGCATGACTGCTTTCTTTTAAGGCATGCAAGGTAAAAAGAGAATCTCCCGAGAAAAACCTCTTCATTTCAGGGCCCCGTTGCAGAAAGAAAAACAATCAATCGCAAGTTACAATTAATTGTAAGTCAGACAATTTGCGCGGTTCAACCAATCAGATATGCCCATTTCGAACACATGATCTGACTTACAAATAATTGTAACTTACAATCGATTGTATCTCTTTCTGCAACGGGGCCCTGATCGATTTAACATGGCAAACGGAAAACTAAACTGAATTCGGATAACGAAATCACACAGTGAGTATAATCTTCGTAAATAAAAAAAAAAACGTAATCCAATTAAAAGAAAAGCGAGAAAACGACGTTAAAAACTTTTTTTAAACACACCTCATTATAATTACCTTCTCTTAGAACATGTATAACGTCACTGAAAGCCGAACGTAAGTGTGGTAATCAAATTACTATTCGCAGAACCTGTTTTTCATTTCAGAAACAGAAACCTAGAACTTGGAATAGTAAGATTTAACTGAAACACTTCATTTGTTCTTTTTTGAAGGAGGAATCGTGTTGGCCCATTACTTTCTGGCGCTGACCGTACTACTAAGCAAAGGTCCGGAAAATTTAATTTCATGCTTTACAGGAATACGGTTATTTAAAGTCCAAAATGTGATTGGTTAATCCCTTCTCGCGCCCTTGCTACTTCAAACTGCCTTCAGAATTTGCTATTTGAATGCATTGACCCAAATGTTTCTGTTTTATTTTTGTTGTTGGTAGTGGTGACCTATCTGACGACCGACCATGGTCATGTAATTCCGGGGAAGGCCCTGTCATTTGCGGCACCAGGTTTCCAACAGTGTTTAGTATGTGTGTAGGGGAGGGGGGGGGGGGGGGGGGAGGACCTTATGTTAAAATAACTTATTAAGACGCAAAGCCTCATACCGAGGAGGGGGGGGGGGGGGGGGGCAAATGTGTGTCCCTTCCCCTGGCGCCGCCAATGGGTCCTATTCACTTTTTATAGCAATCAATAATTTAGCTGATTTATTTAGCTAACTTATTGTTCATATAACAACTGATTATAAAGTCATAATGATGAACTTAGACAGGACCTAGTGAGTTAAAGCCCGCCCCCCCCCCCCCCAAGAAAAAAAAGGGGGGGGGAAAGAAAACAAGAAAGCGAATATAAACAAACAAACAAAATGAAAACGCCAATCATGTAAATAATTGCGAGTAGCATCTTACAATCAGGCAGCTAGCATTGGTTCTGAAGACCCATTTAATGGTTGCTTGTTATGTTTTCGGTCCCGTTTGTTTGTTTGTTCGTCACCAGTCTCCTGCGCACAATTTCACAGATATCTCAACCAATTTTTTTCGTAGAAGCTTCGTGTTCATCTAGAATAGAACCACTGACCTCAGTGAATAGAACCCATTACATGTTCAAGTTCAAAAGTCCAAGGGCATGGTCAATGTCACGCAAACATAAAAATTCGAGTGTTGGCGGATGTATGCACTCCCTGAGTGCACTGCGTCTAGTTAGATGAGAAACGGGAAGGGTGACATCCCGATGACATTCGGCGACAAACCTCAGCCCTCCATGATATATGTATAGAACAATACTCAATTTAACCGAGTAATTATATGACCTATATAGATACTGGTGTGCGATTGGTCAAAATGATGTCACGTGACCATCGCTACAAGGATGAGAAGCGTTATATTGTCAAACATGACGTAAATTACGTCATACCTCTTAATATAACGCCGTTATATACAGAGGTATGACGTAACAATACAAACTTTTACTGTCGAGTTGGAATTTGGCGTTTACTTTAGTTGAGCTTGTTCCTGTTTAGAAATACTGTAGAGTTAGATTTCACCACAAATTTGCGGATTTCTTAACATCTGACACTGCCATTGGAATCAAGAAAGCAAACGAAAAATGGTGAGTCGGCACAATTCTCTATTATCTTTATTTTTTCTATTTATCTTGATTTGTATCTATATAGTTCATCATAATATAACAGATATTGACTTTTTCCTTCGGGAACCATATAACATTTCATTTCCCTACGCGCTTCGGAAAAATATAATGTCCCTCGACAAAAATATAACTCCCCTCGAGGATCTCAAATGTTATATTGCCCCTCTAGACAGTCAATATCTGTATAATATGTCAATGCATGACGTAGCGTGGTCGGACTGTTTGGGGGCACGTGATCTTTGCATTTATATTGTTCTTTCTCGATGTTTTACCCTAACTACGTTTTTCTATTTTTCTTCTTCAAATTGTCGCGGGGCACGGAGCGGGGGGACGTATACCATTTGTAGTAACCCCTTTGGTAAACGGTTGATTAACGGACTTGGCGGATCTCTCTATAATAATATATACATGATATAAGATACCCATGCATATATCACATAGTTTATGCAGGCCCAGCAGTTTGGCAGCAACTACAGTAAGCTAGAACAGTACTACGAGCAGTATATAAACATACTCTCAGATAGCCTGCACATTTAAAACAAATGTGCCCATCATCGCTTACCTTCGTCTGCATGTCCTGATCGTTTCTTAGAACTTGACAAGTGGTGATTCAACCAGAAGTTTCGTCAGTGACTTTCATCGTCTAGACCTAACGGATTCAGTACTGATGGGATGCTATGTTATAATGCCTATGTCGATGTGGAGAAGGTTCCGGTTGCGCAATGATATACTAAAATAGTGAAACAGGAAAAGAAAAGGTTAGAAAAGGGATTTATATATATAGAGTTCTGAACCGAAATGTTAAGAAAGTGATACAAGAGAGGACAGATTATTAGGAAAAGGGTATTATTTTGATAAATTTAGATTGTTATTTCCGGATGTTCCAAGAACAAGACTATTATTATTGTGAAAAGGTTGGGGAAGTTGAGCTGTAGGGAGTTTAACTGTAAACACAAACAAAAGTAAAATATAATTTTGAATCGATTGTTAGTGATCCCTTGAATCGATGCTAATATCGATTTTAGCGTGGTGAAAGGGATGTGAAAAGGTTGGCGAAGTTGAGCTGTATAGGTGTTTCACTATTACACGAACATCGAATTTTTCATCGACTTTTAGTGATAAGCGTTCCCTTGAATCGATGCTAACATCGATTTTAGCGGGAAAAGTTTAGGGAAGTTGAGCTGTAAGGTGTTTCACTAACAGGAACATCGAATTTCGCATCGACTTTTAGTCATGTTAGTGATAAGCGTCCACTTGAATCGATGCTAATATCGATTTTAGTGTTCAATGAAACATCATACAGACATTCCAGATGTCTCGAGTGTTTCAGTCAAGGGCCCCGTTACAGAAATACTTGCAATGGATTGTAAAGTTGCAATCTATATTTTTTGTATTGCAAGTAAGAAAATATGCACATTTGAACCAATCAGATGTGCGCATTAAGTCACATGATCGGACTTGAAATAATTGCCACTTGACAATCGATTACATCTCTTTCTCAGTATTTCAGTATGTTCGATGAGTCAATCACCCATAATGTTTGTACGCACTGTGAGCGATGTTTACTTGTGCGAAAATACGCTCATCGAAAAGACTCAGAGCGCAAGCAATTAATGGCAGTTGGAGTCATACGTCTATATGCTGTATACAGGACCATATTATGCGCGCACGGCGTCGTGGAGTGGCGCTTGGTCACTCTCAGAGTCCTGAGACTCAGAGCGCAAGCAATTAATGGCAGTTGGAGTCATACGTCTATGCTGTATATACAAGACCATATGCGCGCACGGCGTCGTGGAGTGGCGCTTGGTCACTCTCAGAGTCCTGAAATATTTCTGAAAAGGGGGAAAATTGGTAATTAAACAAAATATTTTGTTTACTCATACAATGTTAATTGTGCACTTAAGTATATCGACCATTACAGAACATGTAATATCTCTGTAAATGTAAAGGTTATATCAATCTCTATATACAATAATATAATTCTTAATCAAATAGAATTTTGAAATATACATGTACATATAATAGTCACTTAATATAGTTGTGCGTATATCTGTGTTTCTTAAAACCTGGCCGCGATAATGTCACTAGGGCCCTGTTGCAGAAAGAGATACAATCGATTGCAAGGTAGGTATAGGTATACAATTAATTTTAAGTCACGTTTCAACCCATCACTTTCTGCAACGGGGTCCGAGGGCTCCGTTGCAGAAAGAGATGCAATCGATTGTAAAGTTGCAATAAATTGTAAGTCCGATCATGTGACCAAATGCGCACATCTGATTGGTTCGAGTGCGCAAATTTTCTGACTTGCAATTAATTGCAACTTTACAATCGATTGTATCACTTTCTGCAACGGGGTCCAGAAGTTACATGCTTATTATTAACGTGATTCTCGTTGTCCAAAACTCTTTTCTTTTTTCTTTTCTTAATTATTTTAACTCGTACATCGCGGGCGGGGCTCTAAATAACATGGTAATGTCAAATTAACAAAGCATTTGGAAGCAAAACGATTGATTGAAGATAATCCGATCACGTTGGGTTGCACGGATATGACGAAGGACAACGACCGTATTTCGTGTCATGGTCGGAACTGGTTGGGGTTTCCGAGAACATCAAACCGTAACCATTTCACAAAACTAAAATGGAATGATAAATGATATTTGACCTGTCATGGATGCTAAATCAGCATTGGGAAACGCCCCACACACAAACAAAAATTAAATGTACGCTTTTATCACCGACGTTCTATATTTTTGTTTACTGATAATGGGATTATAAAAAATTGGGTCAAGAAACCGCCTATTAATTGAGATTTGTGCAATTTAGACCATAAACGTAGGTGCTCGATCGATATCGCCGACGGTTGTAATTTGAAACGTTCGTCCGCACATTATGCAAAGCACACGCAACCATGCACGCCGCGCCCGAATTCGATCGGCTAGCTACAATGCCCAAGCTGGGGAGGACGGGCGGAACAAACTGATCATTCTAAGCGGCGCGCATATAACTTTCCTTATAATTCTGCATTTTACCTGATTAACATTCTGTTATACTATTTCAACCATGTTGATCAATTGGTTTGGCCAATAGAGTTGATATATGTAACCTTCCCAATACTACTGACTATGGTTTTCTTACAATTGCTGCTAAATTGGGCATATCTCCCTTTCTCTATATTGTTTATAAAAACATTTAAAATAATTATTAAAAAAAACATATTTAATACCACTTATATTATACTTGATTAAGAAACTGTCTTATTAGTTTTTTGGTGATTGTTTCTTTCTGTTTTAAATGTTTGTTTGTAAATGTACTTATAAGTTATATTTTCACCAAATTTATATCTACTGTGGTACAAGTATATCATGGTACTGTAAACTTTGATAAATTAACTGAATCGAAGTTTTATTGTATAGATTCTCTTAAATATGTATGACTTCTATAATATGGTGACTTGACCTCAATTAGCCATATGAATGTATTCCCTATTAATCATTACTCATTAAGTATAGTTACAATGATTAATGTCAGTAGCTAAGACAGCTTGATTGGTACTAAACCCCCTCCGGTTTTCAGTAAAGCCGCGGTATTTAGTTTCAATTTCGACCTTACTATTCTGTTTTCCAACATCCAAACGCACATTTACTCTGTATAACGACTTAAAAGTATACCATTTGGAATATTACAAATTTGTTTTCCAACATCCATACGCACATTTACTCTGTATAACGTCTTAAATGTAATTCTTGTATAGTATGAGCATGGACAAGGGTTTCATAAGAGCTTTATTTGCTTCTTAATGTATGTTGTCAATGTATTTGACAACATGTTAGTGTTTTTGAGCATTTGTTTTTCAACTAAAGTAATTGTCCCTTTTTTTTGGTGCGAAAAAAAAAGAAACAGGTTAGGTTGCCTGTGGAAGCAATACATTATTTAATATACATGTTTGAGAAAATACACTGCATAGTTCTACATTGTGAGTTTCAGCATTGTTCAGTTTGTCGTATTGTATTATTGAAAATATAAACGGTAAAACATAACAGCTATAAACAGGATTACATTATATTGAATTTATCTGATCGATCTCTAAAAGATAGATATTTATGTTTCAAAAATTCTGCTAGTGCTTCCGCAAATGAATAAACAAAACATTACAATGTTGAGGTAAATTGACGGCAAAGTTGGATCATGCATGGTGTTGAAATAATATTGCTGTTTATTTCCATATAATTATACCTGTTTGAAATCAATCCGTGGTTCATTAGTTTGAATACGACGTGTGTCATTATTTCAGAGAACTGGGTGTGATATATCGCCGCACGGTGTGAGAACTCTCTCGCTTTGAAACGCTAAATGACATCATCAATCCTAGATCACGATTGATAACACTCGCATAAATGTGATTATTAAAGTATTCGATTCGTATTATACTCCTCTTTTCATAAGTAAACGGTCTGATTTGTTTTTTCAGCCGACCACAAATAAAATGCAATAATCCATTCGCTTTGAGCAATTACCGGTAACGTGCAGCAAATGATGGGCGCATGACTGGGTGAGAAAAAAAAATCTATATTAGTATACCGACAGAATCTAAAATAACCAAGTGACAACTATGGAACGATAGCAAACACTAAAGTCAACTTTTGTTAGAATTGATGTCTTTTCACAAGTTGTTTAATTTCCGCAAGTCTCTTTTTTGTCATATGCTTAAGTCTAAGATTCATACTAAAGGATTGCAGAACGTAATCTAATATAGATCCAGTGATATTTGTTTTCTTCTGTTTGTAAAGTTGTGACCGATTTGTGAATTAACAAAGTAAAGAGAGACTGACGTTCTGATTAGTTATATTTCTCCTTTTATGGAGTACTTGATGTAATGCGTAAAGTGTGTTTTATCGACGCGTGTACTCAACTAATTACATAAGTCTTTAATTCGCTCTCAGAGTGACAAAGGGTCTGTTTACACTTTTAAATTTTCTCAAGGGTTGGTCATTAATTCAATTGGGTGGCTTCGGATTTATTGTGATACATAGGTTTATAAGTCATCCAATTAATGTATCAATGACGCTCAACCATAAGCTTAATTAAATCGCAAACAACGGTCAATTATAACTGATATCTTCGATTATTGTCCCTCCGGAACTCACGCAACGTGACGCAGTGTATTACATAAAGCGTGACATTGTGAAACGGAACGCGTGACACTGTCTAGTGGAAAGCGTGGTGGGGTGTGACGTATAGTGTAACGCATTGACATGTCTCTGGAAAGAAGCCCTTGGTATCATCTATAACAGAAACGTGTTTTAATTATCGATGTTTTTTTTTTTTTTTACTTGATGGTTTTGGCATTGGAAAAACATACTGTATAGTAACGTTTGCCAAAACGTACGTTGTATAACTTGTCTTGTCGCAAGCGCATGTTTTATCATTTCTAACACAATGTAGAAAGAAGAACAAGAACAAGAAAAAACGACAATTGTGAGTAGTTCTGTGTGACTTTTCACCGTTTGGTGTTCATTTTGCATTTTACACTAATATAACCGTTCTTTCCAAAAAACTTTGGTGGGAATTTCTTAACTTTGTTCATTTTAATGTGAACTTTAATTACTTTGTTATTAGATAACTGTGCGCCACGAGAAGTTTTCTTGTTGATATCATAATCATCATCATCATCATCATCATCATCATCATCATCATCATCATCATCAATATCATCATCATCATCATCATCATCATCATCATCATCATCATCATCATCATCATCATCATCTTTAATGTGAACTTTAATTACTTTGTTATTAGATAATAATATTGTGCGCCACGAGAAGTTTTCTTGTTGTTATCATCATCATAATCATCATCATCATCATCATCATCATCATCATCATCATCATCATCATCATTATTATTGTCATTATTATTAATAGTAGCAGTATTAGTATTATTATTTTCATTATTATTATCATTATTGTTATTATTATCGTTATTATTACTAGGCTATATATTGTTTTAATTTGATATGTAACTATCCCTGGTACGGTATATGCACAGTAAATGTAATCATTGTATCTTGTTTGCATGTATTCAACAGCTATTTATATAATGAGTAAATGTACCCTGATGAATGAAAATAACATATACATTAATTTAAGTTCTTAGATAATTGCTATTAAACTGCACAATAACTTTTCATCACCACACTGCACCGCATATTCTCAATAATAAAAAAAATGTCGATCTTTTAGATAAATGGCATGTTTACATCAAGCTTGTAGGCTACATATAATCAAGTCATGGCTCTATAGGTAGCTTCCATTTATTTAGAGGAAATGATATTGGTTTTACGATGGGCATACATATTTATTTTCAGATTTCAAACAGGAATATAGTGGTTGATTCATGCAGAGTGAACTATAAGGCCCGGTCACATATCACCGGATAGCATAAACGGATGCCAGACTGAGAGTAAAATTTTCAATCCATTCGTATGCGTTTCTTGTCCTTCCTTGTCGGGCGATGTACGTTGCTCTATCCAGCGTAATGTTGTGTGCATGAATCAATGGAGACGACTTCCACCACTGGATAATTTTATTTCGCAAGCTTTTCTAATCGTTGGGCATCCGTTTACGCTATCCGGTGATATGTGACCGGGCCTTATGCACGAGACAGGTGGCTCCTGTCATCTTGTGCGCGTGTTCACATTACCTTCGGTAATGGTGGCCGCAATTTGATCAGGCCATCTAATTACGACAAATGAAAAGGCCGACTTGGGGGGAATCACTGCCTTGAGCTTTTGTCATCAAAATCTCATTTGAGACCAGCCGCAAATTTCAGATGAAATAAACGAGTCCTTATTTATTTTTCCCCCGCGCTAACTAATCTGGCAATGCCAAGGAACGGCCAAATGACTGAGTGTATAGTAACTATGTGTGTATGTTTGCTGTCCGCGATTGCAGTGGTGTATTCAGAAGTGGTGGGGGGGGGGGGGGGGGGGGGGGTTGATAAGGTGGAGAGATGCAATGTATTGGCATGGGTTCCCTAGAGGAGGGCGACTGGACCAGAACATGATACATATCAATTGTGTAATGTACGATTGTATCTGTATCTTGTTTGCCTACAGAGGAGCACTACATAATGGGGAGGAGAAGGGGGGGGGGGGGGGGGGCAAGTATTTCCACTGGGGTAATTGCCCCTTGCCCCATGTACCTCAGTATAGCTGGACCACTGCGTGGTCGACGTATTGAGTGCAATGGACGTCAAAGACGAAAACAGATTTCTCTATAATCTAATTTGTTGTCCGAATTTCAGGGGGCGACAAGATCTATACAGAATGCCCAAACTTTCCTCTCCATTTTAAACAGGTTTCTTGTGTTCTCTTTGAATTCACTTGTTAGTTTCTGAGTATTTGTTTTAATGTTCCTTCTACAGATGGGAGATTTTAAAGATGTATAAGCTTTATAATTAATGTCCTGTCCATGTTTGTACTAATTACGTAAAGGGGTCTATAGTAACATTGTCCGAATCCTCAAAATCCAATTGGAGTTCTAGCGGTCGTCTCATACCTTGTTATATTCGTATTAAAGGGATCTAGTAACTTTGTTGCCATGTGCAAAAAGTGATGATTGGTTGATATAATGTATATTGTTGTTATCTATTATGTCCACAGGGTATTGTGTGAAAATTTCAAGTCAAATGGATGTCATATGGCCGAGTAATGAGCAAAAATGCAAAGTGATATTCACTAACTCACAGCACTCACTTTGTACACGGTTTGAAATATCCAACGGATATTTTATTATCTGAAAACTTCAATCGTACGTATCTTTGTAACGAAAGGGAAATTTGAAGAAAAAAACCGAAACCTGTCTCATGCTTTTTTTTGGAGAGAACTGCTAGATTTCCAATTGAATTTTGAAGAATTGGACAATGTTACTAAGTCCCTTTAACAATAGAAACATGGGACAGGCGGCGGTTTTCGAATATCCCTTTCGTTAACAACATATTTACGATTGAAGTGTTCAGATGTTAAACTATCCACTGGATAGTCGTAACCGTGTACAATTTAGTCAGTGCAATGAGTTAGTGAATATCATTTTGCAATTGTGCTCATTACTCGGCCATATAACGTCCATTTAACTTGTAATGTTCACACAATACCCAGTGGACATATCATATAACAACAGTATACATTGTATCAACCATTCATTACTTTTTGTTCACATGTCAACAAATTACTAGATCCCTTTAAACGTCGAGGTTGACCTCAGTTGACCTCAGAGTGGAAATAAACCAGGCTTGTAATTTTGAATTCTGGTATTTGTACTACATGGATTTTTATAAAAATCAATCACATAGTCATAAGACAGAAAACAAAGGTTAAAGACATCATCATCATGGATGGGCTGGGCATGTAGCAAGACTTCAGGACAATATATAAACAGAATAGCAACCAAGGAAGGGAAAGAGAAGAAGAGGACGGCAGAAGAAAATATGGAGAGCCATGAATTCCATTGATTTAGTTTCTTTACTTGGAATCCATGTTTAATATGTTAGATGGTGCTATGTCGGGCACTCCTCAGAGGCTCAGGCAATCAGCGGAATGTAGACACGAGCTGTCTTGCTTTAACAGATGATGTCAAGGTTTTTAAAGTTTGAGTATGTTGGTAACCCAGTCTGGTGTTCACAAGATGACGTCATTAATTAATTTGTTTATTAATCTCATAAACGGTACTGCAACAATATTTTTAAAAATTTGACGAGGAAATCACTAGATTAGCCAATGGGTTGAGAAAGAAATACATCGCTATATAAAATTACATGATATTAAATGAAACACTGACAATAACATTACCGCAAAGTATAATTAACTAAATTAAATAAAATGAAAACACAGTTCTAAACTAACTGCCCAGGGTAAAATAAATAAATCAAACAAAAACTCACGATAGGAGATGGTTGTAAACATGGTAATTAGTAACAGTGGCGTTTTGTTTTTAACCCATCAAGGACGAGAGCTATTTTAAGGCAAAATTTATATTTGTTTTCCTCTACAAATTGGCAACTCCTAATTTTGTCGACCTTATTATAACATAAAAATAGGTGGACAATATTAAGTAATTACGATTTAAGACAAATATGAAGTGACTTTGACGCAAAGTTGCCAATTTGAACGCCGAAATCTGTTTTTAAAATATCACAATGTGTTGCCAATTTAAGGATTTTCCTAAATTATAGCGATCTACGCAATAATAAAAATCATGAACAAATAACTAATGCAGGTAGAGTAACAAAATAGGACTCTAAAAATAGAGAAATCTATGCTCTTTCTCCTTGTATACATCATATAACCTTTTATCTCCTTGCTAAAGTGTATGACTACCAACCCACAAATATGTGGGACTCCGTCCTTGATGGGATGGCGCGATGTCGCGAATTATTGGCAACACACTATTATTGCTCTTTTCCTCTTATGGTGTTATTGTTTTTCGTAAAAATCACCCCCCCCCCCCCCCCCCTCGCCCGTACAGCGGCTACGCCACTGATTAGTAGGCATTGACCGATACGATATTAAGACTTAAGAAGAAGAAAAAATGAGTTGAATCGAGCTCATTACATAGTTTACCACCTTTATAAATCACAGAGTTATTATCTTTCAAAGTTAAACGACAGCAGTTAAACGACTTATTTTTGTGCGTATTAAACCACAGACTTGTTGTAAGTCTATGATTAAACTGATGAATAGTTATGGTCTTTTTAAGTATATATAAACTTCGTTGACATGTGCAAATAGCGATGACTGGTTGATATATATTGTTGTGATCTGATTTGTCCACTGATTAATGTGTGTAAATTTCATATTAAATGGATATTATATGGCTAATTAATTATCAAAAATGCAAGTGATATTCGCTAACTCATTTTGACTTTGTATATACACAATCATAACTTCCAGTGGACAATTACAAATCTGAACACTGCAATCGAAAAAACGGAACCTGTTCAATGCTTCAATTGACTACGAATACAGTGAATCAGTGATATATGTGAGAACCGCTAGAATGCCAAATAAATACGTTTTTATTATTTTGACAATGATACTAGATCCTTTTAAACAGAAAACGGGCAAGTTTCAAGGGGATTTAAATTCACAAAGTTACAACCCCAAATCCTTACATAACTGCATGCATAAAGTTTGAACGAGTTAACGAACCAGTCTTTTAGACGCTTCTATTAAAAAATGTTGGACGTTTTCTAAGATACTAAATTAATTCAGATTATGTTACTCTGTCCAACTTTTACAACTTATTTTCACTCACATTTGATTTGGTACTAAACAGAAGACCAATTAACAATTCATTTCGATGTGGTGTGGCAAGATTGGTAGAGCGCGCGCTTTCCAATCAAGAGATCCCGAGTTCGAACCCTGCCCACCGCGTTTGTCCTTCAGCAAGACAATTTATCCATAATTGCTGCTCTCTAGCCAGGTGTATAAATGGGGACCCGATAGGAGGTGAAAGCCTTTATGTGAAGGATCTTCTCAATGCCCATGAGCCGCTTGGAAGGAATGCTCCCCAGGGAGTGGAGATGGTGCACACAATGTGTGCTGGTTTACATCGTATCCTATGACCGGGGTAATAATATCATTGTAAAGCGCTTAGAGATGATTATCAATCATATTAGGCGCTATATAAATCGCGTATATTATTATTATTATTATCATCAAAGGAAATTGAATAACGCATGGAACATAGTCTTTAAAGAAAAGAACCAGAATAAACAGGCTAATTGTCCTTGTACATTTGTGTTTTAATGATAAAAACAAAAGTTTAATTACAATTTTCTAAGAAAACTGTCAAAAATAGCCTGATATTTGAGGAGTGAACGAGGTGAAATGGGAAAACATAACATAGTACGCAGACGGACGGGCAGACATCTCGATTTAAAGTCTTAACTCTTCCCTTGCCTGTCATGAATGAACAGGCAATCTCTGCCACTGTAATCATGATTATGCGCTGCGTTCTCTTTTCAAGAGAAACAAATTTAATCTGAATGTATTTCCAAACATACACCTAAAGCGGAGCAACGGTTAACAGCGCGAAATAATAATATTGTATCGTTACTATTCGCGCAAATCGGCGCGAACAGGACGAGATCGAACATGCGGATCGGCACTTAAAGCACCAAAATGGTTAATATACAACATATTGACCAGAATTATTATATGTGTCGGGATACCGTTGGAAGCCCTATAATATAGAGTCGAAAATAACCGATTTGTAATCTTAAGAGATTATGGACGACCTTATACTGGCGGAGTGGTGGATAAGGTGCAATCAAATTTAGAAAAAATGTAATGAAAAATATCACTCAAAATTGAAGTGCTTTATGTTTGTAACGTCTTTTGGTTGGTAAGCGAGATCTGCATAAAAAACACTTTCGTAGATTGCCCTTAAAGGGATCTAGTAACATTGTTCAAATCCTCAAAATCCAATTGGAATTCTAGCGGCTCCCTCATTCCTTGTTGTATTCGTATATACGATATAAACATTGGACCGGTTTCGGTTTTCTAATTTCGATTTCGTTATAAAGATGTTTACGACTGAAGTGCTCAGATGTTAAACTATCCACTGGATAGTTGTAACCGTGTACAAGGTGTACAAAGTTCCTTTGAGATAGAAATTGACTAATCAACTAATCAATATTTATTCATCGTAAACTTTTTGTTATAATACAGGGCTCAGTGGGGCACGTCTGTTTACCCAGTCTCGATGCTGGATATAATTGTCATTTTGTTTTCAATTCGTTTTTTCTAAATTTATACAATAAATGCATATCATTCATTCACTTGATTATTCACGCACCGAACTTTTAATTTAAACCCTCTTTAAAATAAGATTAAAAGTATTATGTCTGATCGAACTGTTTGTATGGCTTCCCATGTGTATGAACACAGTGTTGTTATTTTCTTGCACCTACGTCATTTTACAGTAACTCTTGAAGTTATTTTGGATTTCTTGCAATTATAATTTCATACGAGCGGGACTAAAATGACCCCGCAAAACATCATTATTGCCAAAACAGAATATTCTTAATACAACCCTGCACGTTCACATAATTTATACGCAAATGTATACTTCGTAGCAGACAAGCGAGAAAAATAGACGACACCATGCAGGGGGATGTGTAACAAAGATTCTAAGTTGAACTTAACTCTAGGTTGGACCTAACAATATTATGGAAAGACATTTGTAGCCTTGGAATAAAATATATTCAAAAGCAAACAAAAGGGTATTCGAAACTTCCAACAAAAAATATCAATTATTTCAAGGCTCCTTGATAATAACAAATATAACTGATTATACCAAACGCATACCGTATGCCTTTTCAAAAGAACTGTGTCAACAATTTTTATAAAATACACTAACGGCTCTCCATAATTGTTAAGTCCAACTTAGATTACAGTTTAACTTACACCCCTCGGAACAATGAAAATCAAAATATATTGAAATGTTTCCACCTTAAATTATCAAAGTCCTCCGTTTTGCTTTAAAAGCCGAAAGCCTTTTTTCTATTTTGTTAAACAAAATGTTATCGAAGATGACATATACGTTAATATGCGAATTACACATGTCTGAGTAATCTTTTTTCCGAAGCATTTAAATTCCGCGTTCCCTTAGGCAGTAACTTAGTTAATTGATAAAGGATTCTACAAATTTGCACGAACATCATTATTAGAGCACGAACCATTTGAAACTATATTAAGCAAAGGGAGAAAATACAATAATGTATATACGAAATGTTGATAAACTCGGTTCTTAATGAGAGAGCACATTAATGCGGAATGATATCCATATAGATTTACATGGCGCCATCATATCTAAGATTTAATTATAATCATGCATCAATTTTGACTAAAAGTTTTGTAAGTTATATATAATTTTTCGTTTAAATACGAGATTACAATCAAGGATCTGTTTGTTTAGTTGAAATATTGAAGAAAGTATTAAATAACATGTACCTTTATAATGCGACATGATTATGAGCATAATTTATTTGTAATTAAATAAATTTACTTCATTACAGGAAAACAAATAACAAAACGTACTCCCTCTTGTGTTTATTAAACAGAGCTTAGACATGTTTGATGATAGTCTTTGGCAAGGCTTCACGTTTAATAGCATGCCAGAAAAAATCTGGCGGGCATACAAGGAGGAGATGCTGCCGCTGTTCGTGTGATAGTGGCGTTCGCAGGTCGTTCAGGCTGTCATATATTCAGCTATAAAGACGTGAGGCCTTGCTACAATTATATTATGGAGAAGGCCTACATAAGATTTGTTTACAAAAATATGATTTAATTTTGTTTTGAGAAAGAAATAAACAAAATAAATGTATATATATAGTATACAATTATTGATAATAGGAAGTTTATTTTAAATGTATAATATAAATATATATATAAAGAAAGAAACGTATGTCGCGACAATAGTCAATATTATAGACTATTCGCCAAAAAGAACTAAATTACAACAACAACAACAACTACACAGACCAACATATTGGCGGGAAATAATGTAGGTCTCGCAAACCTGAAGCTAGATACTCCTCCACCTTGAATTCTCTTCTCAACTATCATTTTTTATTTTTTTAAGAAAATTATAAACGGACCATTCGTCTTTCTCCTAGTGCGTTTAATAGTATTGGACACATCTCGAGAGGGATAATTTGAATAAATGTACATGAAATATTGCATTTCTAAGAAATACCATTATGCGCTCGGCATTAAGAAGCTGGTTGCTCAAGATCTAAACAAATAAATGAAAAGTCCGAAATGAAGTTAATTCAGAAAATGTATGATTTGAGATATTTACATAAAATATGGAATTAAGGGGCTGAATTTTTCAGAATATGTATATGAAATAAGTCAATATTGAATTCTGCAAACTTGAAATTTTGAACAAAAACTGATTTTCCACGAATTTAGGCTTGTACACACTTAACACACATAGCAAAATTATATGACTAATTTCTAATAATAATAATAATAATAATAATAATAATATCAAGCATTAATAAAGCGCCACCTGTCTAGGTAGCCTATTCCGAGGCGCATAATTCTCTTGTTGGAGGAGGCCACATGTTGCCGTTATTTTTGTTCTAGTAATTCCTCAACCTGTTGCTTGTTCCGCTTTCATAACTTGTATACGCGCGTAGTTGTAAACACTGCTGTTGTATTATTTCCAAAGGCGCCGGAACCCATTTAGCATATTTGTTGGGGAAGGGGGGCGGGGGGGGGGGGAGCAGTAGACAAGGAAAACATTTACGTATCACTGTTTACATGACATGTCGTCATATTATTTATTTTCGACCCCCGAAACAATAATATCTCCACAACAACAAAAAAATGATCATGACTGTTCACCCCTTAAGGAGGCAGTACGCGCCTATATTTATCTAAAAGTGGCATATTTGCGGTGGTGTTGTTGGGGGGGGGGGGGGGGGGGGGGGTAGTCCCCAACTTCAAACCTTCTTAGGCAACTCCCCCTGTCACCACCCCCCCCCCCCCCCCCCCAATCCCCTTCTCCACATCTCTAACTTCCGGTGTCCATAACTATGCATCTCTCGCTTTATTTCCATTATTTGCAAAGCATTATTTGTATTCTTTTCTCGATAGACCGTCTCACCACAGACTCCCACCGCGCTATTTTTTAAATAATATCTTGCTCCGCTCATCGATCTAATACTTGCTTTTAATATCGACCGGTGACCCCCTAACATTTGTTTACAGTGTGTGTCATGGTATTTACTAAGTGATGAAACCATTCTGACGATATATCATTATCTCTAATTGAGCGTGAACTTATCTGTTCTGGTAAAAATATGGTCTGTTTACATTATCGGAGGTCAGCATCGGAGAAATGTGGGGTTAATTATCTGCAATAACCCAAATGTAAGAAAATGGTGTATGAAATGAATTCGCTAATATACCTGACATTTCATCTAGAATAGATGTACAGTATAGGGAAATCATTATTTTTATTTATTTTCTATCCTGCATTGTAACACAAATGCTTTGTCATGCATGCCCCAAAAGTTAAACAAAATAAAATCGTATAAATGTTATGGTTATATAGTATGATAATAATAACTTTCAGAAATGTTCAACTGTATAATAATTATGTTTATACTTTTTGTTTGAGTGGGATATATTAATATACATTAGCTGGCCTGTTATTTACAGTCGGCTCACAACAAAAAGATTTCAGCGCTACGATGGTACTATAATTTTATCTAAATATATCTAACTCATATAATTAGTGCGTCCGTTTTGTATGAAATATGAGGACTGAATATGACACAAAAACGCCGCTTTGAAATTTACCAACAATGGATTGACCTTGACCGTATCGAATGATTACGGCAGTTATCAAATGAAATCTGATAGATATTCATGTATTTATTATACAAATCTAACGTGATATCTTGTTATGTTTTTGGTATTCATTCAAATGGAATATGTACGCCATTTATTAAAATCAGATAAAAATCATACGGATTCATAGGTATATTAAGTACAAAGTAATAATGTGAGCTATATTTATTTTGTCATTATTTTGTAATCAATAAAACAATAATATTCCATAATGAACTATTTACCCTGCATAATTTGTTATCCGACTTTGCCAGTATCCTTTTAATGATAAATATGGCACAAAATCCGGCCCTGTAATATTGTGTTCATAGCAAAGAATCACGGACGTAACAAAAGCCTATATCGTTGTCACCCAAATCCGTGCATTACTTTTGTTGTTTTACTGACTTTTCTCGGCCGTAGCCAATTCGAAAGTGGTCCTGACATCAAAAGCGTATATATATACACACATCATTTTAATTTTAGACCGACTCGTGTAATTTTGTTCGTGGATAATCCAAATATAATAAACCGTTTTCTTTGAATTGCATTAAAAATTCTTAACTCCAAAATCACCATTAGGACGCCCCAAAAATTTGCCCGAATGCTGTCTGCAAGATAGGACAGGCGTACGTGTGACGTTTTTGCATGCGGAAGTTCGCAATTGCCTGTACAATGCAACTTCCGCCTGTTATGACGTCATTTGGCCACACCCCTGAAAACGCAAATTCTAAGACATGGAAGGCTTTCATACTGCTGGTCAAATACAAAAATAGTTGCCACACAACTTTCACCTAATCAGTGTGTATGCACAAATCCAGCTTCCAGTTCATTTAAGACAAAATCAAAATCTGATGAAAACAACAGTACTTACTTCTAACAGCGTGAAGTTCTCTTATGATTAGGTCACAACTGCTCCGATTTGGGATACGGCCGATACGGCGCCCGTACGATGCCACTTTTTGGTGAAATCTTGCGGGAATCTTGCGGCGCCCGCAAGGGTGCCGTGGCTATCGTGCGGTCGCCGTTGCATGTTTCCTCGCCGTACGATGTCAACAAATTGTTTAACGCGGAGTTAAACCCAAAAATGCATCGTACGACTTTTTACTTGCCGTAAGCCCGTAGACACGTCGTAGAGAGCATCGCACGGGCACCGCAAGGGCACTGCACGGACACCGTAGCATTTCCCCGAATATTGTACGATTTTGCGACTGAATTTGGGGCCATTCAAATCGCACGATATCGTAAGAGTATCTTGCGATGCCCGTACGGGTCCCGCAAGGCATCCGTAAGAGCGCTCAGATTGTAAGTACGGGAGCCGTGCGATTTAATTTTGCTTGAACTCCCAAAATCATCGTACGGTCCCCGGCAAATATGTGACCGCTACACAATCATATCGCAGACATCGTACGATATCCCAACTCCACGAAACCGTAGAAAATCCGCCGTCGGTAAAAAAAAACCGTACGGCGCCCGGAGCATTTGTGATTTAGGCATTAAAGGGGACCACCACGCAAAGAACAATACAGTCTTGTATGTTTCGGTATCAGTGTTTGATATTAGATAGATGTACAGCACTTTGCAACGGATTGTGTAATTCATAAACAAGACAATTAATCACCAACACTTACGGAACCATTAGGGCCTCTTGGTTCCGTATGCGCCAATTGTCTGCGAGTGCGCCAACTCTATACACGCGAACGTTTGGAGACAGTAAGCCAATTCAATAGCCGTAGTCTTCGTATGTAGACCCATGTACACTTACGCTAATATGGTGATGAATTTTCTAATTATTTAATTTTTTTGGAAGTCAATTTTTTCTGAACTTGTAGGTGGAATGGACTACCAAAACAATTACCTTTCATTTATACTAATATTATTTTTGAGGTGGTGGTTCCCATTAAATGGATAACGTAATACGAGAAGATCCCATTCTGATTATCACGTTATTGCATTGCAATTGTTCTGCAATTCCATGTAATATCAATAAATGCATGTTAAAGCGTTTAATTTGTGGAAGAGGAAACAAAATCAATTGAATTGTTCAAATTCACATTTGCCTTTTTGAGTTATGTCATTTTACTTAGATATCTTTTCATGTCATTACTTTCCGCAGTATGTCGCTAAAAGAATTATAACAACCGAGTCACCTTTCGTCGAATGCTTTTATTATGTTCACGGATTGCGCAAGTTGTGCCGCTCTATGGAGACAGTGTGTGCATGACGCGTTTTAAAGGGATCTAGTTATTTTGTTGACGTGTGCAAAAAGTGATGAGTGGTGTGTATTTATGTTATCTTAATAATATGTCCACTGAGTAATGTGTGAAAATTCCACGTAAAATGGATGTTACATGGCCGAGTATTGAGCGCAAATATATTCGCTCACTCATTGCGATGTCTTTGTACACGGTTATAATTTTCCAGTGGATAGTTAAAAATCCGAATCGTAAAATATTTTAACGAAAAGGAAAAAAACGAAACCTATCCCATGCTTCTATTGATAATACGACTACAACATATGAGAGAAACATTAGATTTTAAGTAAGATTTGTGGAGCTGGGCAATGTTACCAGATCCCTTTGACAATACAATCACCAACGGTCGATTTGAGTATTGTACTCGTTATTTTGCGTATTCTGTGAATATAATGAATTTGATACTTGAAAAGAAATATTAACCCATTGCCTCGGGGAGCCTGGTGGCCCCATGCATGTATTCACTCTATGGGGATTGCCAAATCTTGTATAGGGAATCGGTTAAAATGAAACATTGGAATAAGTCTTTGGTATTTAAACGGGTGCGGTTCGTTATTCCGAAGGTTCGTTATTCCGAAGGTTCGTTATTCCGAACACGCAAATTTCCTATACCTGAGTGTTCGTTAATCCGAAAATGAAATAGGGTTCGTTAATCCGAACATTTGTTGCATTATTCCGAAGGTTCGTTATTCCGAAGGTTCGTTATTCCGAAGGTTCGTTATTCCGAAGGTTCGTTATTCCGAAGGTTCGCTATTCCTAAAATGAAATCGGGTTCGTTATTCCGAAGGTTCGTTATTCCGAAGGTCCGTTATTCCGAGGGTTCGTTATTCCGAAGGTTCGCTATTCCTAAAATGAAATCGGGTTCGTTAATCCGAAAATGAATTTGGGTTTGTTATAATGCTATAATTTCATATAAAGAGATAAAATAAACTTAAATGTTTGATTGGTCTGGCCAAGGGAGGGAAAGGGGGAGGGGTATGCTTAATGCAGGCTGTAAATTAAATAAACAAAACACAAACTATAGTATTATAACAAGCCCGATTTAATTTTCGGAATAACGAACCCGATTTTATTTTCGGATCAACGAACCTTCGGAATAACGAACCTTCGGAATAACGAACCTTCGGAATAACGAACCTTCGGAATAACGAACCTTCGGAGTAACGAACCTTCGGAATAACGAACCTTCGGAATAACGAACCTTCGGAATAACTGAACCTTCGGAATAACGAACCTTCGGAATAACGGACTGTAACCATTTAAACTGTATTGTGAGCTTTAGTTTTCTCATTATTATCGAAAACTAACGGTGGACAGGTGAACCTGAGTCATTGGTTTCCGTTAGAAAACATGTTGAGTAAGAGTGCTTTTACACTTCTCCATTTACGTGATTGCAATCACGATTGGAGTTTTTTGACCGGTATTTTTGACCGGTATTTTTGACCGTGTGAACACAAACTAGAATCGCGAATCGCGAAACTCGAATCGTGGTCCAGAGGTGTTTTCTAATCATGATTCACTCAAATCACAGTGCGAATCGGTAGTGTAAACGGCTTGACCTCCAAAACATGATTTGGGAGGCGGAGCTTACGTGACCTTACATGCACTTCCGCCGATAAACCGGGCGCTCTTCGCTTCGAATGCAGTCATGCAGTGTACTAGTGTTCTCCTTGTTTGATTGACATGTACGTCCAGAAACGCGATTGTAATCACAGTTTGCGCGAAGTCTTTTTCGTCGTGTAAAAGCAAGGTAACAGAATCACCGTGATTGTAAACATGATTCCAATCATGATTGCAATCACGCGTGTAAAAGCACTCTTATTTGAAACCAAATCTTGAATAATGAGGCAGGGATATTTCAGTAGGAAACATATTCAAGTCTTTGACAATCAACGTGCAATCACACCCCGGTCTTGGAGCGCCCCAATCATGATTGGAATCATGTTTACAATCACGGTGATTATGTTGCCTTGCTTTCACACGACGAAAAAGACTTCGCGCAAAATGTGATTACAATCGCGTTTCTGGAGACGTACCTGTCAATCAAACAAGGAGAACACTAGTGATACACTGCATGACTGCATTCGAAGCGAAGAGCGCCCGGTTTATTGGCGGAAGTGCATGTAAGGTCACGTAAGCTCCTCCTCCCAAATCATGTTTTGGAGGTCAAACCGTTCACACTAGAGTTTCGCACTGTGATTTGAGTGAATCATGATTAGAAAACACCTCCGGACCACGTTTCGCGATTTGTGATTCTAGTTTGTGTTCACACGGACAAAAATACCGTGATTGGAGTGAAAAATTATTCCATTCATGATTGCAATTAAGAATTTTCTCATGTGTAAAAGGGCTCTCAATTTCAGGATATTCTACAAATTAAATGCTGACAATTGCAGAACATTACATTTTAAATATAACATTATGAACGTGCCTATCATCATTTAATTTTAACAGCTATATAGCCAGCGTGTTATTTTCACAGAGTACAATGACTTCTTGTCTAATTGGTCATCATAGATTTGATTTTGATAATAGACAAAAAACACACAAAAATAATGTATTTGACATTTGATGCTACGTAGTGATTTAAAGATTATACATGTTTTGTTTGTTTGAATGAGATCATGATTATAAACCAATATTATATTTACGCTATGTTCAAAAGTATAATTGGTCGTTAAATCTACTTGTATGTCACAAAAAAGTACACAGAATAATTGTAATTTATATTTGACATTTTAACGGGCTGTCATCATAGTGATGTACTTTGTTAATTGTTTTGTAGTAACATGCCATTAATATGGAATATAAAAATTGTAAAAAAAAACCCTAATTGGTCCTCAAACTTGAACCTACCCTTGTACTTGACATTTAAACGCGCTTTATTGTGATTTGTAGAGTTCTCATAATATGTTTTGATAATTAAATATGATTATCAAACCATTTAATATTTTACACATTACCTATCAAGAGCCTAATAATATTGGTGGTTATTGCACTTTTATTTTACAAAAAGGTAGATCGATTCGATATTTTACATTTTAACGCGCTACAAAATGATTTAGTGAGATTATCATTTTTGTTTATTAATTTGTAACATCGTGTCTTTACTCTTCTATATAATGCAAAAAGTGTTTAAACCCATATTGGTCGTTAAAGGGGTACAGTTCTGGTCAAACAGAATTTTAGTAACAAAACTAGTAATTTATCATTAAAAACTAACAGTTGTAATTCATTGATGCTTAAATGGTAGTACATTATAAAAAATGGTTAAGTTACAGGGCTATTTTAAATTAAAAAGCAGTCGTTAACACAAGAGGACGCCCTCCAGACAAATCAAGTCTCAACCATCTTTACAATTTTAAAATGTGAATGTGATGTTTTGTTCAATAAAGAGATCATCATAACAATTTAAAAACCATTATGGAATATTTTCCAAAATGTGCAGGATTGTAAGTATTTTCTTGAATTATTGAATTAAAGTTGGTCCCCAACATTGTACGCCAATCGGATATACTTCAGGATATTTCAGCTGTTTCTGAACCGATTTTGATCATACAAAGTTGATTCTGTCTTTAGAATTGTGTGCTCTTTTAAATTTTGCACTTAGTTTTGTATTACCTCACACACAAATTATTTCTCGAAGCTCCCTTTAAACAAAAACTGAACTGTCCCTTTAAATGTACTTGAACTGACTGTACATTTGACATTTAACGCACTCTGTTATGTTTTTAGAGTTGATTGATTTTCCTCGCTGAATTAATTCTGATAGATAATGTAATATTTGGAGTTTGGACAAATATTCAACGCCTTATTGGTCGTCAAATTAACTTTTCTGTGACAAAAATGACACCTACTGATCATTGCTAATCATACCATATTTGACATTTTAACGCGCTACAATGGTGATTTAGTGAAATTGTTACGTTTGTTATCGTTTGTACTATCATGTCATTACTATGCAATATTGAGAGAGTTTTGAAAATGCTAATTGTTTTTTTCAAATCGTCTATTTTGAAAAATATAAAATGAAATTTTTTTTTTGTATTGTCTTGAACTAACCCTACATTTGACATTTAACTCGCTGCATATTAATTTATACTGATCATTATGTTTTGAATGAATTCATATAATTTGTTGTATTACTGCCACTGCCAGTATACTATACAATATACAAATAATGATGAAAACATCTAATTGATCGTCAAAATGTCGTGTATACGTGCCCAAATAATACCCGACCAACACGCTACAAAGTTGATATTATGTTGGTGTACTTATTAGTTTGAATTAGATGTGTAGCATCGTCGGACTAAATGGGGGAGCACGCGGACTGTTGGAGTCACCAGTTGCGTAGCGACGGGGGATGGGGGGGGGGGGGGGGGATGAGTGGGCACATGCCCCCCAATAATATTAATGGAAAAACAACAATAGGAAACATTAGGGGACATTTTTTGTAAAAAAACAAAGAAGTACATAAGGTGTGCTCCCCCCCCCAAAAAAAAAAAAACATTTAAATAAATAATAATAATAATAAATGTGCGCCCCCCCCCCCCCCAATCAGTCCTCCGTGTCCACTAACACCCCACCTCACCCAAGGGTTTGAATGAATAATGATTATTTGTGTAATAACGTGAAATAACTATATTATAATAAGATGGTATGTTAAAAATAAAAACATGATTGGTTGTTAATTCTCTTTTACATGTTTTGTATTGATTCAAATTAAGAGTCAACATAATTTATTATGTTTATAATTTGTGTTATTTTTTAATGAATAATGATTTATGTTGACGGTAACAACGTGCCATTATCAATATTATATACAAAACAAATTATTTAATTTGAATTATGACGGGTCGTTACATTCACGTTTAACGTGGCCGATAAAAGTACATCAGCTACGTAAACATGGTCACCATATACCTGACCGCTGCAGAAGGGTTAAAGGGTACCACCACCCAAAAATAATATTCTTATTATAGAAAGGTAACATCTTTAGTATTCCATTCCATCAACAAGTTCACAAAAATATGTTTTCAGAAAAAAATATATAATTGGAAAACGCAGCACCATTCTAAAGCATGCGTTCATGCGGTCTGAATTGCGAAGACTAATGTGTGCGGAGCGAACGAATCGCCCGGGATTCTATTGCCTACAAACGTACGCGTGAATAGCATTGGCGTACTCGCAAATGTTTGGCCCGTATGGAACCAGGAAATAGTAGTGGTTCCGTAAGTAGTGGAAATTAATTGCTTTGTTTATGAATTACACAACCCTTTGCAAAATGTTGGGTATCTATTTGATATCACAACACGGTACCAAAACATATAATAATGTGTTGTTCTTTGCCTGGTGGTCCCCTTTAATTTCCATGATTATTATATATGTTTTGTCCATTTAAATGATTTATGATGTTTGTTGTAACAACGTGTAATTAGTGAACACCTGTACTTTTGAAACTGCAATGGCCCACATGGTTTATGTCGGTAACTTCAGTCGTGCTTATAGCCATGTTTCCACATAACCGTAATGATGGAAATCAGCAAACACAATTGAAGTTACCGGCCGTACGGGAAATGACGGCATGCAGTAATGTTTAAAATAAGTCATATGCGCATGCTTTTAAATTCCCACGGTATATTAAAGCAAGCAGATATTAACTAATGCAATGTGTAACACATCACCACAATATGCGTTTTTATGTTGTTTATATATAGATAATCTCTAGATTTCTATTGAAGTGCTTTCGCTTTGATAACAGATTGAGATAAGATAACATTTCTTTTATTTGATCATGAGTACACAGTTTTACACGGCATCAAATCATTATGGGTGATTAAAGTCTATTCGAGCTAAAAGAACGATTACTTGTATCATTATCCTCTCAATCATTATACCTTCATGACATTTTGATATAAAATGTACATGTAAGTAATATAACTTATTTTATATCCAAATCTACTCCTCAATTGTAAACATGATTATCTATTAAAGCCAAATATAAGCATTGGGAAAGTGAGCGATAAGCATAATATCTCTATCATAGACCAAAATAATACTTTTATTTGACTTTAAAGATTATCATGCATGGGATGCTACACCGCGGATCTCTATTTAAACGAGACTGCCTATAATTTGTGAACATGCTGCAAAACCATAAAGCCCTTTGCAGACGGAGCCGACTCGACCCGATCCGACTTGATTTCATTCGGATCTGCTCAGTTTTCAGTGCCTCGCAGCACACATTTTGCCAGTCGAGAGACAGTCGGGGCCGATTCAACACGATGAATCGGCTCCGACCGACCGGGCCCGACTGTAGCCTGATTGAAAACCGGTCGGATCGATCGGGTTTAGTCGGCTCTGTCTGCGCCGGGCTTAAACAACACTTAGCCAATGTGTATACTGCGCACCGTGCGCAAGGCGTTCACAAGATGGCACAGTGCGTCTGATTTACGAAGCAAAACTACTTTAAAGCAATAAATAAATAAATAAATAACACCCTTCTCTTTCTCAATCTCAATCAAATACCTCTGCAGACCAGGTTCTACTTAGTATGCAAATCTGATCCACGTAGATATTGTGCGGCCGTCGACTATGAAATGCGATCTCATCTTCTTTTCTAGAATTAGTGGGTTTATTGGTATGTTTGTCACGGTTAAAAAGTCTGATGCCCTACATGCATCCGTATTAACGTGCAGCTCCCTCTTCACCTGATTTTTTTTTTTTTTTTTGGTCGAAATCCATTTCGTCTATTCTAGCAAAATAAGCATAGGAAATGGGATTATGGTTAATAAAGGGGACCACCAGGTAAAGAACAACACATACTTATATGTTTTGGTACCGTTTTGCGATATCAAATAGATACCCAACATTTTGCAAAGGGTCGTGTAGTTCATAAACAATGCAATTAATTACCAGCACTTACGGAACCATTATTATTTCATGGTTCCGTACGCGCCAAACATTTGCGAGTGCGCCAATGTTATTCACGCGTACGTTTGGAGACAATAGAATCCCGGACGATTCGTTCGCTTGTGGACAAAGGTAGTCTTCGTACATGCAACCCCATGAACACATGCTTTAGAATGGTGATGCGTTTTCCAATTTTATTTGTTTTCTTTCTAGAAAACATATTTTTCTGAACTTGTTGATGGAATGGACTACTAACATGACTAAAGATGTTACCTTTCATTTATAAGAATATTATTTTTGGGTGGTGGTACCCTTTAAGTTTAGGATTGGAGGCCAAGATTGGAATTGAGGAATATTGATGTTATGCATTATACCAGTGAGGCGTACACCAAATGGGTGCATACCTATAGGGATCACACATTGCTAAAACAGTCCGGCGTTTCGCGGTATAATATTGATGATGAATTATAATGCCCTGTTTAGTTTTTCGAAACACGTTTCTGAACTGACGGCAGCGATTTATTCATTGTTCGTTCACCGTGTTGGGCCGTATTATGCGGCATCAACCTAGATATTGATGATAAGGGGCAACATTTGGGTCAAATTTCCCATAACAGTGGTGTGGTTCTATATAACTTTCCATCCCCCCCGCCCCCCCCACCCCCACCCTCACCACACAGACTCAGTCCTATATGCATGGCAGGTTCTTTTTGTTTTGGGTATTGTTTTACTGTTAAAAATTCTATATTGATGCAAAGCCGAAAAAGGAACTGCAACAGCAGCAATAAAATCACCAATAAATATTGTCTAATAATTACTAGCAATAATTAAATAACTTTGGCAGTTATACCATTTTTTTAAAGACTTCCCAAACCCAGGGAGCAGGGTATTTGTATCTTTTGCTCCACCCTCATAGCGAAGCCACTGCTTATTTTTTCTCATTCTGCTTCTTATTTTCTTCAGGTTTAAAACTTGTGACAGTTTTTTTTTGTCGCAGCCTGTATGCATTCGAGTGACCGATGTTTGCAATGTTGAGACATGACGGGGAATCGCGTGGGCAATGTGTGGGTGAAATCAGATGAAGATATGAATATAGTGATACAGTGACAGGGCCAGGGTACAGTTAAAGGGATCTAGTAACATTTTATAAATTGTATAATTATGTGTTTTATTATTTCAAAATCAGATAAAATCACAAAATCTAAGCAGACGCCCAAATATTTAAAAGTATCCACTTGTAAAATGTGATGATCGTCCAATTTAATTTGTATAGGATCCTGTATTTTTGATAGTTTGTTTGTGGATCCAAATAATATAAATTCAGTTTTAATAGGATTCAAAGCAAGTTTATTTATTTGTACCCATTCTTAAACCCTTTTAAGTTCTTGATTCATAACCCTCTCTATTTCCTCTTGATGTTTACTACTAATGGCCCGGTCAGATATCAACGGATAGCGGAAACGTATGCCCAACGAATAGACAATTTGCGAAATTAAATTATCCGGTGATGAAAGTCGTCTCCATTGCTTCATGTACAAAACATAGAACAATGTACATCACCGGACAAGGAACGGACAAGAAACGCATAGAACGGATGAAAAATGTAGCTCTCCGTTTGACATACGTTTGCGCAATCCGTTGATATGTGACCGGGCTATAACAAATAATACAGCATCATCTGCACATATCATAATTTCACATGTATATACTGCCTTAGGGAGATCATACTATAATTGTGATTGTTATAATATAAGTAAAATATGATATAATATGATATTAATATAACATGAAAATAAAATAAATTATATAATACAATACAATACAGTAAAATGTAATTAAAACGTTTTTTTGTTTAATGACAATTTCCCTCTATGTACATGTATGCATCTACTCTATATATACATGGAAAGCTGCGCCGCTAGTTACGTGATCCCTCGCAACTTTCTCAAGTTGATCCCATATCCTTCGAGTTTGCGGAGTTTGCGTAGTATAATTATTCTATTCCTATACTGATTATGCAAGCCGTAATAGAAATGCACAGGGAACAATATTTTCCGATGTGTAGTGCATGTCCGAGCAATTGTCACTATAAACTGCGATTGAATCCCTTTACCTGATGAAATGTCGAAATGTACAACAACACAACAACTGAATTAAACATCAAAGTAATTCAGCTTATTAAAGAAAAGAGCCTTTTGAGAATTGCAGCCATTGTCACAGAACAAGGGAAAAAAAACTTCTTTACACATTCTTGAAAATGTAATTACGTCTTGATAACAGAAGTTCTTTGTTAATAAGGTATTACGTGGGTTGACTATACTAGTATATTAGTATGAACAGTCGTGACTCCATTGCATTTCATTCATTCCGTCAAGGAGAATGATGTCCGAGCAATTGTCACTTTTAAACTGCGATGTAATCCCTTTTCCTGATGAAATGTCGAAATGTACAACAACACAATAACTGAACTTTAAAAACAAATTAATTCAGGTTATTAATGAAAAGAGCACAGCTACGAACAGAAGCCCAAGTTCATATATGACGTACATAATTATAAAAGAAGATCAAGTAAACATATGCAAGGATACGAATATATACACACAATTTAAAGGGGTAGTTCAGTTTTGATATAGAGGGCGCTGCACAAAATACTTTTTTTTTGTGAGATAGTGAAAAACTGAGTGTAAAATTTGAAAGAGCATACAATTTTAATGACATAATACAACACTATTTGATCAAAATCGGTTAAGAAACGGCAGAAATATAAATGAATATATCCGATCGGAATCAATCTGAGGCCCAGATTTATTCGATTTTTAAATTTTTTTTTATTAAAAAAATGCTTACACTTTTTCAAAAATGTTCAAAAGAGGTTTTTAAATAGTGTTGTTGGAGATCTCTCTATTTAATGTAATTTCGCCTTTTACGGAATAGCATGACCCGTTTAAAGGAGACCACCAGGCAAAGAACCGTTTTGTGATATCAAATAGATACCCAACATTTTGCAAAGGGTTGTGTAATAATTCATAAACAAAGCAATTAATTTCCACCACTTACGGAACCACTGCTATTTCCTGGTTCCCAACAGGCCAAACATTTGCGAGTGCGCCAATGCTATTCACGCGTACGTTTGTAGACAATAGAATACCGGGCGATTCGTTCGCTCTGCACACATTAGTCTTCGCAATTCAGACCGCATTAACGCATGCTTTAGAATGGTGATGCGTTTTCCAATTATATATATTTTTTTTGGGTGGTGGTACCCTTTAAGCATTCATTTTAAAGGACAATGAAACCCCGAGAAAATAATGTCCTTATTATAAGAGGCCAATTATATTGAAGAGATGATGTTTGAAAGTTTGAGCACAAGCAGCCAGGAAATTTAA
This sequence comes from Echinarachnius parma, assembly GCA_037951105.1. NCBI lineage: Eukaryota > Metazoa > Echinodermata > Echinoidea > Clypeasteroida > Echinarachniidae > Echinarachnius > Echinarachnius parma. Next base: position 34,757 of record JBAMJV010001570.1, on the reverse strand, counting down.
AAAAATATGATTTTTTTTGTTTAGGTTGCCATTTACTTAAAATAGGGATTCAAATCGGCAACATTATATTAATACTCGAATAATACGATTGTGGAAAACTCTCTTAGTATATGATATAGGTTTTGTACACAAAGTTTCAGTTAATTTCCATTTGCTCGAAATATCATTCTATTCCCCCCGTTTGTTTGAATTCACATTATGTTTTGTAGAATACATTTATACTTGTTAGTATAATGGTGAGTTCGGGAAAAAGACAAGTGTGACCATATATTTTGCTAACTCATTGCACTGACGTTGTACGCAGTATGAATTATCCAATATCCATTATATAATTATAAATCTGAACACTACAATCATACATATCTGGTTAACGGAAAAGACATTTGGAAAAACCGAAACTGTTCCATGCATACTGCTAATACAAATACAACGAAGTATGTGAAAACCGCTACAGTTCCAAGTAACATATGTTTTGTGGATTTTGACGTTGTTACTTTAAATCCCTTTAAACAGCCACACCAATACGATCAGGAATGGTCTAGCGCGTCATCCAATAGTTCGAGTTGCATAATATTAACCATAATAGCACTTGAAAATTAATTACGTTTTCCGTGAGAGAAGTACTTTAAATTGAATACGTCTTTCATAATTATTTCCGTGTTTTCGAATCGTTTGCATTATTTTAACCGATTCGGTTCAATAAAGGAGTTATTAGCCATGATAGTAACTCCTTGCTCCAATAATGTCATTCAACATGTTAATGGGATCTAGTACCTTTGTTGACATGTGCAAAAAGTGATGAATGGTTGATGCAATGTACATGTATATTATTGTTATCTCATATGTCCACAGGGTATTGTGTGAAAATTTCAAGTCAAATGGACATTGCATGGCCAAGAAATGAGCGAAAATGCAAAGTGATAGTCACTAACTCACTGCACTCACTTTGTACACGGTAAGAAAAACTCCACCGGAGTTTTTCTTATCTGAATACTTCGATCGTACATATCTTTGTAACGAAAGGGAAATTTGAAAAACCGAAAACTGTCCCATGATTTTATTGGTAATACGAATACAACATGGTATGAGGGAACCGCTAGAATTAAAATTTTATTTTGAGGATTTCGACAATGTTACTATAAAGTCTCTTTAAACCAACTCAAGAAACATATTTATACAACAACTGTTGACGTTTGAATGGACAGGGTATCACAATGATTACCAATTATTTTTGTTTAAAGGGATAGTTGAGTTTTGGTATAGAGGGCACTTCACAAAATATTTTTTTTTGTGAGATAATGAAAAACTGACTGTCAAATTTGAAAGAACATACATTTGTAATGACAGAATAAACTTTATTTGATCAAAATCGGTTCAGAAACGGCTGAAATACTCCATAAACATATTTTTTATTCAAAAGTCTCCCGGCCAGGGGACATTTTGACTGTTTAGAAAAATAAAATAAAAATGCTTATAGACTACTTTGAAAAAAATCTAAATAGGTTTTTAAAAAGTTGTTGATGATATCTCTATTGAATCATTATTTTAACAAAACATCAAATGCACAATTTTGTATGAAAAATGGCTAAAACCAATGAGTTTTTTTAGAGAGCGCCCTCTTGAGTTGTAACGGCTCTTTTTGAATGATAACAGGGGTTTTACTTAGTCGTTTGTAATTGTGTATACTTTTCGAGCATGGTGGAGTTATAACTATTAGTTTGTACCGTAATGGTGCAGGTTTTGGTTACTAAAGTTAAGTTTGACCAATACTTAATTATCCCTTTAAGGAATGATAAACATGACGAACATTTATAAGCGAACGTCATAATATGTAAGATTTGTTGGTGCTATTCAAATCGGAACAGGCATAAGCATGCAGCTGAAAGGGGAAAATGTAGTTGTGTGTGGTTGAAGTGCATACTATTGCATATTATAGTTTGTAAAAACCAACGCGAAAGAACAACAGCCATTGTGTGATACACACTCATTGATTCTTATTTCAATTACAGCAGAAAATGTACATTTTTTCCAAAAAAATACATTGGGAAATATTGATTAAACCCATTGCCAACAAGTACCTGATGCATGGGCACAAAACCTAGTATAGGGAACAGGTTAACTATTAACAATTTAAAGTAAATTATTATGCAACACACTGCATGAAACTTAATGTTACACACTTATTTAGCTTTATAATGCTTCATTGCTTGTTTTCTCCTTTAAAAGGTCCTCATCACCATATAAGTATATTAGTAGCCCACGAACGACACGATATTTGCCCGTTTTGTACCCACTCATATAGTACCGATTATGACAACAAACGCATGTGAACAAATTAAAGGATAGAACACATTTTCTCTTTATAAAATTGGAAACAAAGATCGGTTTGACGTTTTTGAAAACGTGCTTAATGCCGATTATTGGTTTTAGATGCTGTTTTTTTTTTCTCCCTTAATGGTGTAAATGCCCCAGGAAAGGCGTTTTAAACGGATGCCGTCATAATTAAGATTTGTCTTTGCACGAAAAAATAATTCATAATGTGAGTTTTATGGCTTAAACTGAATAACGTCAGTAAAGGTTAGAAGTATTAAAACTGCTACAATGAATAGTTTAGTTAATGATGATGATGATGATGATGCTGATGGTGATGATGATGATGATGATGATGATGATGATGATGGTGATGGTGATGATGATGATGATGATGATGATGACGGTGATGATGGTGATGATGATGATGATGATGATGACGATGATGATGGTGATGATGGTGAGGATGATGATGATGATGATGATGATGATGATGATGATGATGATGATGATGATGATGATGATGATGATGATGATGATGATGATGATGAAGATGATAATGATGACGACGTTGATGATGAGGAGGGGGGGGGGGGGGGGAGAGAATGGTGATGGTAGTATAGTGTCGGTGGTGGTGATGATGAAGTAGATACATGACTGTTTCCATTTTAAAATGCCATCAGAATGTCATACGATTTGGGCGTATTAACATTCATATCTAAACTGGGCTCCAAAAGAAACTTATCACTTTTTCAGAGCGACGCTCACTAAAATCCATAGCATCAAATTGAATCATATTTAGACACAGATAAACTATCATTCTCCTTATGAAGCATATCCTAAAAGTTAAAAGTTTGCTTTTACCAAAAGTGAGAAAAATTCGATGGAATCACTACAGATCACTTTTCAAAAATCACAGAAACTGCTCGCTGCGAACATCCACGAAAGGCGGTCTTTTCAGAACTTTCAATAGCTATTAATTCAACTTCAAAGTGGGTTATGTAACCACTAGACTGGCTATAGAGTACCGAAGTAGTGACGTCACATGCTTTTGTTATGGCATAGTAATGGTTCTAAACAACTTTTCCTTTCATACTGGCATTAAGTAGTGGGTCGGAGCCGGACGATTGCCTTCTTAGCAACCGCTAGATCACCAATTCATTACTTGCCTGACATTGTTTAGAACCATAACCCATGGCAATGAATAGCTCTGACGTCACACTTCGGTACTCTATTGTCCGTACCGAGCTCTGTAACCGGAAGGCGAGCAGTTTCTGTGATTTAAAAAAAATGACCTCTTGCGATTTCACCTTATTTTATTCTTTGTTAACTAAAGCAAACCAAATTTTGTTTTTAGATGAGCTTGCTAAGGGGTATTATAGCTAATCTACGCCCAATTATGATTGATTTTTATGCTTTGGATTTTAATGTGTGTCGCTCTGAAGAAGTGATCAGTTTCTTTTGGAACCCAGTTTATATACTTCCACCATTAACCAGATGTTTCTCTAAAAACAACATGTCATTTATTATTTTGAGCGTCAAATGTGCTGACTATCTTAGATGGAAATTTCGTTTGTTCCATGCACATTATTGGAAGAGAGCAGACAATTGGGTAAAACGTTTAAGTAAAAGATCAAAGTATACAGACCACCTGCACGTAAAATTAAACCAAAGCTTTGTATAGCCATAGGATAGGCCTATTCGTAGTACATGTATATATGCGAGAATATTTGAACTCATCTATAGACAGTTCGGTCATTAAAGATATCCAACAATTATATATAAAAAGAGAATAGCTCGAGTTGTCCATTCCTGGCCATCAAACAGTTCAGAAAAAATAGGTTTCCAGTAAATTTAATCATAATTTGAAAACTCATCACAATAAATCATATAATAAGTTAATACAATTCACACAACTCAACGTCAATCTGCCGATTGTATTCCCTCGGAAAAGAAATGTGAGTTTTTATTGAGCTCTGCGATTAAACGGTCAATTATCACAATTATTTTAAAAGCCACGGGGAATCGATCTGTCATTCGACATGATAGCGCGTCTAAATTCTAAATTGTGTCATAGACACGTAAATAACTAGTGTAAACACTAATTGTTGGTACGTAGGCGGTGATGAAGCCTAAAAAAGTCTTAATTAAGAGTAGACAACCATGCAGAATGGGCAACTACGTAGAAGCAAATTAACAAAATTGTTCAATGTGTGCACAAATATGCGCAGGAACACAAATCTACTTCTCTTTTTCTCTCGATTCGGCAGAAGACAGAATAAACGCATTGTGACGTTTTCGCGCGTAAGCACCACCCCCGAAACTGCTACAGAATACAGCCTCCAGCGTGTGACTAAACGTGCGCCACGCGCAGAGAACGGAAAACGCTCGCTCTTCCATAGGTCTCGCAAACTTGACTCTCGCAGTTCATTCGGCTCGGCTATTGGTCGTATCAGATCTGCAGCGAGCGAAAGTGGTATCGAAAGTGGTATATAACAAGGGAGAGTGAGATTGGTAGGGCTTCACAATCACAGTTCTGTATGTACGGAGTATCGCGAAGAGTAGTCTGGTGGTGGACCCCCTAGAATGCAGTCAACATCGGATCAATTTAATTTGTTTTCATAGCTGGAATCTTTTGATCGCAACAAAAAGTAGAGTCGACGAGATCATTGATATAATTATAGATGCATGGTCGTTTTTTTATTTGCAGAGGAGATAACAGGGCTGGCCATAACGGAACGTTGATAAGATTATCGTCAGAACTTGTGCCTCGAAAAAAAGGGGTAAGTCCAACTTTTATGAATGGAACCAGTAGGTTCAATGTTCTCGTCCAATGTGTGTTGCTTTAATATATTCAAGTAAAATGCATCCCCTAAGCACTTAATGGCATTAATCTTGAATTAAATATTACCTTCTGCGATGTCATTGCCTTATAAACACATATTTTATTTTATATTTTGAAAAATGTTATACCTTTTCTTTCCTTCATATAAACTCTAAATGCTAAAGATCATGATATATGGCTTCCCCTAATCAACATTGATTATGAAATTGATATTTTAATGAAAAATTACTATTGTGGGCAAGATTTCATTAAAACAAATCTTAAGATAAGACCTTTAAATTGAGAAACGAATTGTTCATTCAGGACGGGTTTTTTTTTTTCAGACAGGATATTAATTGTTTGACATAGAGAGTCTCCTGGAGATGTGTAAGGGATATTTGATGACATTTGAGATTGCTGAATTCATTATTTTGTTATAATAAGAAAAGGCATTATATTCTACCTTGCCTCAGTTTTTCAAAGAAAAATAATCATGATCATGAAAGAAAGTACTGCTTGTGTACCATGCTTTAGTCTTTTAATAATGAAAATAATGTTATATACGCGATCGAACATGGTTTTGTATTTTCGTAAGGTCTGTAACTACAACATGTCCCAAAATTAATTACAACGGGACTTTCTGCAACGATAACTTTAAAATAGTAGATCAATCAGAATGATATTTCAGGGTATGAAACTATAACTTATTACCTACATCTTGCAGAAAACCCTATTTGATTTGCTTCAGTGGTCATGGAGAATGAGGATATTTTGTCAATCATGTCATGTGTCCATTTTCGTTCATAACGCGTGATCCTCATTCTCCATGACCACTGAAGCAAATCGAATAGGGTTTTCTGCAAGATGTAGGTAATAAGTTATAGTTTCATACCCTGAAATATCATTCTGATCTATTATCTTTAAAGTTATCGTTGCAGAAAGTCCCGTTGTAATTAATTTTGGGACATGTTGTATAAGTCGGCTTCACCTGATTCCGTATATACTGCTGGATGGAATATGTAAACAAAATTGAATCATTATTCATTTCAATATAACGCGATCGAACATTCTTTTTCTTTTAAATATATATTTCGGATGGTCCAAAGCTATTTAATAGTCAGCTTCTTCAGAGACCGTACACTGTTGGAATAAGTAAATCATATTTAATTAAATTCGTTTCATAATTCATGCAATTTTCTTGAAGCGTCTATAAGTAGGGCAGGAAACTGGAACTCGACTGTAAAAATGTTGGGTCAATAAAATATTAACCATTGAATTAATGGTGAAGTAAATTAAATTAACTCTTAATAATGTGACAGATCTAGACGGGAAGGGGGACTTCTAGTAGAATATTGTGCATTACAAATATCTTATTTCGCGAAGAATATGAAAGAATATATTACTACCGGAGCGTTTATTCTTGTTTGAATGCAAAACATGTATCTAGATTGGATGATATTCATAACATTCAACTTTTCCGTAAAGGGATCTAATTTAGTAACATTGTCCAAATCCACAAAACTTACTTAGAACTCTGGTGGTTCTCTTATACCTTGTATTCGTATTACCAACAGAATTCTTGAACAGTTTTTGGTATTCCATATTTCCCTTTCGTTAAACAGATTTTTACGATTGCAGTGTTCAGATTTGTAATTATCCACTGGAAAGTTGTAACTGTGTACAAATTCGGTGGTCTCCGTGCCCCCCGTGGCTACGCCACTGGTCTATGATAAAAAAAACATCAAGGAAAATTGTCAAGTTCGATTGTTATTTATGATGATAAACCACGATGACAGTAGGGGGAAAAATGGATGTGAATTTCGAGTGCCAGTGCTGAAGACAATATCGGGGAAGTTGTCAATGTCGAAACGTGCGGCTTCCTTTTGAATCGCTGGAATCAATTTGAGACGATTGAATCTCGTGGTTTGGTTACCACGGATTCAGTTATCGCCATCAATCAGTTTATTATCCAGTATCCACCCACACCCCGATGCCGAATGTTCCAAGAATGCTCCAGCGGCGATCCATAGCAGCTGTACGAGGTGGGGGATACTGGTCTATACCCTCGTTGTCCCGGCAGGCACCCGACCCTAATTTTCATGCATGGGGAATGTCAGAGTGTCTATATTCGGCCCAAAATTCAACCCAATATTTATTTGGTCAAAATCATCTCGTCTGCAGGCGAAATCGTCACTTTATTTGTCGATACCATATTCTCATCTAGAGCACTTAGACGTTAAGAGTTTCCTCCTTTTTAGGTGAAAGGGTAGAGGATATGCTTCAAGGATGGATTGGGGGGCAAAAGGGCATCAGCCCTCCCCGTCCAAAATGTGTCTACCCGTTTACGTCCCTGCGCGCATTTTCTCCACAAGTCTCCCTCTTTTTTTAATAAATACCAGTAACGTTTTCTTCCTTGTCGAAAATGTATCTTGCCGGCCATTGCAACTTTCATCGATGTAAAAACATCTGAGGAAAGGACCAATATCTCGTTATACGTATAATGTTAACCGATCAATGAGAATAATGTTACCGACAAGACAACAATAGCAAAACGAAACATAAGAGTATCTTAAAGGACAATGAAACTATGGCTTTTGGCTACTATTATCATTTAGAGGGTAGACATTTAATTTGATACATGACTTGGCAATTTTGGCCTTCTGGATCCCATGAAATCCTTCTGTGAACATACCCAAATTTTAATAATTTTTACGGCGGTAAAATATGATGGGAGCGGCCATGTTCGTGCAACTACCCGACATGCCTCGCAAATTATGACGTCTGTGCGTACGTCCGAACAAAAAGAAAGAAAATCTTTCACTGATTTGCAGGCTCATCAAAGCGTCTACAAGTATTCAAACAATGGTTTGGTGCGGTGAAAACTAGTTAAGTGCAGGAATGCATCATTGATCGGTACAGTGGTGTCCGTACGGACGTAACAATGGCGGCCTCCTGAGTTCGCGTGAATAGTGGTGTACCCGATTGTGTTTGCACATATTTCTTTCAAAGCAGAAATCTGAGTCGGGGTGGTGTTATGCGAAATTAACACAATCATATTACGATGTAAAAAAAAGTAGGATAAGTCGGGGTGGTGTTATGCGAAATGAACACAATCATATTACGATGTAAGCTCTATACTAGAGTTGCATTGGCCTTTAAGTGATTTTTAGTGAACATCGGATTTGTTTCCATCTTAATTTGTTGTCTTCCTTTATCATAATGGCTCGCCATTATCGCTGATTTCAAATGCTTTAGCCGCTTTATTTTCTTTGGTGACCGTCCAGACCTTAACACCTCGTTTAGATCATAATTTCGACCAACCCTTTGTACCAATAAAGTTTGCTAAACCCACTCCATCTCGATTCTGTAGAGTAAATAATAATTATGATATTCTTATGGGCTTCCTACTAACTACAGTAAACATTAACTTGTTCTCCTAGAGATTCTAAAATCCCATTCTACATAATGATATACATTCTCTTCATAGTATAACAGAATCCCGTAGGCAAGGCCTGGGTTCATAATTATATTTCCAAGGAAATGTATTAACATGATGGGATGGAACATTTTGGTTTGTTTCATTCTTTCGACACCAGTGAGCAATCATGTTGAATGTACATAATTATACTATTCTAGTTCATTCTGGTTAATTACACCCATATGCAGGTGCATCGTGTCATTTCATTATGGCCTCGTCGCACTGCACCGTTTCTCCTTCCGTTTCATATTCGTTTGACCAAGGAGGTACTATAGGCTACCTCCTTAGTTTGAACATGTTGACATCTAGAAGGTACTAGCAGGAAACCGAATTGATGCGGACCAAGTTCTGAATGGACTGGTAGCCTAGGATACTTTTAATTCGGCTCCGTTTTGCGTGAAACCAAACGTCATGGAACTTCGACATTTGCTAGAAAATAACTGACCGTTTCGCCACATTTATGTCGGATTGGTAACGGACATGAGAAAGGTGCAGTGGGAGTAGGTTATTATAATGCCAGCATACCAGCGTTGCTATATGCTTCACGTAATTTTACTTGACAGACTCGTATACTTGTGACTGGCGGTGCGTGATTGCTCGATCTCTATGACTATAATAAGTAGTACGAACGTTGTTCATTAGTTCTAATACATATTTAAAATGCAGAAAATCAAGACAAAGTATAAAAAGAGTGTAATCAAACCTAAACAGTTATATGTTTGTCATCTTTGCTTGAAGTCTTCCATCTTGTTTTTAATAAGGAAAAACGGGTTGCTGGTGAAAGTGATCCGCACCATTTCACTGTGGCAATCTGACACTTTGTAATACTATTCCTATACTGAATTTGATGCTACAAATATCTTAATCATTTTAAGAAATCTACGATATCCGTGATCGCTGTACTTTGCAGGCATTTCGCTTCACCCCTGTATTCTTATCTTGTATCAATATATACTCTCATCACATTGAGTATTGAAGTGAAAAATACAAAATTGCTAGCCTTTCAAACAAAAGAAAAGGAATCTATACTCGAGCGTGAAAACAGTGATTTAATCATGATTCAGTGGATTCAGTGAACTATCACCCAATGATCGTGCTTTAATAAAGTACAATGCTATGTCATGCACACACGCATATCCTTTAACCCTTCAGATACTAAAGTTTGTACGCACCATCGTATATACACGAGTGTGTTGTAGTGCAAAAACGCAATAACAAACCAATGGCATTGAACAGTTTGGAATGGTTTGCACAGGGTTAATGTTAACACGGTAATTCTTACTTAGCCATCTCAAGTGTATCTACTTCAACCCTATCGTGCCTATAGAGATTTATATCATTCGTAAAAATCGCATTTCTCTTTATACGCTTGATTTCTCCTTTAAGTCTAAAGAAAATTCTAATGAACATGGGTTGTCAAACCCTCGCAAAAGGGCAAGGCGTTTTCTATATGTCGTCACTAAAATAGCGTAATATATTATGGCCATTTACGTTATTTGTGTGAATTGTTGTACCTGCAACTTAAATGAGTATGTACCACAACACAATAACAAAATATTGATCAAGGATTTCGATCGAGAGTGTGCACTATATTTATATTATAATAGCCTACAACCATGTTCTCCTTCATGCGGTTTTCATACATTACACAATTTTGAAATGCAAGTGTACCGATGATCATGATGAAGTACACACTTACATACATGTGCAAAAATAAAATGAATCGATGATTTTAGACGACACGTAGTATTTTTATTTTAGAAAACCGACACATTTGTATAACCCACTGAGAGTAAGGTAAATGAAATTCTATAACGTGATCGCGCCATAATTTGAATAAAATCTCATTCAAATGCTAAGTATGCGTGAGTGTCGACTGGATTCAATTATATGCTTATAATCAATGTAATTTATTGTGTTGAAATATTAAATATTGGTATGAATACAATAAAATATGAATAATTAATTCAAATTCAATTGGCAACAATAATCTCATATGACTGATTGCCATCAAACAACAACAACAGCAACAACAGCAACAGACAAACAAAATCAACATTTATTACACGAGCGAAGAAATTCTCAATATTACTGATCAATTCAATAACCCGTGTGAAGGAATTCTAAGATTCTTTTGTAAGCTGGTTAGCTGGGTTCAAACAAAATTGTCATAAAATTAGACTCTTATGACCGATTGTCCGACATTCACCGCAATGATCAGACGATCGTAATCATGGTAATTGTAATTTGTTAACAACAACAAAAACTGATAGGTTTAATAACCGGTATGATAACGAAACAGTCACTAACACGAGAATCAGTGGCGTAATGAGCAAAAACTTTTTTGGGGGCTAAACAAAATCCGCATCACCACCGGATATTGCGAGGGAGCGAAGCGATCAAGCCCGAAGGAGCGAAGCGACTGAGTGGGGGAGGGTGTGGGAGGGGGCGTCCCCCCTCCCACGGTTGGGAGCTTTTGCATGTTTGGACTTGAAACTGTGCAATCTGGTGCATACCTGGAAAGGAAATTCTGACTTGACAACATGTACTATAATGTGCGTTAGTGCGTCATCATCGTCATGATTCTTAACCAGAAGAGGTTATGATTGATTCATGAAGAAAAACAAAAATGCACCACCAAAATAATATTCGCAAAGTGACATATTCAGTTCAAACAGTGCATCAAAAGCATTATTTTATGACAAAACAACATCATCATTGTATTCCAGACGTATACAAGACCGATTCCCGAGGGAGCTTAACGATAACCGAGAGTGGGAAGGGTGATGGGAGGGTGTGATGGTATGCACAGTAAAGGTGCTTTTGCAATGTTTTAGTTGAAATTATGCAATCTGGTGCATACTTAGGAAGGAAATTTGACTTGACATGAAGTAAAATCTGAGTTTTCTTGTCTAAAGAAATACTCTTTTCTTTCAATCACTGGTATCGAATTAGATAAAAGCCATGATTTAAATTTATTTAGTGGGGCAAGCGCCCCCAAGCCCCCCCCCCCCTCACCAGTACGCCAGTGACGAGAATACTGGCGAAAAAAACTGTTGCCCACGAATATTATTATGAAATGCAGTATTAATCAACTCAAGGTCTAAACCAACGCACTCTGCAGATAAAATTACAAGTGGGCAATTGTCAAAATTTCAATGAATCCTTTCAAAATTCATCTCAGAAATTAAAATACGTACTTGAGAGCAATGTTGTATTCCTCGGGATTTCATTAAGCCTCTTTACCACGCCGTATTGTTCACTCAAATTCTCCTTTCTGTTTTTTTTTTTCTTTCTTCTTTTTCTGAGAACTCAGAACAAAAATCATTCAACGATATGTCATAAATCGTCAGATCGTGAGAGGCTTATATAGTAGCGAGAATAATTTGTTTGATGAATATGATGAAATCGCTGGGATTTTTTTTTAAATGCTTCAATTATCGTCGGGGAAAAGGTCGTGTCACGCACGAAAACATAATGGAGCTAAACTTGATCGTTGCAATTTTAAGTGTATAGAGTTCGTGTGTATAGATTACGGGGGTGGAAACATTGACAAGCTACTATATTTTTTTTGGGGGGTCAGCATTTCTTGGTAGCTGGGTTCATAACCTATCCTCTGATACCAAAATTTCCGTGCCCGTCGGGGGGTGCTACGGATTTCATTTTTTCTGGCCTCGGCTCATGGACTACTAAGGGAATACAAAAATACAACCTTTTAACCCCAATTATCTTATTTATATATTTTTTAAACATTTACTTTAGACATTAGATAAGTTCTGTTTTTATTTCGACTATATACATGTAGATGAAAAATAATCATAATTATGATCAACAATCGACAATAACCAACATGAGAGGAACATTCTGCTGAATATAAAGAAATACATAAGGTGTGCCCCCGCCCCCCCCCTTCCAATTAGTCCGACTCCGATATGCAGCTGGGCTACGCCATTGATAATGCCATATATATAAAAATGGCCTTGACACCGGAGGTTGTGCTCACGGGGAAACTAAATAATGCCTCCTTTATGTCCTCTGAGGGCCCCTGATATCCCACCTTCAGACCCTATCGGTGGCCAGGTATATAGAGAACACTGGTCATGCATAACTTATTTGTCAGAAGCCTACGTATACCGTATACGTAGGTGAATCTACGTGGACAAAAATAATGCGGAATGAACATTATTTTGAGATTGAAGATGCGCGCTGCCTATATAATTTATGAACATGCATTGTTTAGTTTAGTCCTGAATATTTGAAGTCCTTTATTTTCACTTTCACTTGCGTGGATTAAGAACAAAGCGAATACCTCACAACAACATTTTCAGAAATAACCAAAAACTCAAGTATATCTTTAAGATGTAGCATTAATAACTTTACCCTTTTCCTATGATTTTGTAATCATGCAAAATGTTAGGGCAGCATCGTATATACAGAGTGTTTACAAAAAAGCGGAACCCAACTTCCACCAGCAATATCTTATGTAGTGAACATAGTTATGTTTATTGCCATATATCATCACAAAGATAATTTATTACTCTTTCATTTGATACCATATTTGTAATAATTGAGCTTGTAGTTATCGAATTGCAAGCATTTTAAACGAGCAATGTTAAAATTGCTTTGCGCACAAGATTTAGATCTATTCATCAACACGGTATGATGGTCATTCATTGAAACCTCTCCTTGTGTTCGTTTGTCTTGTAATCCTTTTTGTTCCGTAAATAAATGAACATGGAGATACTTTTTAAATCAGTTCCTTGCCTGACCATGCAACTAACTACTGAACACGAGCACAAACCTATGCGGACAGACATGGGGGTCATGTGGAAGGACATTGGGGATGGTTATGGACCATGAACTCTTCTCAAAGTTGATTAAAATGTAAAACTATGAATCAAGAAACATCATGAAATGTTACTTGACTTTGGCTACTGTTTCATTCTTTACATTGCATTTAACAATTACTTTCTATTCTTGTGCGCAAAGTACTTTTTACATAACCCTTTTTAAATAGGTTTTATTTCAATCATGCATGACGTTATCACAACATATTTGGTATCAAACGAAAGAGTATGAATTAACCTTTGATATGACATATTGCAATAAATATAATTATGTTTATTAAATAAAATATTGCGGGTGGAAGTTGGGTTCCGCTTTTTTATAAACACCCTGTAGAGGAAGAACATCACTGATAACGTGATTAATAATTGTGCAGGGATGGATTGGATTCCGTTCTAAGTTTCACTTGTCCGTTGTATAACCTTAATTTGTTTGTTCTCAAATAAAACGTTACATCTTAAAGGGATCTAGTAACATTGTCCGAATCCTCAAAATCCAATTGGAATTCTAGCGGTTCCCTCATACCTTGTTGTATTCGTATTAACAATAGAAGCATGGGACAGGTTTCGGGTTTTCTAATTTCCCTTTCGTTAAAAAGAGATTTACGATTGAAGTATTCAGATGTTAACCTATCTACTGGATAGTCGTAACCGTGTACAAAGACAGTGCAATGAGTTAGTGAATATCACTTTGCATTTTTGCTCACTACTCGGCCATATATAACGTCCATTTAACTTGGAATTTTTACACAATACCCAGTGGACATATCATATAATAACAATATACATAATTAATTTGTACTGCATTCATATGCATTACACTTGGCTGCCAAACAGTGCCTTAATTATATACATGTAAATATATAAGTTTTCCCGTCCATTTTAACACTTTTTTCATTCAATTTTTATAAATTTGTACTTCAATTTCGTCCAGAGAAGCCGAAAATGTGCCAATGCCAACTTCAAGTCTATTGCGACCAATTTCATAAAAAGTCCATTCAATTTTAGTCGTTCGTCACGCATTTTCGTCGATTACAATTCATATTCGTCGGTCATAGTTGCTGAACTCATCTGTGACTGATGAATTTGAATTGCAATCGACGATAATGTGTGACAAATGACTCAATTTAATGGACTTTTTGTGAAATAAGTCGACAATCATTGGCACATTATCGGCTTCTCGGGACGAAATTGAAATACAAATTTATAAAAATTGAATGACAAAAGTGTTAGAAATGGACGGGAAAACCTATAGTATGTGCAAAGTATACAAAATGATAATTATGCTACACTTAGATTATGTTTGCTGTATAGGTATAACGTTTATTGATATAATATTTATATTCTGCATCATGCAATGGATAGGCCTATACTGATAGTGGCGCCGAAATCCCTCTGACATGTTTGAGGCCCCGGGATGAGGAGGGGGAAAAGGAATGTTCACACCTGACAGCCCCAAAATATTTGCGCCTCTGGCAACTTTTCAGTTTTCCAACTTGCAAAAGCTCAAAGCAACAGCCCACAGGAAAGCAACAGGGAGCTCGAGATCCACTCGGCTCGCTGCCGCGTCCACACTTGTTCTGTAACAGATCGAAACGGATTTCGTGCTTCGTTTGCATCGTTTCTTTATCATATTTCATCATTCTGATTTATTAAGATGATTAAACGATTTTCGTCTTGTTTGTAGTCCTGCGTGTAGTTTTATTTGTAAAACAAAATGATTATTGTAATTATTCATTTCATTCATTTATTTATTTCTCATAAAAGGTACAATATACAAAGTAAAATGTGTCGGGAAATCACATAAAAAAGCCAGTGGCTTAAGGGAGAAGTGATTCCCTATATAAAACTAAGACGTCCACACTAAGTTTGTATGTTTTGGGATGAATACCGTCGTATATAGTTACTGTATTATAGTGTAATATAATACCAAACAAGTCGTTTGGAACGACAGCGTGAACATGGGTCATTAGAAATTGTAAGAACTTTGGCGTGTCGTGTATAAAGAGGTGACTCTCGAAAAGAAGATGTAACTTTCAAAAGATAGAAAGTAAGACAGCAAGAAAGAAAGAAAGAAAGAAAGAAAGAAAGAAAGAAAGAAAGAAAGAAAGAAAGACTGGGCAGGGCGTTCAGGACACCGACATGCAAACAATCAATGCAGGCAATCCACGGAATAACAATGTCGTGTCTAAATCAATGTGAAACGTCAATGTTTCGAGTGCTGCAGTCGAAAAGTTCACTTTATACTCGGGTTTCTTTGATGCAACATGCAAAGACAGTGGTGAAAGGCTCATCAATGTTTAACATTTTATAGACGCGGTGTGCCTAAAGCTGCAGTCAAAAAGTTCACTTAAATATACTCGGTTTATTTGATGCGATAAAGGAACTGCTGAAAGGCACATCAATGTTTAACATCAGACGCAGCTAGCTTGCTCTCATGCCTGGTCGATACACTCTGTCTATTCGTGAAATGACCCAGGAGGGTTGCTCTCCCAAACAAACGTGAAAAGGTGTATAAATGGGTACCTGACAAGATTGAAACGTAGTTCCTTTATATAGCACTGGATGCGCACATGAGACGCCAGGCTGGAATGCTCTCCGGGGGGGGGGGGGGGGGGGGGCGCGCAATGTGCCCTCTTGGGCTTTTTATCGAGCCTCCAAAAACGATTTTTAAAAAGGCTTAAAAGAATTATTAATCAATTCAATTCAAAACAAGTTTCAGCCTGTTGATTAAATGCGTTCAATTGCAGCCCTCGAATATAACCAATTGTAATTTTAAAATCTCATAAAATACATTATTTTAAGCATTCCGATGAGCATGGTGAGTGAGGATAATATGTATTTTTTATTAGATGCACGTTGTTGTACGTGTATACCATATTATGTACCATCACCTGCTAAGGCATGTTTAGCAATAATTTAAGCTGAGAACGATACATGTAGCAATACATAGTGCGAAGACCGGAAAAACATGGCACGGACAAAAACAGGTGGAAATTATATAAATACCTTCTGTAGTAGTTGTTAACTGATTTTTTTTGTTATGGTGAGCATTCGCAGACCGCGTTTAATCAAGTATTTTTTACTGCATTCCCTTTTTTTTTAACACACATATATTTTTGTGAGATACAAGCGTGTCTGTATTATTATGTACAATCATGTTTCACATTTCGTGCCAGAAATATTGACATTATTTTGAATAATAATCATACCAAATAGTAATGTAATGAATATTTTGAATGCTAATGTTGCGCGTGGGTGAAAAGCCTTTTTTCCATTCACTTTCTCTTCTAATTTTCCTTTTTTTAATACTTTTTTTTACTCCCTTTTCTCATATTCTCTTCTTCTTGTTATATAGGACGATGGCTGAACACGAACTTTACATGAACTGATTATGGTTAGCACATATCAAGCACGGACTATTTGCATTTCACATATTATGATCCATCCTAGTAATCTTAATTGTATTTGAACAGTGAATATCTTCTCCACGTCTACTGAATTATATCAGTACGTCCACAGCATGCAAAGCAGACACAAAACCGCGTTTTAATACCCACAATACTCAGTCTGGCGCCAAAATATACCCTTTCATGACGCTGAGTTCAACGCATGGTTAAATGGAAAAGGTAATAACAGGAGAATACGTAATAGTCGTCAACCAACAACAAAATAATATTGAAATTTAAATCAGAAAAAAGCAGATGAAAGAAAAATATGTGTGACAACAAAAGTCGTCCGCATGCCTCTTCCCACCTCTCCGCCGGTCCGCTGCTTGTACAGCTTGTGTACCCTGTGTGGGATTTATTGATTTTTCTTTTAACGCAGCGAACTGAAGAAGGTTACAAGTCGTGCTCATGAAATTATTGTCACTCCGTCATTATTCCTCAAGAATTTTAATTTAGCAGCAGAAAAGATTCGCATATTATCATCATACTGATATGGTATCGCCTTTTCTTGCACAGTGGCTTTGCCGTGCACAGATACTTATCCATAATAGGGTGTTTCACTTTCATTTCGCGTGATGTATGTCTTGAACAAATTTTACGTAACCATTAAATTACAAATTATTATTATGATTTTGATGAAAAAATACGCATAATATAGGATTTCTCGGTCAATTTCGTAAGTTGGCCACACGAATTAATTTTGTTTGCATTCAATTTCGCCGATTTTGTCACCGCAGCTGTATTTTGCAGTTACAATTCGTTTTTTAGCATACGAATTCATATAACAATCATTCGAAAACATTTTGTTTGCATTCGATTTAAAACGTGTTTCTATTTCGTAAAATTGTCATTCAATTTAAATTCGTGATTACGTAATACCGCCTTCCGTGAAATCCGTGGGCGAAATTGAATGCAAATAGCGTGTTTTTTTTACTTGAATGTTAAAAGTGGTTAATCACTTGACCGAAGAGCTAAATCGTATGAACAAAATGCAATTTTGAACCACAATTGCAAGCCTTCAGCTCAAGTTCGCGAAATTGAATGACACGCTTATCAAAACGAATGAGAAGCTTACGAAATTGGCCGAGAAAACCTATATTATATTCATGATAATGATAAAATAAATAATTCTTAATACAGTTTGCAGATTATACATGATGCTACTATACGACTATAAAGTTTGAGTTTTGTGCTACTCTCCGTATTAAAAATGTAATCGAATTATCGTTCAGTCAACATCAACTAGCGAGAACAAGTTATTGCCCGCAACATGGGACTTGAATCTACTATATAGGATATGAGCCTCCATTATGTATAAATCAGAAATGCTGTCTCAATGTTTTCAAGGGGTAGTACAGTTTTGGTAAGGCTGAACTTTAGTAACCAAACCTGGACAGTAACATTATAAACTAATAGTTATAACTCCACCATGCTCGAAAGGTATACAAAATTACAAACGACCAAGTAAAAAGCCCGTTATCATTCAAAAAGAGCCATTAACACACAAGAGGGCGCTTTCTAAAAAGGCATTGGTTTCAACAATTTTTCATACAAAATTATGCATATGATGTTTTATTGACATAATGATTAAATAGAGAGATCATCAACAACTATTTTAAAAACGCTTTTGAAAATTTTTGAAAAAGTTCAAGCATTTTTATAATTTTTTTGAAAAAAAATCATCTAATTATTTGGGCCCCAAATAATTATAAGTTAATATAAGATCAGATATATTTATTGATATTTCAGCCGTTTCTGGGTCGATTTTGACCAAATAAAGTTTATTCTGCAATTAAAATTGCATGTTCTCTCAAATTCGACACTCAGTTTTTCATTACCTCACAAAAAATTGTGATGTGCAGCGCCCTCTCTACCAAAACTAAACTACCCCTTTAACTTACAACTAACATTATTTCCTTTTACATGAATACCCGTGCGCATGTTTCTTGTTTAATAAACTCTTGAAATCTGAAATTTTGCTCATTCAATAAAAACGCTTACACACGTATGTATACATTACATCCTATTTCTCTTTTTTTTCTCCAAACATGACGACACTTATAAAGGATATATTTATATATTGTTTTTTTTCCCTTCAAATTCTGGTACTTTATCCCTCCTCTGAATTCTCAATCCAAAAGACGTCGGTCTCTTTTCCACTTTATGCGCATAATAATAATAATATTATTGAAGAAAGGCAATTCAATACCCTTTTTTTGTATACTTACTAAATACATAGATGCGAAATAGTACCCGGCTGTCCGCACGCTGGAATTCTCTCTCCGGGGTTTGAACGTTTAAACAAAATTTAAACTCAAGACAACGATCACCCGACAAATAATCATGATAATAAAATGAAACATTCATGTTATTATCGTAAACCGCACCTAAATTGGCAATACGGCTCTCCCCATTTTAGGTATTTTGTCAACAGCGATTGAATAGATGCATAAGGCAAAAGGTCTCCCCATTCTCAACTTACATGCATATATAAATAGTTTGGTTTTGCCGGTGACAAAAAAAGAAGAAAGAAGAAGGCACAATCAAATCTTTTAGGGAAAAAAAAAAAAGGAAGACAAATTTTTCTCTTTGATTTCTCTTCCCGCAAATATTAAGATTATTGATTGAATGAATCTATACTTGTCCATCGCGCCATGGTGGTTTTGTGAGGTTATAGACCCCGGAGACCGAGATGGTGGAATAAGCCGTCTTATAGCTAAAATGAGGTGGGTGGGGGGGGGGGGGGGGGGGGGGCACACACACCCCCTGTCTACCCTACCGGAAATTCAGAACACAATGATTGTGTCACAGTGTGAACACACATTGGGTGATTTCAAGTATGGTGTTTGGGGTTGGTGTTAGTGCTTATTAAACATAACACCGGCCTTAGGCACCATATTTGAGATGACTTCGTGTTAGGATGGTATAGAGTGACATTGGGGGATTTCAAATATGGCGCCTGAGGCCGGTGTTAGTGTTTAATAAGCACTAACACCAACCCCAAACACTATACTTGAAATCACCCAATGTGTTTCACAGTGTTGCGCTTACTGCTTCAATACACACTGCGTGGACTATGTTAGAATGGGGCGTCTTGACGGTACAGTGTGAACACTCCTCACACTGTACTATTAAGGTACAAACACACTGCGGACACACTGTGATAAGTATACACTGTGTTCGAACATTGTGTAAAATAGCGTGCTCTATACTGTGTACACGGAGTGCTCAGGGTGTGTTAAATGATCCCCCTCAGCACACACCGCAATTTTCATGTGAATCACCCTCCTCCCCCCTCCACACATTTTCCCCTTACACCCCGTCTGACATGTCTGTCTGATGTTAAAATCCCTAGCTCCACCACTCGAGTGGTAACGGTTCTCAGGTTTACTCCTGCTTGAAGAACGGATCAATGGGTATTTTCTCGAAATGGGTTATTACCGTGCAAATAGGGGAGCATATCCAATTCGTTACTCACATTTCAATCTATAAAAAAGCATTTTGCTGCAAATTTGTGGCTTTATCATAGTCCGATTTTGCTGGATTCTTTCGCCTTTGATTTCTTTCAATGTACGGTTTAACAGTCAAGTCTCACTATACCATTAAGCATTAGCTAAAGGGAAATGCAAAGGAAACTGTATACAGACTGTCCCAGATAAAAACGAAACCGGGTTTCATGGCAGAAATTTTCTGTCATAATGAATAATTTCCTTGATGATATATATATATGTCTGGAAAGCTCTGTGTCTCTTCTTTCATTTGATGTACAACTTGTGGCACATAATTCAAGCATGACTTCATTGTACTCGTTCTCTGGCATAAATCATTTATTTTTTAATCATGAGGTGTCATATAAAAGATAAAATTATGAATTTGTTTGCGGTATTTGTCCTTTTTCAAAATAAGTACGTTTACTACCCTTAAAACTCACCCCAAAACCTCACCCAAACTTGCAATTTCTGCGTGCAAATAGAATCTTGGTAACACCAATTTCCATCGTTCTAATTCAGTCATGCGTGAACTATGTGCCATAAGTTATATATCAAATGAAAGAAGAGACACAGAGCTTTTCAGACATATATATATCATCAAGGAAATTATTCATTATAACATACAATTTCTGCCATGAAACCCGGTTTCGTTTTTTTCTGGGACAGTCTGTACAATCACATGACTTTGAAGCCACCGTGATTGTTTGTTTGTTTTGGGGGGTTTAATTCTGCATGTTTCCAATTAAACAAATTAATACAATACAAATACTAATGATCATAATATACCAACAAGCGAACAATTATATTATAACAAATATCCAATGTAATCCAATTAGTACTCATAGTAGTATAAAAAAAGGGAAGGAAAATGCAGAAGACCGACATCGTATATTAAGCATAAATTACACTGCTTGAAATGATACCGGCCTTGGCGTGAAAAGAGGAAGGAGAAACAGAAAGAGAGAAATTATTGGTTGTTCTTACTAATCGAGTCATTATTGTGATATTGATTTTAAAAAAAATAATTTAAATGATGAGTCTTATATTTTGTTAAAGCCTATTTGGTGGTTTTGTAACATTTTGTGTATACATAGCTAGTTACATTAATTCAAATCATTACGTCAACGTTTCGCTTACACAATTGTGAGGCTTTTATTAAATATACTTTATATTCGTTATTACATACTCGAAATAATCAAACAATCTGTGCGTGTATATACTTTGTAAATTTTTCGCTGATATTGTATTATTTGCTGCAATATTGCTGTGCTTCGAAATCAATTTTATAACAAGTAAAATAGTGGTTTGAGGTCCTTTCTGAAACCCAAGTGCAAATATTTCACGAAAGATGTATTCGGAACTAATATGATTTCATGAAATGTACCCGGTGACACTAACATGGCACCCATTGAGATGGCATTGGCAACGGCGAGGAATGATCAGATGGTCTATTGTCACGCAATTCTTTCAAATATGAGTTTAATCTAGAGTTGGCCAAGTGTTATTGTATATGGTCAAGTTTAGAAATCTCTATTTAAGAGCGTTAATTTGTAATGAACATTAAGGGGAAAAAACAGTTTACGTTGCGACTATCGCTTCGTGGTACGCGCTGACTTGTACCGCATATTTGGTCAATTAATTTCTCTCCTTCGGAGAGTGGCATCCCGTGTTTAATGTTATTAATCACATTACGTGTGTAGCGAACCATTAGTCCAGTCAAAGGCGTAATGAAATTAGTTACTACCGCAAGCATGGCAAGCTACTCTGGTGGTTATAAGTCTAAACAAATGTATATACACCAATTACTTTCCGCATGCAAGGACGTTTAATAGCAACGTATTCTAGGGTATAGCTCATAATACTTCGGTTTGATATACTGTGTCACCCGGAAGTGAGGGGTATTTCCCCCATCTCCGTGCAATGTCGGTTGCCACGCGATTGTAACATGTTTGATAATAACTTTCAGGGATGAATACACCTTAATCGTGCATTAATTAAGTATTACGTTAGCATTGCGTTTTTGAAAGACAATCAATAAATCAAGATTAGCAATAACTCAATGTCGGTTGCTATACGTGCTTTTAATGAAAAATATCTTGAATAAATAAATATGTCATCTTAAAGGACAATGAAATCCGGACAAATTGTTGTATGCACTATCATTTGAGCACAATCGGTCAAGAAATAAGAGAACTATGGCTCTTTGAAAATATCCCTTTATTTCTATGAGTAACTCAAATTGGCAACGCACTCTGGCAAAGTTGTAGACTACTCCCCATACGTTTTGTACACAACATTTCAATTTTGTTCAATTTTCTCAAAATATATGTTTACCCTTCGTTTGAGTTCAACATAATGTTTTGTAGAATACATTTCTACACAACCTATCATGAGTTTGGGGAATGGAAAAGTGTGACTATGAAGAAAACTGTAAAAATGGGAACATTTGTGTACAAAACGTATGGGGAGTAGCCAAAAAACTTATCATAGTGTGTTGCCAATTTGAGTTCCCCATATGAATAAATGGGCATCTTCAAAGAGCCATAGTTTTCTTGTTTATGGCCCGATTATGCTCTGACTTTCAGAGATTATTCCTCCTAATCTCTTCAAGTCTATGAAAGCAACAGTTTGCATGGGTTTCATTGCCCTTTAATCGCGTATTTATGATTATAACGTTTTGATTGCGTTATTGAAAGAAAATAAATTAATCGTGATCATTATGAAACCGAAAGTGATGGTATTTTCCCTTTGTCATTCAATATAATTTCGATTTTTTTTTTTTTTTTTTTTTTTTTATTATTTTGTTAACTTTTTTAATTAAATTTGTTTTAATTATAACTTTTCGCATTCAGGTTCCAGTGAGCGAAATAATCGAACTGATATATCGACTTAGTTAAATATATTATGCACGTTATTTTACAGAACTCTTATTAACGAAAATACGCATAACACTAGTCTAATCTAAATTAGTGCTAACGTTTGTGGAGTTTAGCCTGGGGATATGGTTTGCATTACCTATATATATAAAGACCCCTTTGGCAGCGGTCGCTTAAGTCCGGTAGTTTCCACCTGACATGTAGGTAGCTTGATTTACTATATTTATACAGCTCAGTATATGGTCAGAAAGTAGCATACATTTAAAGTGATCCATTAACTTTATATTTTCCCCAAAAGAAATGTATTTTGAGACTTCAATCATATAATACGTACCAATTTCATTGTAATATTCTTGAGAATGATAATTATGTAATAATTCCATAGCAAAGGAATGAAGTTTACCTAGTGAAAACAGAGAAAATCAATGTATTTAATGTATTTATAAACTCGATCGTTCGCGTGAATTATCCGAATTCGGATACTCTTGACTACGTTGGAAACCGTCTATTGACGCTCTCAAATTAAATCTTTAATGTATCCATGATTATGGATACATTTGAAAAATCAAAACCCATTTTAGTCTTCTATTACCATGAGCCAAATGACAAAGTACAAGATTCGTGGGAAAGCTCCAAGTGATTTTGGTTGAACTGGTACAAAGTTAATGGATCATCTTTATGTAGCGAATGTGGGATACGATTCTTTTGTCTTTCAGACAGGAGTGACCCAACGGAGACCAATTATTGTTTCACACCGATGTATAATTATTTACATTTTTATACTTGGATAAGAGTTTTATTCAAATATGACTGATCTAAAACAATTTTCATAACATTTTCTTATGTTTTTGCAACAGCAGAACTTTCTTAAAAAAATAAAATGTGTAATTAACAAAACGGTCACTGAATACATACATAATTGGATATATTGCTGGGACAGTGTCATACTTGAAGTTTTTTTTTGGAGCGGAAATTAACACAACAAAATAATAAAAATAGCAGGACAGTTTTGTTATTAATTTTTGGCATGTGGTATGAATTTATTTTAAGTCAGTTATAAATTGGAAACAATGGTGACACAGGGTCTGTTTTTTCTACAGTAATGTTGAATTACTTTACTACGGTGGATATGAGGATATATGAAGTATGAAGTGTTTGATGAAAACCCGATCCGACATGCCTACTCATAACATTACGTTCACTGGATTAAACAATCATTGCGCTCATATAATACCTATACAGAGCCGGGTTTGCAGGACCTTTTTGTGATTAACCGTTAACATGCCAGGGCCATGCACAGATGCATCTGATATTCATGACATTGAATGCATTTCATAATTTATTATACCAGATGAAAATCATGCGCACCAACGGGCGTCTAAGGGTTAATTGATATATTTAAAGACTGGAGTAGTTCAGTCATAGTTGCGTGTGGGGTGTCCACGCGTACATGATTGCCTTGTGCATAATATGAGTCGAATTTGAGAAGAGGAGTGTTAGATGATGATGATGATGATGTTGATGATGATGAAGATGATGATGATGATGATGGTGGTGATGATGATGAGGAGGATGATGTTGGTTGTGGTGATTATGATAGTGGGGGGACATCCCCCTCCCACACCCCCCCCCCCCCCCCCCCCCCGCTCAGTCGCTTCGCTCTCTCGCAAAGTCACCGCTTGCTCAAAGTTGGCAACCCTGTGGTGATGCGAAATTTTGTTTTAGCCCCCAAAAGTTTTTGCTCATTACGCCACTGCTTGCAATGATATACTATAAATATAAGATTGAATTCTCGAATATCACTTTCGAAAAGAAAAAAATCTTATGAAGGTAATGGATCGCTTTAATGGGTTTTTGACACCCTCCCATATGAGAAAAAACAAATTAACTATTATTATTAGATTATCATATTTCTTGGGCTTGGTACGAACAGTCACGTCACGTTCACGTTCACGTCACGTGAAGGTTTTGTACCTTTTGTGAAACAGGTCACCCAAATCTACGAAGTGTCACGTTCAGGTTCTGTACCTTTTGTGAAACAGGTCACCCAAATCTACGAAGTGTTGGGTTACGTGACCCAACAGTTTGTAGATATACTATATGCAATTCATCCCGGGCGGACACGTGATACTAACCGGGTTGCAATTTTTTTGGTTGCGAAAACGAGGAGTGCAACCAGGGTTGCAGTCAAATCCGTGGTGACAAAATCTCGGACTGTTCCATTCAGGGCATGTGTAAAACTCAAACCAAATTACTTTCCTGAGGGACAAAGAAAACATTTTACAGTGGCCTTCAAATATTTAGGACCTATAGGACTTCCAATCACACACACAAACACACACGCGTGCACACACGCACACACACACACACACACACAGGCACACGCACACACTCACACACACGGACCCACACACACACACGCACACACACGCACACACACACACACACACGCCTACACACGCACGCACACACACACACACACACACACACGCACGCACACACACCGAACACACACACACACACACACGCGCGCGCACACCGAGACACACAAACACACACACGCATGAAAGCTCACGTAAATTGGCGCTTGCGTAAAACAAATTAATGTAAATTGTCGTTGAGAAGAGACTAATTCTCGGTAAATTTAATCGTGAACGAACCCGTCCTACCTATACTGTAATATACAATTATAGGCGTACACAGGCCTGGGGGCTGGGGGATGGACACCCCCTACCCCCATCCCCACCCCCTTACATAATTCAAGAAATGTCTTGGTCTCGGCCTCGAAATTTGTGACCGGTCCTGGTCTCGTCCTCGGCTGCGGTCATTTTCTACGGACACCCCCTACCCACACTCCCCCGCTTACTTCAATTTGTCTGACGAAATATTCCCCCCCCCCCCCTACACCCACCCCTTGAACAAATCCTGGGTACGCTACTGCCTACAAGTAGCTAGTTCGAATGTCAAATACATTAATTGATTTATTTAATATTGATTGGTTGGTGTGATTGTGTCATTATAATGATTGACTGATTAATTGATTGTTTATTAGATTAAATGACTGAATTATAGATTGACTCGATTCAATAACCATAAATAAACACTATTAATCAAATCATTGTTTTATTACTTTTAAACTCATTGATATGATCACTGCTGCCAGTCACTCACTCACTCACTCACTCACTCACTTTCACAGGCATGCACATACAACGCCGTTAAGGGCCAGTACGCGCAGACGTCGAGCACGGGAACTTCAGGCGTATGCGAACTGAATTGTCCGCTGCGTGTAGCAATTCAGCTGGAAATCAACATTTGCCAAAATCCACGCACGACACGTCTTTAGAAATACTCCAATAACAAGACAAATAATGCAAGTGGTATGGTTGTACATTACCTAAATGACAGAACTGCATATTATCGTCTCAGATTACTCTGAATTATGCACGTACATTTTATAAACATAATGATTGAAAAGATTTGATAAGGGGGTATCGGCATTTTCGTCGACATTTTTAAATCTCTTTGTGCGTGTATGTCTAGTCTTAGTAACAAGCGTTTGCAATTTAAAAAATCTTGATTAAACGCTCACGTCACGATTTGGTTAACGCGACACTTCGAGTTTTACCGGCATGGAAAACGACAAATTGTTGGGTCACTTTACCCTACACTTCGTAGATTTGGGTGACCTGTTTCACAAAAGGTACAGAACCGTTCACGTGACGTGAACGTGAACGTGACGTGACTGTTCGTACCAAGCCTATTTCTTGCGTGTTATCGCCATTATCTTGCCCACATGACATTTGCAAATTACTTCAGAAATAACGGGAGCAATAACATTAACAATTAATGTTGCTTTTGATGACGTACAAATGCCGCAAATGGGAACACTGTGGATAAGACTGCAGAGATAATGTTATTTTTTCCATTTGTTGTTGTTGATATAATACTTCTTAATTTGTGCAAATTAAATTTTAATTTGCACAAATTAAGAAGTATTATATCAACAACAAAAAATGGAAAAAATAACTATGTATTTTGATACCTACAAAAGCTGTGCATAATATATAGGAACACCGTGCATGCGAAATGCATAGATAACGGATACTACTTACTCAAAATCTATTCCTTTTTTATGTTTAAATGTTGAATTTATGTTTGAATTCGTACACATAATATCTTGTTATATTTAGAAAATATGTATGAGGTTACTATAAAGGCCGTGAATCCTGCATTGATGGTACACCGTGGATGCGATATGCAAAGACATTTGAAATCACTTATTTAAAACAGGTTACATTTTGTCTTCCTTTTTGTTTTTTCTTTATAATTTTGGATTTATGCTTAATTGTGTACATAAATTGTTTAATATAAATATATATATTTTTAGAACATGTCATGTCCATTTTGTGACGTATAGAGTACCCGTGAATGAAACGCGCGGTGGATGCGCCAATAGGCGGTTTATACGTACATGCGTAGTACACATGAGCCGGCAGGTGACTGGGGTTTCATTAACACTTGACTCATGAAACCCCTTTGGTGAAGGACTATACAAAGTCACATCATGCAATTACAACATACAAATCATGTCTCAATAATTAATCGTGTTCAGACGAGAATTCCAATACGGCGTATTTTTAGTCGATTGAAAAAAAAATTCATGTGCGTCCGTCTGATGTCAGTTGTGGGACAAACTCTTTAATAAAATAATACACCCATCGCTTCATTGCTGGAATGCGGGTAAGCCGCGTTTTAACTCTATTCTGATGAAAAAAGTATTGGAGAATACGGGTTAATTCCTTCTTTTTTTTTGGTAAAGAGAATATCAGCTGCCCCGTTTATTTATGGACATTAGTTATTAGTTTCCACATGACGAAAACACCCTTCTTCGAACCTGCATTATTTTAAATATTCATGATGACCAATGAATATAGTCAATGATAGAGTATAGTCCCATGTCGTTTTCGCGATGCGAGAATAGATTGCAGTATTGGTATTGCGTTTATCATGATTATAGGAAAAAATTAACGCCGTTCCCTAAATAAAGATGCATACATTTTCTCACCCCGTTTATTTATGGACATTGGTTATTATTGCGAAACGAAGAAAAACTCTTTTTTCCAACCCTCATTCAAAACATTCAACAATTGTCATGATTGTTGCTATAACTAAAGCAATTTCCGAAAAATGTTCAAACAAATTATATTTCATATGAAGGCCCGTGTTCAGATATTCCGATGCACAGCTCTTCGATCGATCCAACATACATCGTGAGTTTACCTCGGGAGATTACGGTGGAGTGCAAGTTGGGTTTTGCCGACTACCAATTTTAACCCACGCATATATATGACTTTAATCAATTACCCGATAAGGAAGACATCCCCCTTCAAACCCGCATACAACATGTTCAACACTGAATTGTTCATGACAACAACAATATATTAAAACATATAATATGTTCGTTCCCTTGAATTAATATGTTCATTAATAACCCAATAAAGATAACATCCTTCGTCGAACATGCATTAATACATTCATGACGACTTTTTAATACGGTCAAGCAGTTACTTATATATACATGTATGTCGTAGACGGTTTGCGAAAATAGATTATGCGTACATCTGAACTATAATTAAAGCTGTTACCTAAATATAGAACAAATTATATTGTCATTCCCGTGTATTTATGGACAGTTATTCTATAATGTCCACATGAAGACAAGTCTTTATTTCGAACATGCATGCGTAAAATATTCATGAAGATCAATTCATAATCAAAGTCAAGGAGTATCTATGTCGTAGACGGTTTGCGAGAACATGAATATAGGTACGTGTACTATGTGACATCATTAAAGCCATATACCTAACTGTAGAGTTATAATTTGTGAAGCGAGATTACATCATGAACATAAGTGTATCGTGAATAAGTAAAGCCGTTTCTTAGATAATTATAGTGTAATATATCTTGTGCGCAGCCATAATGCATCTGAAAGAGTTAAAGCCATTCCCTAAAGATAGAGGGATAAACAAAATACGATTAAATGTCTTTGTTTTGCAGTTTACAGAATGCCATCACACAAGTGTGTGGTACATGTGTATAGTATTTCTGACTGTATATAAGTTAGTGTGCATTCGTATATAGTTAGATGTATTTGTGTGTTACTGGATGTCCGGGTATATACTGGCGACCTTGGTAGAAACATCGGCTGTATAGAAAATATAAATATTTTAATAAATGATAGACTTCACGGACGTCATTGTACACAAACACGAATAAGAAATTCCAACAAAATGACTTGTAAGTAACCAGGGGGTGTTTCACAAATATTCAAAGTTTAACCTAACTCTAAAATAAAGTTGGACCTAACAATTATGGAAAACCATTTAAGGCCTTGGAATCAAACATATTCAAAAGCAAATAAATACAAGTATTTGAGACTTTCAACAACAATTTCTGTCAATAATTTCAAGACTCGTTGATATTAAAAAAATTAATAATAATTATCAAACTTTATCGATTTTAAAAAGAACTGTTCCAACCATTGTTTTATATCTTTGTCAAGTTCAACCAAAATCACTTGGAGCCTCCACAATTCCCTTGTACCTTGAAGTTTGACTTATGATAAACAGAACAAATGAAATGATTTTTGATTTTCTAATGTCTCCCTAATTAAATAGATAGTTATGATTGAATTGAAAAGTGTTCCGGAACGCTCTTCGATAGAGGTAAAAACCAATGATAAAATCAGATACCAATTTTCGGTATTTTCACTGGTCGTTTCGTATGACATTACCACACATTTTTTTAGAAGAGTCTTACAAAGATATTGGTACGTATATTATTGAAGTGTCGAATATCACTATCCGAAAAATCTTATGAAGTTTTTGGTCCTTTTGGATCACTTTAATGCAATTTGTTTTCACCGTCATATATCTCAAAATAATGACCAGCTCAGATTTTGTCGTTGTCCTTCGGCTGCTTGGAGTGTAAATTGTTGGGGTGAAAAATAAACTGTGTTGATCTGTATGCATGCACCTGCATCAATCATTCATATTTAGACTGAATAATATTCTCCCGCTTTCCAGGAAGGTAATATGATGAATTAGTGACACGCATGCTTATTTCATAAGTGTCGTTTCTTTACAAATAACATATAGACTATATGTTATTTGTTGAATTATTAATTAGCTGAATCAACATTAATGATATATAGTATAGATTTTAAAGATTCGTTCGTTAAAATGTTATTTTAAAATTGCACATTTTGTAAAAACTCTATACCAAACCCTTATATAAATGCTTTAAATGCATACAGATAAACATCAGTATACAACTAAAACGGGCGCTCATGGCACAATTTTAATCATTACCTCTTTTTGTTTCAAATCAATATTTAATATGAATTATGCATTATCATATTACGTATCTCCGCCCTCATGCACCCGTTCCCCCGTTTCTTGCCGCAAACTTAGGTCTCAAACTTCATTCCTTTTGGTACAAACTTTTACTCCGCTGCCTCTCTCTCATCCCCTCTCTCTTTTTCTAAGTATAGACCAAAGCCTTTTTAGTCGTTGGGGATGGTTATAGCTGCCAATTCTCCATATTTCCTGTCCTATTTCGACACATGTTTGTTTCTCCTTTTCTCCTGTTTCGCTCAATGACTCTGATATACGTTTAACAAAAATAACTCGTTGTCTTCATCTATTTCTTTACTAATAAACATAATGAATTACTCAGTATACTCGATTTCCTCTTCTCGCACAACGTGTTCTACAAATTCTTACTGACTATTATTCTCTTTTTGTAATCACTTTTAACTCATTTTCAGCTCTTTATCAGTACTCCTACATTCGTGTCTAGCACATTTACCATCAAACTAATTTGTGAAATTCGAGATAACATGAATGAATTACGAATCCAGGTAAAGCAATACTTCACATAACCAGCAACATAACACATGCAGACCCCGTTAACCGATGCCATCCTAGTCAACGTTATCCGCGTATCTATGGTTTCAATACACTGTATGAAATCGGCTGCCGTAGGCGATGGGTTAAGGCCACGAGGCGTAATGACCTTACACGAATAACACACCACCTTGGCCTTAATATTGGAAGACGGAGTAATGCAATTTTCTCGTAATCACAAAAGATGCAATCAGTGGCAAATATGATGAGACCACGTCTCGCAGGACCATGCACACCGCTAAGGAATGGGGGGGGGGTGGGGGGGGGGGGGAGGGGCTTAGCTAGGGAACTGATGGGGCAAAGGGGGGGGGGTGGGGTGTACACCAAGCGGGCAGATGTCGCCCTTGTTGGGGTTCATTTCCCCTAATATTCAATTTTTAGACCTGAGAGATGATATGAATTAGTTGAACAAATTGGACGATAATATAGTAGTAGTAATAATAATGATGATAAAATTATAATGATGACGATGATAATACTTATAATAATAATAATAAATAATAATAATAATAACAATAATAATACAAATAAAATAATATAATAATAATAATAATAATAATAATAATAATAATAATAAATAATAATGTTAATAATAATACTACTAATAATAATAATAACAATAATGATAATGATAATACCAACAATAATAAACACGGAAATAGATATTCATAACAAAGACTAATATTTTGAAGCCGATGATGTCCTCATATCATTTTTTCAATTTCAATTTATTCTTGCTTCCATGCAGCAAAACATTACAAATTAATTTTAATAATTTACAAAAAATAGAGATATACATATTGGAAACTAGAAGGGTCATCAGGGGTAAACCCCCGCTTCCCCTGTCAAGGTTATCCAATAATTGGTACGCCACTCCGAAGATGGCAGCCAGGTTTGATTTACCTTCCCCTTCGGTGCACATGGATGTTGCGACGCATATACATTGAAAATCTTCTCAGTTGCCATGGAAACGGATGAGTTACGAAATCCCTGAAGAAATGTTGACGCTGCTGTCAGATTTCATAGTGCTCATCACTTTAGAAGTATATTATTACTTACCAGATATGTGCATGTCCTTTTCAAAAAAAACTGGCAAACGCACCATCATAAGCATCCCCGCTGGGCGTCTTTGAAATTTTATGATATTATTATGCTGTAATGAACTGATAAAGCGGTGCTTCTTTTCACGGGGCAGATCCCCCGATAATTCCAATCTGAGTTAATATGATTGAGTCGGTACATACGTTTAAGAAAATTGTATTCTGACATCATGAATTGCTTCGCCAAAATGTCAACAACCGTAACGGTAAAAAAAAATGACGAGTTCAGCAACATTAGTTCTTGTTTCAATTTCTTTTTCAATATGTTTTAACTTTTAATATAGTGCCTGTGCGAGAATTTTTTTGTTTACTGTCTTATTCTTATTCTTAGATTTCATGTTTATGTAAAAAGGCGAAATTTACTAGCTTTTCAGATATCAACCCCTGTTGCTGTTCAATATTTCAAGGATATCAAAGGTAATGGTTTATGCCTCCAAAACATTCACTTTCTGTTCAGGAAGACAATGTTATTTTGAGAAAAAAAAACATTGAGCTTAGACTTAGTTTATTACAATGTCTAAAGATTTTTATATAGATTTGACAAGATGAAAGTAGAAAAAGAACAGGGTGATTTTGTATGTGTATTCTTGCTCCTTAAATAATCAGTTTCACATTTGAAATAGTTTATCTTGTGATGTTGTTCCCTCTTTTATACTGTTTGCGGATGTATATAGAAAGGTAAAAATTGGAAATCAAAGTCCTCTCACTTGAATCGAAGACGAAGAAAACCAGATGATAAAATAGTATTTCTCAGAGGTGAAACAAAACCACATCATGTAAACTGTTATATACTATCAATATACCCAACAATTATGTCGTTTTCTATCGTGTAAATTGTGCTCTCATACACGCTTGCATCCATAGGCGTACCCGGGGGGGGGGGGGGGTTTGGGGGGTTCAAAACCCCCCGCACCCCCCCCCCCCCTTCCCCTTGACCAAAAAATGGCTTTTTGGGGGGGGGGGGGTTTTGAACCCCCCCCCCCCCCCTTTAAAAATTTTAGCCGGTCTCGAGACTACTTTCTAAGACGGTCTCGACCGTCTAAAACCTGGTCTCGACCGACTAAACCCTGGTCTCGGCCCAAATTCTTTTGAAGATCTCTCGGTCTCGGTCTCGAAAAATTCAAAAGTACTTGGTCTCGGCTTCGAAAAAAAGTTTACGAACCCCCCACCCCCCCCCCACCCCCCCCCCCCCTTCCCCCCCCCCCCCCCCCCCCCCCCCACTGAGAGGGGTTCTCAACTTTGAAGGTACTTTGGTCTCGGTCTCGAAAATTTTGAAGGTACTTGGTCTCGGCTTGGAATTTTTACAAAATAACCCCCCCCCCCCTTAAAAAAATCCTGGGTACGCCGTTGTCTTGCATCTTGGTGGTATTTTATCAATCAGCTGTAATAGAAAAGCTTGACCCATCGGAATAGGATATGTCATCTACAGGCTTCCACGTTGGTGTGTAGCTTGACCCATCGGAATAGGAATATGTCATCTACAGCTTCCACGTTGGTGTGTAGCTTGACCCATCGGAATAGGAATATAATTATCATCTACAGCTTCCACGTTGGTGTGTATACGTTCACTCCACTCACGTATACGTCAAGGGACTTAACATGATACGGAGTTGAGGGTATATAGTTACGATTTAAAAAAATAATAATAATAATTAATAAATATGGAAAGTGTTCCTGCGTCCGGTGGGTGGTATGATCCAAATTGATCTGTCCACTTTCTGGCATATAAAGTATCGGTTCACGAAGAATAATGTCCTCTGGATATGGCCAGTATTTATAGCAATGTGCTCCACCGCATCCAGCTATTGATAAGCAGGGGGGCGTAGTGGAAGGGGGGCGGGGGAAGAATATGCGTAACATGGAGTAGTCGAAAGCAAGTTCCGTTTATCTTATTATATATATAGCATTAATTGGTATTGTGGATTTTTTTAAACATCCATGGTGGTTTCGACATTTCTATCCTGTTCTTTTTTAGACTGGAGTACTTGTATTAGTATATTGACAGAGGGACGAGAACTTACGAAAATAGGCCGTATAAATAAGAAAAAATGAGAATGAAGAGAATTCTTTTTTTCTTGCAGGTACAAGACAAGAGAAACAAAAAAGGAAACGGGGCTGATGTGAGCTCTCACTTGACCGAACATTCTCTCGAGTGACCTGACGATTGGTTTCAATTTCTTGAGTGTGATGAGGCGGGTGATTTATTTTCATACTCCCCCTTCCCGCCCACCCCTTTCTCTCTTTCGGTTGCATTATCGCAGTAAAATGTTTATATTCCAATCACTGCTGCATTCGCGGACCCCAAAACAAAATTGTTTCATTAATATTCAGTGACCGTATTCCACACAAAAAGGACATGTTTGTTTTGTTTTTGTTTTTTTGTTTGACGGTTCTCTCCGTGCGCATCGTGCGTAA
>JBAMJV010001569.1:0-117985 GCA_037951105.1 Echinarachnius parma | reverse complement strand
TAGACCATATTGGTATAGAAGGCAAGCTGGCTTATAGACTTAACGACTGATAGACCAGATGGATCGTAGACCACTGGTAGACAAAATGGTTGGTGGACCAAATGGAGTGAACACCAAATGAATTGTGGACAAAATGCATAGTACACCAGTGGCGTAGATCTGTTTTGAGAAGAGGGGGGATGATGCAAGGGAGCGGAGCGACCAAGCACGAGGACGCAAAGCGCCCGAGGGGGGGGGGGGGGGGGGGGGGTGTGGGTATCTTCTCTCTCACGGTAGAAAGCTCTTGCAATTTTCACTCGAAATAATGCAATCTGGTGCATGATTTAAATAATCTCCCTCATGATAAGACCGATATACAAACACACACACACACACACACACACACACACACACACACACACACACACACTTCCCACCCACACGCACACACACACTCACATCTATTTTTATTTGGGGGAGGGTATACACTATATGGAAGGGGGTCTATCCCCTCTCACGTGGAAAATTGTTTGAAATTGCTGTTTAAAATGATACTTTAGACATGTTAGAAGTATGGTTATTCTTTATATATTGTTATTATGTATTTTATAAAGATTTAACTTTTAAAAAGTGGGTGGGCGATGTTTGTACAGGCCATCTCAATTCGCAATTCGTAGTTAATCAATTAACCTAACAAACGAGATTCCTTTACTTAAAAAAAAGGACCAGTTTGTACGGGCCAAGAAATCGAATTTGTCCATCCTTTTGAATTCCTTGTCATGCTTGTCCGAGCTTTGGCGTATTCACGATCGATACGGTACAGCAGTACAGCCTTTGAGGGTATACAGAACAACATTTTTTTTTTTAAATTCGTAAATAAAGTCTTCTTTTAAGATATCTTATCATGTTCATACTATTAATGCAGTCAGTACTAGCAACCCATAATATGACAAAACAACGAAAGTAAAACGTGGGGCAAAACACATTATATGAATGCATAAAGTGTGCCCAAAAATAAATGGCACCCCCTATCATTGAGTTAACTTACTACCCATCCGCGCGTGTTATTGATAACTGTACTAATTATTGCTTATAATTATTTCAGGCCTGGGTAAGTTTGAATCTATTTGGTTGTTGTCCGGGAAACATATAGCTCAGTTCGGACTATGTGGTCAGTGCTATATATATTTATATTCTAGGGTCAGCCAGTGGGTGTGTGTGTGTGGGGGGGGGGGGGGGGGGGGGGGGGGGGGGGGGGGAGAGATGTTGGCAAAGTTGACCCACCGTGGAAGCATAAGCTCAAAATAAACTACAATAAATTGTGAATTTAGATGTTTAGTTCTGTCTAGCGGGAATAGGGTGCGGACGGGAGAGAGGACAGTATTATGAGTGCACACATTCTAATGCGGGGGGGGGGGGGGGGGGGGGGGGGAGCGGGTCCCCTTCTAACAATTAGTAGTATATGCGGCTGTTTTTCCACGATAAATATTATTAGACCGAGAAAGGTTGCAAACAAGTCATCTGAAATCAATACTCAATTGCGAGAAAATTGATTACATGTAATACGTTGTCTTCCCGGTGAGCCATGAATTACATGCGTAGCTGTGGTCACCATAGTGTTCTGAGAATAGATTGGGGGCGAGGGCTTGGCAATGACCCAGGACCAGCTCTAACTCCCACTTATCAAGGGATAATTATGCTTGGATAAGCGTCGTTGGGCGCGTGCACGTGCACTGCTGTGCTCATCATACTATTCTGGTACACTGAAATCGGTGGGTCGGAGCTAATTAAAGTTATCATCAGTTAATTGGTGATTAAAGGCTGTGCCGGTTTCGAGACACTTAGCCCTGGGAAAAGAAAACAAACAGACAAAAAAATCAAACAAACTCTCGCTATTCCTGATCGAGCTGTTGAAAATGTGTGCAAAATTAGTTTACCTCATCATTATCTTAACGACGGCGCGCCGCTCGCGGGAATCAGATTTGTAAAAATTCACACACCAATCTTGGGTTTACAGAAAGCGATCTGATTAACCGAAAATGGTAAGTTTTTCTTAAAATGAATTATAATTTATGCTATAGGGAACTTTATCCGACGATCATTCAGGGT
Source organism: Echinarachnius parma (assembly GCA_037951105.1). Taxonomy (NCBI): domain Eukaryota; kingdom Metazoa; phylum Echinodermata; class Echinoidea; order Clypeasteroida; family Echinarachniidae; genus Echinarachnius; species Echinarachnius parma. Next base: position 115,897 of record JBAMJV010001569.1, on the reverse strand, counting down.
TTTCGCCCGTAATACTGCATTTTCAATTCATAACATGTATTCCAATAATTAAAATTTTCTTTTTCTTTCCGAAATTCCATTATAGATTTTGTTTAGAATTGTTATTTAAAAGGATAGTACAGTTCTGGTCAAACTGAATTTTAGTAACTAAAAGTTGTAAGTAATCATTAAGAGCTATATACAGCTTGTCCCAGAAAAAATTACAACGGCACTTTCCGCAACGATAACTTTAAAGATAGTAGATCAATCAGAATGATATTTCAGGGTATGAAACTATAACGTATTACCTACATCTTGCAGAAAACCCTATTCGATTTGCTTCAGTGGTCATGGAGAATTAGGATCTTTTGTCAATCATGTCAGATGTCCCTTCCCTCCAGATTTTGTAAGGAGACGTGTTGTCTATTGACAACGGGACTTTCTGCAACGATAACTTTAAATATAGTGGATCAATCAGAATGATATTTCAGGGTATGAAACTATAACTTATTACCTACATCTTGAAGAAAACCCTATTCGATTTGCTTCAGTGGTCATGGAGAATTAGGATCTTTTGTCAATCATGTCAGATGTCCCTTCCCTCCAGATTTTGTAAGGAGACGTGTTGTCTATTGACAACGGGACTTTCTGCAACGATAACTTTAAATATAGTGGATCAATCAGAATGATATTTCAGGGTATGCAACTATAACTTATTACCTACATCTTGCAGAAGACCCTATTCGATTTGCTTCAGTGGTCATGGAAAATGAGGATATTTTGTCAATCATGTCAGATGTCCCTTCCCTCCAGATTTTGTAAGGAGACGTGTTGTCCATTGACAACTTTCTGCAACGATAACTTTAAAAATAGTAAATCAATCAGAATAATATTTCAGGGTATGAAACTATAACTTATTACCTACATCTTGCAGAAAACCCTATTCGATTTGCTTCAGTGGTCATGGAGAATGAGGATCTTTTGTCAATCATGTCATGTGTCCATTTTCGTTATGTTCACGCGTTATGAACGAAATGGACTTGTTCACGCGTTATGAACGAAAATGGACACATGACATGATTGACAAAAGATCCTCATTCTCCATGACCACTGAAGCAAATCGAATAGGGTTTTCTGCAAGATGTACGTAATAAGTTATAGTTTCATACCCTGAAATATTATTCTGATTTATTTACTATTTTAAAGTTATCGTTGCAGAAAGTCCCGTTGTCAATAGACAACACGTCTCCTTACAAAATCTGGAGGGAAGGGACATCTGACGTGATTAACAAAAGATCCTCATTCTCCATGACCACTGAAGCAAATCGAATAGGGTTTTCTGCAAGATGTAGGTAATAAGTTATAGTTTCATACCCTGAAATATCATTCTGAATGATCTAATATCTTTAAAGTTATCGTTGCGGAAAGTGCCGTTGTAATATTTTTGGGAAAAGCTGTAGTTACAATTTAATGGTGCTTAAAGGGTAATAAAAAACATTAGCGACTAAGTTACAGGTCTGTTTTCATTTAAAATCAGCCGTTAACACAAGATGGCGCCCTCCAGACACTTGGAATTGTAAACAATTTGTTAGTAAAAATGTGAATAATATGATGTTTGGTTTAAAAACAACAAATCAAAAGAGACATAATAACAAACAATTTTAAAGCCTATATAGCATATTTTTCAAAATATATAGGATTTCTAAATATTTTCTTGAATTAAGATGGGCCCCAACATTAATTACAATTGGATATATTTATGGATATTTAAAACTATTTTTGAACCGTTTTTTTACCCAACAAAGTTTATGCTGTCTTTATAATTTTGTACGATTTCAAATGTTACTCTTTGTTTTTCATTACCTCACACAAATTTATTTTTTGAAGCGCCCTCTAAACCAAAACTGTACTATCTCTTTAACATGGGTTTAATTAAAGGGATAGTTGAGTTTTGGTATAGAGGGCGCTACAAGAAAAACAAAGTATTAGGTAATGAAAAACTGCGTGTCAAATTTGAAAGAGCATACAATTTTGATGACAGAATAAACTGTATTTGATCTAAATCGGTTCGGTGACGGCTGAAATATCCATAAGTATAACCATTTGTAATTATTTTCGGACTCCACAATATTTCAATAATTTTGATTCAGCCGTTGAACACAAAAATGCTTACACTTTTAAAAAATTTACTAAAGATTTGTTTAAATAGTTGTTGATTATCTCTCTATTTAATAATTATTTAAAAAAACATCAGATAAACATTTCTTTTTTATTAAAAATGGTTGAAACCAATGCGGTTTTTTTTTTAGAGCGCCCGCTGTGTTTTAACGGCTCTTTTTGAATGATAACAGGCTTTTTACTTAGTCGTTTGTAATTTGTTACACATTTCGAGCATGGTGGAGTTATAACTATTAGTTTGTAATGTTATGGTGCAGGTTTTGGTTACTAAAATTCAGTTTGACCAAAACTCAACTATCTATACCAAAACTAAACTATCCCTTTGAAGCCAAGACAATTGTATATTAACAACACATTGTTATGTTATTGGTGTTGTTACAGTTAGAGGTCAAAATTAAGGAATGGACCAAAATCCACATTTTATATTTCATTATCACAAATTCTGTTTACATTTACGCTTGTTATATTATTTCATTAAAATTCAAATTAAAACAATATGAAGTGCTTTGCCATATCGCTTGTTGACGTTAACTTGGTTGATATCCTGTCTTTCCTTTTTTGATAATATACTGACTCTATATTGTAAAAATCCCACTATGAGTCCCTTTTATTTTTGGTAGGACGCTGGAGAGCTAGCCATGCACAAACTTAAACTTAGTTTTTAGTTCACGTTTTATGTCCCGTTTTTGACGTAACTGACAGGCTGTCAGTTATTCGTGCTTTGTTTTATTTTGTTTTATTGTTTTCTTTTTGCTAATGTCTTGTACAATCTTTTTCAATGTATTTCTTTCTTCACTCTCTCTGAAGGGCTTTTTTGATGACCGCTTTTATAGGGGAACTTTGATCACGAGTATTACTGGTAATATGTTGTTAATAAATCTACTCATTATTTGTTATAACTAGTATGTCAGATTTACCGTTTAATTTAATGTCCAATGATGAATTATTGTCTTTATTTAATACTACACGTAATGATGATCCGGGAGTACGTACAATACATTTCGATAACCATGAGTTAGATAATTGTTATGATGATTTGATACAAACATTAGATTCATATGATGTTGTAAATCAGACTTCGTCAAAGTATTATTGTGAAGATAAAGCTCAGGTGTGTTTTTTTACAGTGTTGCCAAATGATCATTTAGGTATTATGCACTCTAATATTCGTAATGTCAATACAAATTTTGATCAATTTGAAATACTTATAAATAATATTATGCAAACATCATGTCCTATAATTGGTTTATCTGAAACATGGTTTTCTTCAAATCCAAGTGCTTACTTTTCTTTACCAGGTTTTATTTAGTAGTAAATAGTAGAGCCAATAAACATGGAGGTGGGGTTGCATTCTATATACCAGAATCTTTGAAATTTACAATTAGAGATGAGTTAAATCATATCAATTCCACCCTTGAATCATTGTTTACTGAAGTTGAAAATCCCTGCAGGAAAAATTTTCTTTTTTGGAATTATTTATACACCTTCTCAATCTCCCCATGATGATTTTTTAAATTCGATTCATACTATTCTTAATAATAATCAATTTGTAAATAAAAATAGTTTTATTATGGGTGACTTTAATATTAATTTGCTTTTGTGCAATGAACAGTCTTTCTCGAAATATTTGTTTGGAGTCCATGTCATCTGCCTCATTTCTCCCTCTCATTACAAAACGAACTCGAATTACAGACCATTCTGCTTCGTTGATAGATAATATTTTTACTAATATACGACCACTCCCAGAGTCTGGCATTTTACTTTCTGATATGACTGACCATTTTCCTTTATTCACTTATTTTTCATTTAAGAATAAAGTAAATTATTTACATGATGGTCATTATGCACCTCGAAGATGGAAACAGGAAGATTTTGAACGTTTGAAGGAAAGAATGGTCGATTGGTCTATAGTATATAATGAAAATGATGTAAGTTCTTGTTATGATTTATTTATTGATGTATTGAATGAACATATTAATGCAAATGTTAATACTCGTTTACGTAATAAATTGAACCGTAAAAAAGTACCTAGGCTTCCTTGGATAACAAAAGGACTTTTAAGGTCGATAAATCGTAAAAATAATTTATTTTGTAAATATAAGTTAGACCATAAAGATAGTTTAACAAATAAGTATATATCTTATACAAATAAATTAACTACTCTTTTACGATTGGCGAAGAAAAAATATTATGCTCGACAATTTGAATTATACAAAAGTGATATGAAATCTACATGGAAAATAATAAATGATGTATTAAATAAACATAGAAAGTCAATAGATAGTAATAAGTTACGTTGTGGTGATCGCTTGCTAAATCAACCAGATATCGCTGAAGCCATGACAAATTATGTTGTTAATATTGGTCCTGAGCTCGCACGAAATATTCCAGGTACAAGGACACATGTTAGTGATTATTTACAAAATGCTAATTAGGCATCTATATTTTTGACCCCGACGGATGAAAATGAAGTTTTGGATGTCGTAAATAATCTTCAAAATAAAAAGAGCCCAGGGTTTGATCGGCTAGATAATTATTTGTTAAAAAAAGATTATTATAGAAATAATTGACCCTTTAGTGTGCATTAAAAAATTCATCTTTGTTAAATGGATCCGTACCAAATGCCATGAAATGGACTAAGGTGATTCCTTTATTCAAAAAAGGAAAACGCGATGATATAAGTAACTACAGGCCGATATCTTTATTAACTTCTTTGTCTAAAATTTTAGAAAAATGTGTATATTCTAGAGTAATAGATTTTTTTATCGTTGTAATATTTTGTGTAATTTTCAATTTGGCTTTCGGCAGAAGCATAGTACTACTCACACGATGTTTACACTAGTAGAAAAAATGTTCATGATTGGATTTGAGCGAATAAATTGTCCTTGAATATAGAAACAAATAATTATATGTTATTTAGTAAAACATTAATAGACCTACATCGGGATCTTATATTTAATGGAAATGTTCTAAAAGGGTTTCTTCAGTGAAATATCTTGGTCTCTTTATTGATGATAAGTTAACTTGGAAAGACCATATAGATTATATAAGAAAATTGATTTCACGTAATGTTGGCGTATTAAATAAACTTAGATACTCTTTTCCACCATCAATTCTGCAATTATTATATTCTACATTAATGTGACCCAACTTAAATTATGGTATTCTTGCGTGGGGGAAGGCTGCCGCATGTCATCTTGAAAATGTTTTGTTGTTACAAAAGAAGGCAGTAAGAATAATAGATAATAAAGACTTCCTTGCTCATACAAATGTGATTATCATGGGAAAATGTATATTAAAGATATTTGACTTATATACCTATAATCTTTGTCAGTTTATGTACAGTGTTAATAACGGTGAAGCTCCTACTATTTTTGAAAATATGTTTAATAGAAATAACAGTTATTACAGCCACTCTACAAGAAAATCATTACTATTTCATTTACCATTGTTTAGATCTCTGTTTGCACAAAGAACGTTTTTGTTTACTGGCCCCAAAAGTTGGAATTCCCTGGAAAAAATCTTTGAGGGAAAGTGCCACTTTGAGTGCATTTAAACCTAAGTTAAAGGAATATTTGATAAATCAGTACAAATAAAATTAATACGCTATCATGTTGTTGCTTTATCGTATGTTGTTGTTTGTGTTAATTAAGCGACACTGATATGTATATACTTATAGACTTATACACATTATGTACCATTGGATGATATTTGTACATATTTTTCATACTTGAAATGGTTCTAATGATAATGACATACAATTGTATTAAGTATTCCCTAAAAAATGACATTGTCCTTCTGACTTGCCCTTCTTCAATTCCTCTCTTCTATCCCTTTCCCTATTCTCGCGCATTATGTTTCTATATATAATGTGTTTTTTCTGTTTTTGTTGTTATTGTTGTTTTATATAGTTTTCACCGTTGTTTGATATTGCTTGTTTCATGCGAAAGTATGACATGCTACAAATATGCAATATATACATTATATAAATATATGTAATTTAAAAAAAAGCATGTCATATTCATTATACATTTGTTATATTACTTTAATCGTATTATTGCTTTAACCATGTTAGGGGCCTTTCAAACCACAAGCATTGCTTCCAAGATTGGGTCCTCCACATTTTCGCTAGAATTTATTTCATAATCTGTGTGCATTTATATGTTATTGATTTCTACTTTTGATCAGTAATATGTAGTTATTTTTGTATCCTATGTTACACAACCATTTTAGTTACCAGTATTGTTTGAAATATTGATCCCATTATATCTATTGTTTCGTTTGAAAATATGGAAATAAAATATGAATATAATGGTTCGGATCATAGACTTGAAATCCACCGGACATGAGTTCGCATGGCGTAATTTGTATGACAATATTGAAATCTAGCGTTTCATATGTCATATACAGTGGCGTAAATACGAAGGGCACGAGCGGGTGGGGGGGGTGGGGGGGGGGGGGGGGGCACGTACCCCCCCCCCCCCCCAAAAAAAAAATGCAGAAAACCAATCACAACACACAAGGGGAATCTATTATTAAAATAAAGAAATACGTAAGGCGTACCCCCACTCATTCGCGTGCACCCCCCCCCCCCCCCCTCCCCAATCAGCATGACACGCTACGTCACTGGTCATATATTATATAATAATCGATATAGTCAATTTCTCAAGACTTTTGGAGATAAGATATTTATGATTGTAAAATATAAGTCCCTTTTCGATATATAAGATAAAAAAATGATATTTTTTAAAGTATAATATATTAACAATGAAATCCAATGTAAAACACTTTTCGTTTAGGTCATTACCGGCAATTGTCTTTGTTTTATCTCCAAAACAGGCGTGCGGAGTTTTTCTTCATATCTTCATCGTAACGTTAGGTAAGAAAACATAATCTATCGTTAGATTGTGCTGTTCATTTATGAAGGTGTTATTAATAATTGTAAGTGTGTGCTATTACATAGAAAATGTAACAACTATGAGTCTATAATAGTATCCATTATATTAAAACAATGTTGCTAATAATGTATTGCAACATTTTCACAAATCATATGTGAGGTGATTTTATCTTGGGCTGCTACGCCTATATTATGGAGGTGTAAATGGATTTGCCTGAATATGATATGCTAAGCTTTTGCCCGAAACCCCCCCAACTCCTACGCCTTTAAAAACAAGGTTAACACTTCATCTTCGATGTCCTCCTGCCACTCCATGAAAACAATTTAATGCATGTACGAACAATAATCATCGTTACTGGATAATAAATTATCCATATTTGCTGCTCTCGACCCAGTGTATGAATACCCGGAAGGATGGAAAGGAGTTACTTAGCACTGTAAACCTACGAGGTTGCCTAGATGGAATGCTCCCCCCAGGGAGTGGAATATGTGCACTTTGTGTGCTGGATTGAGTGCAGTATGTATCCGATGACCGGGGTAATAATAGTGATGCGCCGCGAGCGTCGAAAGAAGAAACGTGCGCTGTACAGGGTGGCCCCCCAAAAAAAACGGAACGGGGCACTTCCCAAAATATAATACCACAATGTTTATGTTTATCGGATAGGGTGTCCTTTCCAAAGAAAAACGATACCAAGAACAGTAATTTTGGTCAGGTCGTTTTTCGCAGTGAGTGAGACCATGTCAGGTGCCGATTATGTCGATTTCGACCTAGTCAATTGCCAGTTTAACCGCACTCCTTGCCCGTAATACCATTCAGCGACCATGCCCATTCTCTCGGCACACGTCTGAGTGCACACTAACAATAGTGCGCGATGCTCAAGGCTATGAACGGCGGTTCGTGCGATTCATCAAGTGCTGGCTCAATACAAATTGACAAAAAAGAGAACCTGACATGGTGCATCACTCACAGCGCCCTGAAACAAAAACTACACGACCAAATTGACTGTTTCTTGGTATCGTTGTTCATTTGAAAAGACACTCTATCCGATGGAGATAATACATTTGTTACTATATTTTGGGAAGTGCCCCGTTCCGTTTTTGTTGGGCCACCCTGTATAAGTAGCCACCATTATTATTATTACCGTGTGTCTGAAATTGACATTCAGAGGGTGGATAAAATATCACTGAACACAATCATAATTATGCAACCTAGACCAAATAAAGTTAGTTGTATACAAAACAAAATAAACACAATATATTTTAATTATGTTTTTTTAAATTGTACATTGTGTCTAAAAAAGAATGGTACCAAATAACTAAGATTTGTCATATTATCATAATTCAATTATGTTTTTCCTGACTGTACCATTCTTTTCGAGACATACTGTACACCAACGTTTATCATGTTTTTCTAATGCAGTGTATTCATATTGTGAAAGCAAATTTGCACCGCTAAGCTGCACCAGGATTCCTCCAGACAGGCGTGTATGCCGTATATCAGGTAAAACAAACAAACATACACAAATAAACTTTAAAAAAAAACACACACATACATACTGTACATAAAAACGAACGACCAAACACACACACACATACGTACATACATACTTATTTTTAATTTTTTTTTCTAAAACATGAAGCTACGTCACTGCAGAGATATAACACATACACACAAACACACACAACGGTCAGACCCGGTCAGACACAATAAGAAGAAACAAATGCAGATACAGATGATAAAATACTGAAATATTATTTGTTTAAATAATTGTTTTAATTAGACCATATATCAGCCAATTCCCCCCACCCCACATGATTATTACTATTCATTAATGTTTAGTGAATCAATTTCAATTTAACTTATACTGCCTAATTAAATTAGCACTTACGTTTTTGACATTTTATTCTACTTTGTTTAAAATAAAGCATTTTGTCGAATTTATGCGGCACATTTATTCAAAACATAAAGAGGTAAATATAAATTCCTCTTTTAAGCGTTTATTTAAAGCGTGCAAAATAATGATTTGATAATTTGATATATTTTGTTGTTGTTGACAGATTGTGCAAGAGATAAATGCGACAGTGCATCGTGCGAAAGTGAGTATACGCTACTTGATGATTGAAAGTAGGAAATTGTTTCCAAATCATATGCTAAACGCAATGGTGGGTAACTCGGCCAGGGGAGAACTCGGCCAGGGGAGAACTCGGCCATCGATCAACACCCAATAGTTTCAAGTCAATCAAAATCACATTTCCGCCGGATAGCATTTGCGTTGTAACGGCGATGCATAATGCTATAGCGCCGGCCACTGTATTACAGTAGTTTAGAACGTTAGAATTATGACGGATGAAATAAACATGATAAACATAACTCTAAAAGTTAATCCCCCCCCCCAAAAAAACAACAACACAGTATCATAATAACTTAAAGGGGAAGGAACTCCTAGCCTTTTGAATTACTGGATGTGATGAGAGCATAACTCTTGAAAAAGAACGAATAGATCGGTTGTCTCACGATGTATACAAACTAATGTATTGCGACGTTTCGGCTGCGAACTGCTAGCCTTCATCTGGCAATGTGGACTGAGCGCTGCGCTGCGAGCGTGTTATATACCGCCTGCGAGGTTTCTGTGCAGTATCGTTCGGTGCGGACACCGCGCTGCCATTGGCCGGTGCCGCTGGCCAATCACCGCCCAATCACAGCATAACTCTTGTCATTTTTAGTCACTTATTTCCTCATGAATATTCCCAATAATGAAAATAATCAATATTTTATGGCCCACTGTCGTCTGCTTTCAATGCCAACAGGAGGCGGCCATTTCTTCAACTTCTCGCGGTGAAATGACGTGTCAGGCGGAGAACACAATAGCGGGTTACGATAATGCTATTGTGTTCTCCGCCTGCCACGTCATTTCACCGCGAGTAGTTGAAGAAATGGCCACCTCCTGTTGGCATTGAAAGCAGACGACAGTGGTCCATAAAATATTGATTATTTTTGTAATCGGGAATATTCATGAGGAAATAAGTGACTAGCAATGAGAGTAGTTATGCTCTCATCACATCCAGTAAGTCAAAAGGATAAGGGTTAATTCCCCTTTAACCAAGGAGTTTTTTTAACAAATCTGCCTTAACCCTAAAAAGGCCGGGCTATTTGGGGGTCTTTCTACGGCCGGGAGGAGCGAGGAGGCAAAGGGGCCCATTATGCCCCCCCCCCCCCCCCCCTAAGGTCTCGGCCGTGAAACGCCCGATCGCTGAGAAAATTGCACGCATATCAATTAAAGTGTATAGAATACTATGGTAATTATTTTGATGTTGTTGTAAAATTCACTTATTTGCATATTTATGGTTATTTATGCAAATGAAATAAATGTAAAAAATGTTGGCACATAAATAATATACATAATGATATATATATATATTCTTTAGACCACTTGAGATATTATTACAACAAAAGAAATCGGAAGAGCCAGGTTATTTCTTATATTTTCTATTGTTGTAAACATTTCTTATGTATTTCTTTATTTGTTAACCTATATGTATTTTAGGTATTTTTTTCGGGGGGGGGGGGGAATTCAGTAATTTGCATATTTATGGTAATTTATGCAAATGAGGTCATACAAATCTGCTCTTTATTTGGCCCATAAATCATATATTTTTGAGAGTTAAACATTCATTTTCGTCATATTCTTTAGACCATTTGAAATATCAATACAACAAAATAAATTGGAAGAGCCAGGTTATTCATAATGTTTTCTACTGTTTTGATAATTTCTTATATATTTATTTGTTTTTTAACTTGTATTTTATTGCTTTGTTGTTTTTATTATATTTCTTTACTATAATTCAACTATTCTGACTATTTAAAACAACAAGCGTAGAAGTTTTACTTTCATATTATCTGCAGCCTCCTGTATATTATACCAGAGATGGACTGCACCCTGAACCTGATGTTTGTTTGTTATCCGTTGACTGCAATTTGTGTAATGTACGTAGCTTATTTATTATGCCGATTGTACTTGTTTTGTATTTGTATACATGGGACGCACCTGTAAAGCAGTTTTTCAACTGAGGTTGCCTACCCTGTATTTTTATTTAAATAAAAGAAGACATGGATAATAAGGAGAATGAAAACTGTACTATATGTCATATTTACACACAATGCCTTTCTACTTTCACATAATCTACATGCAGAGTCCTGTTTAGTACCAGAGGTGGACAGCACCCTGAACCTCATGAGTAACTGCTCGGCTGGTGATGCCATCGCATTGAACGAAACGTGCCACTATGAATGCATTCCTGGGACAAGCTTCATCGTGCTTTGGAATGTTGAGCCTCCATCGCTCACCTGCTTGACCGGGGATTTTGAAGTCATGGATGCATCAGACTTTCCCCGATGTTATGGTAAGTCCCTTGACATGGAAATGGGGTTGGGGACTAGACGAAAAACAAAAATTTAAGACACGGTTTAAACGTTTAGTGAAATAAACGGAGTAACTCAGCAATAATCGTAATTAATTATAATACATGTAATACGTTCTATTATGTGGCGCTTAATATAATACAATGTCAACCGTATAATAGCGCCTTATGCCCGGCGCAGACAGAGCCGACTCGACTGGTTGTCATTCCGATCGGCTCAGTTTCAGTGCCTTGCGACACACATTTTGCCAGTCGAAAGACAGTCGGATGCTAGTTGGGGCCAATTCAACACGATGAAACGGATCAGACCAACCGAGCCCACCTCTAGCCTGATTGAAACCAGTCAGATGGGTCGAGTCGGCTCTGTCTGCGCCGGGCTTTACACTCGTATTATTACCGGTAACGTGCCATCTATATGCCATCAGGCTCTAAGTGTAGATTCAGACAAGGTTAATATAAGTCCCTGTATTATATTATTAATTTATTATGTTATAGTTCGTATGTTGTATTCTATGATTGTATTACGTATATCTTTTCACACCGTGTACTTGTTTGCTTAAAACAACAAGTAACCTATATAGGTCCATGTGTTTGTCATGGTTTTCATTTGATTTGATGTCAATAAAGCAATGATTTAATATATTTGTTTTATTTATAAGTAATCATGTTTATCCATAGACAATGCAGAGCAGTCGTGTGGGCTGTGGTGTCGTACATATCTATGGAATTATCGGCCGTCTCGCTGTTATTGTGACGACATGTGCTTATCTCTCAATGACTGTTGTCCAGATTATGTCGCAGAATGCCTCATTGGTAAGTTGGCCCCAATAAACTACACATTTTGAATCAAGGGCAATTCCACGCCAAAGTGGACATTTGACCAAAACATTTACAAGCATTTTTATGATACAAATTTGGTATCAAATCAAAGCTTAAATTCTATATTTTTGGAATTCAATGAGAAAGTTTTAGTTTTACATAATTTTAGTTGTTTTTTTATAATAACTTTATAACCATAATTGAACCCCACAAATTTGACATTTTTGTGAAAAAGTGTTTTGATCCTGTGTTTGTTTTATATTTCCCCAGTTAAGCCTAAAAACCATTATTCTGACTCCTGAGATATGACCATTTCGTAAAATAGTAAATTTGTATGATTTATTTGATTTGTTATGCTTCAATGACTTCTTATTTTCAGCCTATGAAAATGTCCTTCCGTTACCGAAAAATCAATATTTTTAATTTTGTGGCTCACATAATTGTTAGAGAGCAGACCAATCTTCAGTGCAAAGCAAGTTCAAGTAGGCCTTACATTGCTAACAATTGTATTACTCATTGTTTCTTCGTTAATTAATACAAAAGAAAATGTCCTTCCGTTACCATACACATGGTAACAGATGGACAAGGTACCTCATATTACATATTATGACAAAATTTATGTTCAAAAATTTGTCTCTCATATATGAAAACCCAAAATAATGAGACAATACCTGCAATGGCCAGCTATCAGTGGCGTAGCGTGGTCAGACTAGTACTTTTCTGTGTTTCAACCAATCAGATTTGTGCATTTAGAACATTTGATCTGGCTCACAATTAATTTTATCTCTTTCTGCAACAGGGCCCTTGTACCATGATGCCATTTGTCTGGATTTATATTGTATGGGGATTAGTAGGTCTATTTAACTGTGGTGAGCCAGGGTGTGAATAGGCTCTGATCATGACTTTGAATAGGTCTTTTTTTTATACAATACACCCCTATAGAATTCTTGGACATGGGTGTAGGTCTAAAATAATTAAATTTTACATGAAATTTGCAAACTAAAAACAAGGCTGTAGAAAAAGCAAGAAATAACATATCTCCAATTCTTTCATATGTTGTAGAAATTATATCAAGCCAAGATTTAAGCAAAAAAATTCTCAAAATTATTTGATCCACGAGGTAAAACGGAAGGTCAAAATCTAAGGTCAAAGGTTATCGTATCCAAACTCGCTCATGCATGAACACAAATGGCATAAATGGATTGCACATAACATCCCCAGTCCAATGACACCTTTACAAAATAAATTGACCCAACGGTTAATGGACAATGGCCATTTGAAAAATGGTGCCCATTTCTTACAAAACTCCCCCATAAGAATCGACAATAGCGCCAAAACCATTGGGCGGATTGGGCTAAAACTTAAATATTTGCGCTTTTAAAGGTTGAAATATCATACATACCAAATATTAGCAAATTTGAAGGGGGCTGCGATGAAAATGTTCAATTTTTTTAAAGGTGATTTGACATGGAATGACCCTACTGTGTCATATCATACATTATAGTCCATTATGTCCTTCCGTTACCGAACATTGGTCCGCTTTGTGTGAAATAACTCAAATATCTGCGGACAAATTTTCATCAAAGAACAAGTAAATTCTTCTTAACCCTTCAGAGAATGAAATGTGTACCCTTAAAATATTTTGTATTATTTAATATCACAGAGTTTTAGTTAAAACTGATTTGATAACAAAACCTTGTCCATTTTAGTGTCCTTCCGTTACCGACCTCATTTTTATGCATATTCAATATTGCGCGGAGATAACAAAACATAAATAAATTATGGGACCTTAAAACTGTATGTTTTGGAAGTATTGTTATCAAAATAGACTGTTCTAACAACAGTATTTAAAAATGTCTTTCTTAAAGTTGACAATTTGTGTCTGAGTGTCCTTCCGTTACCATGGATTGACCATGAATAAGAGCCATTGGAGCATGAAATATAGTAAGAAAAAATAGAAATGTAAATGCTTGTGATGTCCATATGCTATCTATGATACAAACTCATATTAGACCACAAAAGAGATGTTTCCTTCTCATAAATGGTCTTTAAATTTCAAAATTAATTTTATTGTACAATTCCAATAGACTTTTCAGAGGTCCTTCCGTTACCGTCCTTCCGTTACCGTCCTCCCGTTACCGAACACTGGAGTAATTAATTTCTCATAATTAATATACCAATGTAGATATTTTTCTTAAAAGGTGGTGTTATACTCTGTGAACATAAGGAAATTGACTAGTAGCCAACTTAACATGATAAACCTCGTAACTTCACAGAGATTGGGTCATAACTAAAAAACTTGAAAATCCATGTCCATTTTGGCGTCCTTCCGTTACCTGCCTCATTAGTGTCCATATCTAATTTACATAATGCGGTCAACATTTTAGAAATAGTGGAAATCAAAGGTGTCCCAACAACAAGGATCAAAGACATGCCATTTAGAATACAAAATCAAAAGCAGGATCCTGGAATTATTTGATTGAAGTTCCAAAATTGTGTCTGAATGTCCTTCCGTTACCGTGGAATTGCCCTCAAAATGCCTTACTTGATGGTAAGGGGGTATCCCACTGAGCGGCGAACGTTTGCGAACATAGCGAATTTGGGATTTCGCCAGGATTCGTAAAAGGTTGCAAAAGGTTCGTAAAAGGTTGCAAGAAAATTCGCTAACGGTTTTCATTGTCGCAAACAGTTTTTCTTGTCGCAAAGAAATTTTGAACATGTTCAAAATTTCTGTGCGAATTTATTTTTTCGCAAACAGTCGTAAGCCTTTGCAAACGGTCGTATAAGACGGTGTCGCTAACGTTATTGTTGATTTGCCAATGCTAGTGATTAAGGAGTGGTCACATTGGACACGACTCCCCACGACTAGACCCACGAATGCAGTACGCATTGGTACAAATCTATGGCAAGCCGTTTTTAACATTTATTCATATTTCTGGATATCAAGAATGGTTCAATTCTTGATATCAAGAATTCAATTCTTGATATCAAGAAATCGAATTCTTGATATCAAGAAATGCATTCTTGATATGAAGAAATACTTTTCTGTATTGGTAATACTTGATATCAAGAAATAAACTGATATCAATAATTCAATTATTCATATCAAGAAATAGGAATAAATGTTAAAACGGCTTGCCATAAATTAACTACCAATGCGTACTGCATTCGTGGGTCTAGTCGTGGGGAGTCGTGTCCAATGTGACCACTCCTTTACTTGACCATATATGGTTCCTAAATACAATCGACCCATTGAGCGGCGAATGCTTACGAACGTTTGCGAATTTGGATTCGCCAACTTTTCTGACAAAATGTTGGCAAAAATCAGGGTGGCAGAGGCAAACCCTGATTTTCGCTAACATTCGTCAGAAAAGTTGGCGAATCCCAAATTTGCAAAATTCGCTATGTTCGCAAACGTTCGCCGCTCAGTGGGATACCCCCTTAACAGTAATAAGTCGACCTTGATATATCACAGATATGTCTCAGAATCCCTGGTAACAGTAAAAACATGAAACATAGTAACAGTAGTAATTAAGTTGGCCAGGGTATATTTATTAGATATTTTGTCTCAGGGTGACAGTGGTTAACATTATAATAATTAAATTGGAAAACAAGCACCAACATTTCGAAAATAGCACACTGCATGCTAATTTACCCTTTCTCAGGCCGGGTAATGTTTTGGCTATGATATAGCCGTAAGTATATAGCCCCCCCCCCCCCAAAAAAAAAAAAAAAAAAAAAAAATGGGCTAACATATTACCCTTTCACTAACAACTAAACTGACGGGATTGGGCATTGTCGGCCCTTGAAAGTGGCTTTTGGGACCCGTTGCAGAAAGTCGATTGTTATGTTGCAATTAATTGCAAGTCAGTACATTTTGCTAATTGCGCTAATCTGGTGGGTTCAAATGTGTATATTTTTCTGACACGCAATTATTTGCAACTTTACAATCGATTGTAACGTTTTCTGCAACGGGGCCCATGCAGGACTTACACAATTATTGTTTGTTTACTATCTTGATTTATCAATTTGCTTTCTCGTTTTCTTTTCCCATCTTCTCGGGTGTATACCATTTTATATATCCTCTTCGTCATTTTGATAGTTGTTTGTATTCCGTTCTCAGTGGCGTAGCGTGGTCGGAATGGTGAGGGTCAAACCTAATGTATTTTATTGGGGGAGGGGGTGGCGGCACGCGAATTTTTAAACCGTAGGATGGCAACTGGAGATCGATGAATTATTCATAAGCAGCTATGTACGTCAAGGGCTACTCATGAATATTCATAACTAAGATTAGGGGTTGGGTGAGTTTGAGGATTATAATCACAAGGAGACCGTTCTGACCATCGGCAATTTACGTGGCCTAATGGTCATGCTGTCGACTTCAACACTTCTTGATAACATGGGTTCGAATCCTTGGTTCTTCTTTTCTTTTGCCATAATAAGTGGTGAGTAGCGGTTTATTTAGTAAATGTATCATGCACAGTTTTCACTAAGGTCTGAAAACTGTGCCCAACATCAATGCTTCTACGAGTATATCGCGCACAATGACATTTTGAGGGCCAGTGACGTCAACGCAGTCAGCAGTTTATCGGTATAGATGTTATATGTGATAGACATTGTTTAGACTTCAAAGTGCGCTCATCTAATGACGCTGATTGACGAATTCTTTATCATAATAGCATGTCTCATTGGTCGAGAGAAAAACACAATTATGTTTCTAAAACTTGTCAGTGTTGGGATCGATCCTGTGATAACTGTATTTTAGCTGGATCATTAATTAGAACTGACATTCTCCATGTCCCCTCCTTCTCCACACTTCCTGACAGGTCCCGGGATCAGGCTGGTTAACGGAAGCTCGCCGTTCGAGGGCCGTCTCGAGGTCCGCTACAACAACGAGACGTGGGGGACGGTCTGCGACGACTCGTGGGACATCGAGGACGCCGAGGTGGTGTGCAGGCAGCTGGGCTTCGGGGCCGCCCTCGATGCTCCATACAATGCAGCCTTCGGAGAGGGCCTGGAATTACCAATCTTTCTCGATGAAGTAGAGTGCGTGGGGACCGAGTCAGTGTTGGACGACTGCCCCCACGATCCCGTTGGCATTCATGATTGCGACCATAGCAAAGATGCAAGTGTTATTTGTGGCACCCCGTAATGCGATTTGAATTTTTCAAAGGACTGCGTCGTTGGCTTATGTAGAGGGCGCTTTTCGAAGACGTGTTGGACGTTTTACGGGCGCAGTAATCATGCGCTTATGCAAGATCATCGCACCAACGCCTGTTCGAACCATCGTGGTACGAATGCGTATTCATATTGCGAAGACAGCTATGCGCTGCCCGGTTAGGTTTTCGAAAACGCCCTCAACATTTGACAACCCATTAGGTCGAATGCATACAAAAGTTGCATATGCTCGGACTATCTCTTTGCTTGAATCGGTTATGCTTAAAAACGAGCTTTCGCTTACGAGCATAAGCGATTGCTTACTGCTTACCTTGCTTAAAATCGTAAGCATAAAACAAACTGTTTACATTGCTTGCGTTTTTCAAGCTCCTCAAAAGTAGCTTGAGCTCTTGCTTACTCAGAACATCTGTGTTTCAGCATCATGCCCATGCTCATAACAAATATGTTTTCATCCCATTTTAAGATGATAAAAAGTTTTTGCTTTTAAGGATTGTCATGCGATTTCCTGTTTGATTTACCAACTGTCATTTTAAGTTCAAGTTTATTTTTTCACAAAATATTTTGTTTTAAAATAAATTTACAATACTAACATTATACTGTAATGATACGAAATAAAGCAATTGCTTGACGATTCATTTTATCTTTAGCTTGAGGAGCTCTTGCTTTCAAGGAATTGCTACTTTTCATGAATTCGGTCAATTGCATCAATATAATGTAGGTTCCGTGCATGTAAATTTTGTTCCAGTACACAACCATTGATTGTAGGCCTCTTCTTTCTCATCATTTGAAAGCAGACAAAAGCTTACAATAATTTATCAAGTAATGTTCCCTTGATGTCTCTTACAACAAAATTCTCGACGGAGGGGGCGAACTTTTGAGCAATTTGTCACTTTAAAGGGATAGTTGAGTTTTGGTATAGAGGGCGCTATGCAAATTTTTTTTTTTGGTGAGATTTACAAAAGATTATCTCTCTATCTAACCAGTATGTCAACAAAACATCACATGCACATTTCTTTAAATGTCAAATGCTTGAAACCAATACGTTTTTAGAAAGCGCCTTCTTGATTTTTAATGGCTCTTTTTTTAATGATAACAGGCTTTTTAATTAGTCATTTGTAATTTTCCATTCCTTTCGAGCATGGTGGAGATATAACTATTAGTATGTAATTGTGCAGGTTTTGGTTACTAAAGTTTAGTGTGACCAAAATCTGTACTCTCTTTACCAAAATTCAACTATAGTTACCCCTTTAAAAGATGAAGAAAGTAATGTTATTTTGTACATAATATTCTAATATACATTATGTAAAGTACTTGTTTTTGTGAAATGTAAATTTAGAACAGAGTTATATAAATTGTACAATTTTGTAGCGATGCACCATAGGGTAACTATACCTTACTGGTCTCAACTCTTTTTTAAATTATTGTTTTGGTTTTATCATACCGAGGTATTCTTCATTGTTGAATGCTCTCTGTTACAGTGGAACCTCGTTATAACGAGGAGCGAGGGCCCATGAAAGTGATCTTGTTAAAGGAGGGTTTCGTTATATCAGATCTCTGTGTAACAGGGTTCTACTATACAGGGAATTCCCACTGAAGGAATAATATTAGGTAATCGAGTCACCGAAACTGTATTAAACAATTTGTTTAAAATGTACCAATTCATGTTAAAAATAAGACCCCCCCAAAAAAAATAATTAGTAAAAAATAACACCAAATAAACACGTTAAAATTCTACTAGACATCTGGTTTTGTTCATACAGATTTTGTAAATTTAGTAGACATTGTACATGTTGTATGTAATATTGTGATGTTAGGATCAGCTTTTGTGAACATTGGCGTAGAATGAAGATGGTGGCTAGGTGGCTGCAGACATCTGATTTTGTTCATACAGCTTTTTATAAAGTTGACACAGTTGTACGTTTGGTAGACATTGTATATAATATTGTGATATTAGGATTAGATTTTAAATAATAATAATATACTCGATTTATATAGCGCTTAATATAGTTAATACTCATCTCTAAGCGCTTTACAGTTATACTATTACTCCCGGTCATCGGATGCATATTACTGCAATCAATCAAGCACATAAAGTGCACGTTTTTCACTCCCTTGGAAGCTTTCCAGCAAGGCAACCTTGAAGGTGCAAACAATGCAATTATTCCGTGTTCCCATTTATACACCTGGCATCCTGGGTCGAGAGCAGCAAATGTGGATATGAAAAATGCGATGTGCATACTGTGGGTTCGAACTCGGGACCTCACGACTGGAAGGCACGCGCTCTACTTATCTTGCCACACCACGTCCGCATCTTTTGTGAACTGTCAAAGGCGTACAAGTCGGGGGTTGGCTAGGGGGCTACAGACCCCCCCCCCCCCTCCCTCCCTCCGTGAGTTGTCAGACTGGCAATATTTGGGCAAAAAGAACCACGAATTTGGGGCCGAGGACGATGCCGAGACTACTGGTTCAGAATCGTGTAAGCGGGGGGGGGGGGGGGGGGGGGGTCCGCCGCCAAACAATGTCGTGTCCACAGAGGGGGGGGGGGGGGGGAGGTCCGAGACCATTGGTTATGATAGTCGAGACCGATAAAAGTGGAGAGACCCGTTAAAAGTGGACCCGAGACCGGTAAAAAGTGTACCCGAGACTGAAAAAAAAGGGGGGTGTTTGAACCCCCAAACACCCACATGGTATTATACCATCCTCCAAACAAAAGGAGGATTAACATTGACAATAACAATGCATTTTGCAACATTTCACTTTTGACTTCGCTCCATATTAAGGTCAAATTTCACATTATCATTTAAAATGAGGGCATCAATGTAAAGGAGAATAAACAGGTGTGTCAATATGAAGCAGAAATGCAGAATAATGCAATTAGATCTTGATTGATGCTCAAACTTGAATTGCTGTACTTTTGAGGGGGTTATATTGATTTAATAAGCTGTATATATATTCAATTAATCGCATGAACAAATTACATTCATTTGCCCTCTATTGAACAATGAGGTTGTGTTCATATTAGCCAATATCTTATGTGCATTATTTCTATGACCGGTTTATGTATAATTATGACTATTTTCTTGTATTTGACACGAAATGTGTTCATTATCATGTGTATATATTACAGCTATGTAGACTACCTCATGCACTTGAATATTTTACAGTTCAATCACATGCTTTCCATTGTTAAATGCACAAAATAGTAAATAAAATAAGTCATGGTATATACTTGATTCCTTTGTATTTTTTGTTTATAATTGTTTTTAGTTGTACATACATGTATAACATATTACAGTTATACTCTTATTAAATCTAAACCGTAATTTCTGGTCTTTTCTCACTGCACAAAAGAAAAAAAAAACATTCTCACGTAATAACTTATTGCAATGCTACTTTATCATAACGTTGACATGCAATCTCCATGCCTTGGAATACATTTTCTAGATTTGTAGGGCAATTTAAATGCTTAGATATTATTATTATAAATATAATAATTGCAACTTCTGTATACGCCTTGGAATTGTATTTCTACATTTATAGCACACTTCTGATTGGCAAAACTATACTTTAGTAGGTAGTTTTGCCTTTTGATTTTGTGTAGTCTTTCACAGGCCTATCATCTGAACGGCTATCGATATTGAATTATTTACGTTCATACGATATGCCGTGAGAATAAGAATTAATTAGATCAACATGCATAAGTCGATATCATTATTATTTACGCTCAATACGACGCCATACTACAACACGGACGATAGAGCAAGAACAATGTTCATGATAAAAACAATCAATATTTTAATTCCATATCACGAGGTGATCATTAATTTTTGATCAACTACAATCAAATTGGCCTTTAAAAAAAACTATAAAGGTGGGGGCAATTATTAGTACATACCATTTGAGGAGAGAGTAGCTAAATTTCTGTCATCAGTCAGTATGGAAGTGAAGTTAAAGATTTAATGCATTGTATTACATTACAGGGAGTGTCCGCCTTTTACAAATCATCCGAACAGTTTACAGTAGACGGATGAGGATGAATGTAACACACACACAAGTTCAGATCGAACAACCCTGTAATTTGGATTCTACGAATGGAAAACGAAAGTGTAGAAATCATCCTTTCATCGAACTATATATCGGCCAATAAATATGTTTTTACTGATTTAGCATAATATATATTACATCAATATTGTACTTATTCTTGTAAAGGTATTGTGAAGCCCACATTTTTAAAGGTATGCCACGAAAAGGGTCTCGAAAATGAAGAATAAACAATTACATGTAGTCAGTTTTAGCGAGTCTTTTAGCGAGTTATTTTGTTTAGTATTCGCTTACGCCCTTG
Source organism: Echinarachnius parma (assembly GCA_037951105.1). Lineage (NCBI taxonomy): Eukaryota > Metazoa > Echinodermata > Echinoidea > Clypeasteroida > Echinarachniidae > Echinarachnius > Echinarachnius parma. The sequence continues at coordinate 94,085 of JBAMJV010001569.1, read as the reverse complement.
TTAGATCACAATCTGTGCGCGGGTCACGCAGGGGTCACGCACAGCAACGGGGAGCTCCCCGGATGCGCCGACAGCTATCGTGAGCGAAATTTTGCACGGGCGAAGACTCGTAATGCAATATATTTCACGTTACGTCGCTGTTAATATTTTGAGGTCTATACATTTTTAAAAAGAGATCTCAAGCCGTAATTTTGTTCAGGCAAGTTGTTAAATGACATTTTCTTTCATATACGACAACAACCTCGCAACCAGTGAACTTTGGCCTCCAAAAAAATTGGCGACGGACTTGGACTTGGATTTGTACAATGTTACCAGATCAAGTATGACTGGAAGCAATCCGAACAAACGACATTATTTATGTCAAATTGGTAGGTCCTTATGCTATATTTCTCCGATCTAAGCGCAGCTAGCCATTTTGCACATCTTGTGCGATCCTTCAACGGAATCGGGATGCTGAAATAGCTATTCCCTCTCGCCCTAGAAGAATACAAAACACCATTTCCATGCGTTATAAAATGGCAGATGAGCGAAGACGCCAGCTTGCATGTTTTTGTTTTTTGATTTGCAATAATATTTTATTTTTCTCTCTAACAACAAATTTACAATGTAAATCATTTGCAATACAAATCATATTTTTCAACATAGTCATATGGAAAATCATAATTGATGTAAACAATCCACACACCATTACAATTAAATGATACTTAATGATATAATCCTGATCATAATATATACAATTCATAACTTCTGTAAGTTTGTTTTAACATATTTTCAAAAAATCATCTCTTTTAGTTTCATAAAAATAAAAAACCCAATATATTTAATTTGAGAGAATATCATTTAAATGCAACACTGGTTTTCTTAGTAATGTTTCCTTTTCTCTCAAGTTACAATTATATTACAGAGAACCCATTTTAAAGTAAAAGTATAGACAAATAACAATCATAATCAATGTATTCATACACAATTCTTAAACAAAATAATTAAACAAAGGAGAATAACTAAAAATATATGCACCATTATAACTATTTATCTATATAAATTAGTTACCTGCTATATCAACATAAACTAAATATTGATGATAATGGTGTTTGAGAGAAAACCTGCAAGAAAGTGGAAAGATATAAGAATAGAAACAACGACAGAAAAGGAAGGGAGTCGGTAGAGAAGAAAAAATAAACCCATAACTTGGTGTCTCTGTCTCATAATCTAAGCAGAAAGGGTGTCCCATGTGACGTCACAATATCGATATTATCGGCCAAAAATGTAGTATCGTGAATGCCCTATGTACGTATTTTAAATATGACGAAGGTGCCATTGGTGGTACTAAAACTGGTATCCTTAAATTTCACTATCTCAATCGTTCATGCCTAAGTGTGGGTATGGGCAGTTGTGATAAGTTACTATCATTCTAACGGAGCTAGATTATTTTGGGGATATGTGTTTTCCTTTTCATTTGTAAAACTATTAATTATTCTCTCTCAGAAAAAGGGGTAATTATTATTATATAGGGGCAATTATTCTACAATAATATACTGTCTCTATAGAGGTAGCGGGTTTAAAGGGATAGTTGAGTTTTGGTAGAGAGGGCGCTAGACTACTTATATTTGTTGTGAGGTAATGAAAAACTGCGTGTAAAATTTGAAAGAGCATAATATTTAAATAATAAAATCATCTTTGTTTAATCAAAATCGGTTCAGAGACGGCTGAAATATCCATAAATATAACAATTTGTAATAAAGCTGGGGCCCCGGGTTTATTAGAGAATTTTGAACCAGCCGTTACAAATTCAAAAAAATGCTTCCTCTTTTCAAAAAGTTACAAAATAGGTATTTAAATAGTTGTTGGTTATTTCTCTATCTAATCACTATTTCAACAAAACATCACATGCACAATATTTTATTCAAAATGGTTGAAACCGATGAGTGTTTAGAGAGCGCCCTCTTACGTTTTAACGGCTCTTTTTGAATGATAACATGATCTTTACTACGTCATTTGTAATTTTTTGTTCCTTTCTAGTTATAACTATTAGTTTGTAATGTAATGATGCAGGTTTTGGTTACTAAAATTCAGTTTCACCAAAACTGTACTCTCCTTACCAGAACTCAACTATCCCTTTAATTCAAGAGGATCACCAGAACGACATAATAAGTATATGTTTTGGTACCGTTGTGTGATATCAAATAGATGCCCAATACTTTGCACAGGGTTGTGCAATTCATAGATGCAATTAATCACCACCACTTGCGGAACCATTAAGGCCTTATGGTTCCGTATGCGCCAAACGTTTGCGAGTGCGCCAATTCTATTCACGCGTACGTTTGGAGACAATAGAATGTCGGACAAAAGGTAGTCTTCGTATGCAGACCCATGAACACATGTTGTAGTATGGTGATGCTTTTTCCCAATTATGTATTTTGTTCTGGAATCATATTTTTCTGAACTTTTTGGTGGTATGGACTACTAAAAATGTCTTTTTTTTTTAAATTAAAATATTATTTTTGGAGTGGTGGTACCCTTTAATTTTATGCATGCATGGTAAAACATCTCCGTCATCATGTCATGATCGATATTGGTTGTATCGCTCCACTTTCTATAATGATAATAGTTCGAATGAGTGTAGGGAAATGTGAAATGAACTTGAACTATATGACATTGAACTTAAATAAAAGATAGAATAATGAAAACATCACATCACATTCGATTTAACTTCGATATTTCATTTTCGAAACCTATTGCGCCATGTTTGCATGTTGACCTTGGATGCGCGTTTAATGCGTTTTTGTGGTATCGTTTCTGCGTGTGTTTGTGTGTGCGGGTACATTTTAGTATAGTTATTTGTTAACATTCATCAACATAATCATTATTTATGTTTCGATATATATTTCTCTATGGAAAACTGATAATCAGCTTAATATGTATCTTGATTAGTTTTCTTTCCAAATAAATGTCACCTATCCTCTCCATTATCAGTTGGTCAATGTTAAAGCCAATAATTTTGTGATCCATTAATTAAAGTCACTAGGTTTTTTCCCGTGAGTGCCCTATATATATTTGAGACTTCAATCGTATAATGATAATCATTGTATATAAGATTCTTCTGAATGATGTTTGGTAGATTCATCGAAATGAACACTGTTTACCTACTAAAAAGTAAAAACTGTGACAATTTATGTCAGACTGTACCTTCTGGTCATTGGATTTGACTACAATCGAAAAACGTTCCGGAGCGCTTTCCAATTCCATAAATGTTTACGTTATAAGGAACACATTCGGGAAAACGAAACTCATTTCATTATGTTGTTACCATAAGCCAAACGCAAGGTACACAAAGTAAGTGTGGAAGCTCTTAATAGTTATTTTTGGTTGAACTTGACAATGATAATGAATAAAGTTTATAAACAGTTCATACGCGGGTGTTGGTACTTATTGTTATTTAATCATTTCAGGCCCGGGTAACTGAGTATGATGATTGTCCTGGAAACAAACACAAAATGCTCTGTTACGACTATTTGTCCAGTGCCATATCTAGAGTCAACCAGAGGGGGGGGGGGGGGGGGGGGGGGGGGTGGGGGGTGGGGGTAGAGGATAGGAGATCTTAAATAACCACGGTTTGTCATGACTTGCGAAATATTCATGTAATCATTTTTTGGGGGAAATATCATTGCATTCTATGTTACCATAATCCAAACACAAGGTATACAAAAATAAGTGTGGAAGCTCTTAATATTTATTTTTGGTTGAACTTGACAAAGATACTGAATATACAAATAATACACGGTCTAGAGTGCGTTGTGTAAATGCATCGCACGCGAGGGCTATGTTAGCTGTGCGCAAAGCACAGCTAACATAGCCCAAGAGTGCGATGAATTTACATGATGCACGATAATAAGACCGTAGTATTATTTGTTTTATAAAACGAGCTCAACCACGGATTGTTTTATTTTGCTGGATTATTGAAAACAGACTTGCCAAAATTAGTAACCCAGACTAGATCTACTCTCTAGAGTGTGAATTTATTAGGAATTTACAAAAATCATCTACACTTACTGCACTCGCTTCACTGAATTTGACTTTGCAGATCAAATGCAGTTGATGGGAAATTGCCGAAGATTTTCCCATAAAAGTGAGAATTATCACAGAATTGTATGCACTTCCATTCCAAAACTTACCAATGTCAAACCACATACCATATAAATTTACGAAACTGCTACGATTTATTTACTACAGAACAGATAATTTACAAAACGAAGCATTTTACATCTTTTTTTTCCACTTTCGCAAGTTTGTCTTCGTAGAACTATGTAAACAAGCATTGTGACGTCACGGGGTTGCACACCTTCGGCCCGATGGTTGCGCGGTATCGGCGCGTGGTTGCGCGGTATCGGCACGGTGGTGCAGTTGGTGAAAAGTAATCAATGCCCACGTGATCGGTATTAGCCAATCACGTTACTGAATCATACGCGCGTGTTGGTAATTATTGTTGTTTAATCATTTCAGGCCAGGGTGAGTATGATGATTGTCCGGGAAACAAACACAATATGACATCATGAACATGGGGGAAGGTCGTAGCTATTTTGGTTGAACTCGACACAGATAATGGATTAATTTACTTCAACAGTTCATACGCGAATGTTGATAATTATTGTATATTAATTATTTCAGGTCCGGTTGATAATGAAAATTGCCCCGGAAACAAGAAAAATAACATCACGATGAACGTAGCTCACACACGATGCTTTGGCAGTGCTATATCTAGAGCCAAACGGGGGGTGTTGAATTATTAAGCTTGGTGTTTCATAACTTGGCAAAAGGCAGTATGAGTTATGTATTTGTTTGTATCGGAAGAGGGTGCTGTATAATAAAGACAATGATACAGGGGAGGGGGGGGGGGGGGTGGGGGTGGTGTCCCCTTCCAACAAACTAAACCGCTCCTTTACGCGATTATTAGACCGTCAACGTTTGCGTATTTTTAAATCAATAATTGATCAGAATGAGTAATGGATTAACCTATTGTTTACTAGGACCTGGTGAACCAAGAACTGCGTGTGTCGCTGTGGTTACGATTATCTTCTGGAAAAATAGACTGGGGGCGAGACCTCGGCCATTAATGACGCAGGACCGGCCCTTACTGCCACTGATCTCTTAATGATTATGCTTGGATAAGCCTTCGCGGTCATGGTGGTTAAAAGAGTTTGGCGCGTGTGCGTGCTCTACAGCGGTCACCGTGCTATTCTACTTATACTGAAATCCATGGGTCGGAGTTAATTATCCAAATCAACATTATTTTAGTAAATAGGCCTGTTTCGCTCCACTTTGAGCTGGAACACAAATCCAACGAACTTTCACTATTACTGATCGAGCTGCTGGTAACAGGTGCATACTTATTAGTTGCCTCTCTATCTTAACAAAAAACGGCTCGTGGGAATTTTACTTGTCAAATTGTTTCCTTTTTTCACGCACTATTTTTGTTTTGTTTCAAACACAACGCGATTGTAGTTCTGCCGAAAATGGTAAGTTTTCCTGTAATTGTGTTACTATTATTCATAATATTCATGTAATGTTTTCCATTTGTATTCCTTAGTTTGCATCACATACATTAGATCGTTAGGGAACTTTATAGAAAATCCTGTCGCCGTTTAATTTCATAAAATGTATTCCAATAATATGGATTTTGGTTTTGTTTTAGAAATTTCATTATAGATTGTAACATTTTCCATCGTTTACTATGTCCAACATTTCTAAAAAATACTGGAATTATAGTTTTGCAGTTGGTGGAAATAAATCAACGTCGCAATGAAATATTTTTCTATAGAATCAGAATTGATATGATATTAGTGGTGTTAATTATAGCTTCATTATGGCTTTTCCGGTATTTCATGTATATTAATAAATTATTATTATGGATATTCATTTTGTATTTGTGATGGCATTCAGGTGTTGTTCGGATGGCGATCATAATGTGGGAACTGGTCACAATCTACATTTTACTTATATTTCATTTTAACGCAATTTTTACGGTAACAGTTTTCTTTAATTACTATTATTATCAATTAATATTATAATGAAATGCTTTATCATTAATGATTTGTAGACATGGTAGCACATAGGAACACTATGAGTTAATTGTTCTTAAAATTATTCTTATTTCTTTTCTACACTTCACTTTAGGAGTATGAAAGAATTTAATTAAATAATGTATGAAGTTCATTAGTCTAGTCAACTGCTTTTTGGAAGAATTTAATTACATAATAGTATAATTATGCAGTATTGTATAAAGTTCATAAGTCCAGTGATCAGATCATTTTGTTATTATTGCCTTTTATTAACATTTGCCAGTGGAAGACACATTTCCTTACAACGTGTGTATGTTTGAAGACCAATACAATCTATCTTATCTTTGGTATCTTATCTAATTATAATTAATTAATAATATCGTAACTTTGTTGACATTAGTGTATTCTATGACCTTGTGCGTCATATAATAGTATGTAATGATCATCCGAGTCAAACACCAGGACTGTTGAAGATAATATTTGTATGAATATGAATGTATGATTATAATTCACCTCTGGCTATATACGGTAGTCGCAAATGAAATCCAATGTAAACAAAAATTGTCAGTTTAGGTTGTTACAGGAAATAATCATGATTTTTGTCTGTTTTCTCCAAAACAGGCTTTCGAGGTTTTTCTTCATATCTTCATTATCACGTTAGGTAAGTAAAGCATACTCCATTGTTTAATAATCTTAAGAAAGTGTTAACAGGGTTAATGATAAAGTAATTTTAATGATTATAGAAAATATTACAACTATCGTTTATAAAAACATGTTGCGAAAAATGTATTGCTACATTATTTTGACAATGACTTTGACAAAATGTGTTTTATATTCAAATTATCATTAGCCTCTTATAAGCTGTGTTTTTATAAAAACATCCAATATAGAAATACGTAATATTGTTGTGGGACATAGTTATTAAGAGGCTTATCGTATTAGGTGATTTATGTTTCTGTCACAATGTTTGTTTAATTTTCAAATTATTATTTTTTTTTATTAGTTTTTTTAAAGAAAACATATAATACACACAAAGACAAATATTTGTTGGTTTAGAATTTAGAACATACAGAGACTAATTACTTGGTATTTAATTTTTCCGTGACAATGTCCGTTGTATTTTCATATAATAGGCGTATTTTAATGAAAATATAGATTTTTAAAAATGAACTTTTGCATGGAACATGTATTGCAACATTTTGTCATGTCATCTTTCTGTGACAATGTTTTTTTTTTTTTTTTTTTTAAATATTTAAGGCGTGTTTCTTAATGAAAAAATTAATGTAAAAACAAAAATTCTTTGCTCGGAACATGCAGAGTTGACATATATTATATAAATTTAAATTAATGTAAAAACAAAAATTCTTTGCTCGGAACATGCAGAGTTGACATATATTATATAAACTTATCTTCGGTGATATATTTTTCCGTGACAATTTTTGTTGTATTTTCATGATATTATAGGCTAGTTTTAATGATTGTTTTAAATGATTCTCTGCGTGGAACTTATACGGAGACTTATAATTATTTTCCGTGACAATGTTTGTTTTTTCTTCATATTAAATTAGGCGTGTTGAAATGAATATATATATATATATATATATATTCATTTAAATTATCCTTTGCCTGGAAATACAGGGACTGAGGGGAGCGGGTTGATTGTACTTTACATGACCGTATACAATAATGACAAACTCGGGGTTATATAAGTAACATATTTATAAACATTAATTTGGTGGAGATACTCGCCGCTGATCCAAGTGGAATTTAAAGAATAACATTATAGTAAGAACTATTTAATATCATTCATTATATCAGCAAAGTTTGTAAGAACAACTGCGTCAAGTTGATTTTCGCAATTTAATTGGCATTCGAGGCATGGTAAGTATTAGGGGCACATTTTTCTCAGGGGGTTGCGGTCTTCTAAATATACCCGAATAATTATTCTGAGCGTTTTCACCTTGCAAGCAAAACAAAAAAAAAAGGAAAAAAAGGAAGAAAAGGGTCTTCACCTCTTCAGGGTTCAAAACTGATAAGTTTTTGATGGTTTAGTCCGAAAATGACATGACTTTGCCCGAATGTAATATGAGCATTGATGAGTTTGGCCGAATATGACACGGGTTTGCCCGAATTTGAGGTGGTTTTTTACCGAATATGACCGTTTCCAAAAAAACCCGCCTCCTACGCCAATGACTCGAGGGTTTATAAAATAGTACCACTTATAATCGTCATTATAATCATACATCCTAACGAATTATTATACTGCATTCATTCATTACAATAACTTTGGATCATGTTTTCTTAACTGCAGTGTTTTCATATTGTGAAAGCTTTGTACCGCTCAGCTGCACCGGGACTCCACCAAACAGGCGTGTCTGCCGTATATCAGGTAACATAAACAAATAAACAAGCAAAAACGCAAACAAACAAACAAACATACATACATACATACATACATACGATATTTACGATACATACTTAATTACATGCATACATACAAAAACACCAAAAAAGTATATATATACATGTACATGTATACATACATACAAACATACAAACATATACGTACAGAGAAAGAAACAAACACACATACAGACATATGCACACATACAACCATAATATAAACAAATTGAAACAAATATTCAGATGCAGATCATGAAATGCTAAATTATTATTTGTCCCCATTTGTTATAATTAGACAGTTTAAAGGAGAAAATCAAAGAAAACCCCTAAATATGACGATATTCATATCTACAGAAAGCTTATAAGCCATAGAATGAGCTTGACTGACATTCAAACAATATAACGCTTCCATAAAAGCGAAATTAGGGTGAAAACATCACCCTATTCCCAGGGACAAATTCGCTCAATCGCTACACGAAACGGCCTTTAGCTGTGACGTAAGAACCGGGCTTGAAGCCCAGGCGGCTGCCGCGGTTGTATGTAGATAAGCGTATATATACCAGGCTGGAAAGACAAGCTTCAACTTATGTGCTATTTTTCCCTTACCAAGAATAAATTATAATACTACATTGTTTGTAATTTGCTTCTCATTTATGTTTTCATCATGATATTCCAACAAATGTATTGTTTGTGACAAAAAAAGTTGAAAAAGGTGAAAAAAGAAGGGGAAACTATACGACTGTGTCGTGCAGTAGGCCTGCACAGATTTGGGAGCAAGCGATTTTTTACCAACATGTAGTTTCACTTTAACATATCAGACGGAGAATTTACCACTTCCATTATGGAAACAAACAGTTAATAATCATTATGAATCAAATGAAATTTTAAAAAACGAAGAATAGTTATTACTTTAGTCGATCTATCATGGCTAGTTTCATGGTTTAGCTTGAAAAGTCGAGTGAATTAAATTCGCGATCTCCTGTGTTGTTACGATTCATCCGCGATTTCTCTGAACATTGGCAGCCGCATTACCTATACGGATGATAGCGCTGGCGGATTTACATTTCCTGCGCGCGCATCAAAACAAACGAGTGCACGTGTTAGCTAGCTAGCTTGCTCCTCCACGGATACTTCGAAGTCCATTAACAGGCTGTTTTGTTGAAATTCTTCATCCATGTTGAACTGTCAGATGTAATTCTAGAGCGAGATCGTGATCGTGTGGACTGTAGTACAGTTTTGGTAAAGCTGAACTCTTGTAATCAAACCTGGACAGTAACGAATATAAACTAATAGTTATAACTCCACCATGCTGAAAAGGGATACAAAATTACAAACGACTAAGTAAAAAGCCCGTTATCATTAAAAAAGAGCCATTAAAACACAAGAGGGCGCTTTCTAAAGAGGCATTGGTTTCAACCATTTTTCACACAAAATTATGCATGTGATGTTTTATTGAAATAATGATTAAATAGAGAGATCATCAACAACTATTTAAAAAACGCTTTTGAACATTTTTGAAAAAGTGCAACCATTTTTTAAATTTTTTGAAAAAATCAACTAATTATTTGGGCCCCAAAAATTAAAGGGTCAGATATATTTATTGTTATATCCTACATGAATGAAATCCTGTTCAGTGATTGGTCTACATAGCATCATGTGACCAAACATAGCAATGCCCATGGAGAAAAATGTGCTATGCGTGACGTCATTCATGGAATAGTAAATGCTATTCCATGAATGACGTCATAGACGCCGGGTGATCATATTGAGCCCATAGAGATGCGTGTTATAAAACTTCCCTGCGAGCAGAGGTCTTGTTTTAGCTTGCGAAAGATGCTCGACGAGATTTCTCAAAGAGTTATTTTAAAAGAAATACAGCATATTAACACCCGTGAATATCAATAAGTTCCAAAGAATATTCTAGAGATGCATTTCATGTATAACGTAGCGGTATTCGAATTAAAAAAATACGACAATGGTGCACATTATGCATCGTTGTCCTTCTGTGGTCGTGACACTAATTCGTCATTTAACAATCGGCCGCGGTGTGCACTGCACTAGCTGTATGTGTAATGTACGAATAACTATTTTCTCCATACAATTACACGTGTGTAGTATGTAAAGCAGGTTAATTATTCACTTTGATGCGCGCGTTTTGCGTTTGGGTGCGCATTAGTTGTTAATGCGCGTAACCATAAATGGAAAGATAGCGCAATACGCGCTCTGCGCTAGGACTATTGCGCAAAGGGGGTCAGTGTCACAAACAGAACATACCCTCCCATGCCATAAATATTGCAACATGGTGAAATTCGTTACATTTTTGGTAAATGACTTATCTAATGTTGTAGTGGTGTTTTGTTCTAAATAATTGAAAAGTGACCGACATTCCGGTGTAAATGGAAGGTGCACATTGTTCACTTTCTCATTCAAGGCCACTGAGTCCCTCAAGTACATACCATGGTTAAGACATCCGGGTTATCTAACGTGCAACGCCGACAAATCGTCGCCCTGAGGGAGGAGGGGGTTTCGGTGGCTCAGATTGCTGAACACGTTCAGGTATGCCGTCAAACGGTGTACAGAGTGTGTAAACGCCATAGGGAAACAAACAATTTTGACAAGCGACCAAGACGTGACAGAGGTAAAAAGACCACACGACTGGAAGATCGGTATCTACTGCGTCAGGCTCGTTTGACCCGATTCGAATCTGCACAAACTTTGGCAGCTCACTGGAGCTACAGGATCGGTAGAAGAATCTCAAAGAGGACGACACAAAGACGCCTATACTCCCACAATCTTCATGCCCGCATTTCCAGGAGGAAGATTCTCATATCTGGTGTTAATCGCCAGAGACGCATCAGGTGGTCCTCCAGAGTAAGGGATTGGACGGTGTGGGACTATTAGAGCCACTTCCGGTCTTTTCTGACGAGAGTAGGTTTTGCCTTTCTTCCAACGACGGAAGAGTAAGAGTCTGGCGTGAACCCAACACATCATACGACCCAAGGAACCTGATCTACACTCAAAGGATTGCAGTTTCAGTCTTGGTTTGGGGGTGTGTCGGCATCTATGGAGTCGGCGATCTTATTGTCGTGTACGGGAACCTGGATAAAAAAAAAATATCCGGAGATTCTGGACTCTCACTTGTTTCCATCCATTGGTAACATATTTGGCGACACGCAACACCCGTTCAATTTCCAGGATGACAACGCACCGGCACACAGGGCTGCCCAGATGGACCAATGGTATGACGAAAATGGCGTTAGGAGGGTGCAGTGGCCAGAACAATCACCAGATGCTAACCCGATAGAGAACCTGTGGGATGCCACCAAGAGAGCCCTCACCAAGGACCGATCAACCACCAGGGAGGGTTTGATCCGCTCTATCTTCAGGGTCTGGGGCAGCATCACCCAGGAAAGACTACAAGGTCTATACGCGACTCTGCCAAGGAGGCTGCGCGCCATTATCAGCAGGCGCGGGTACCCAACAAAATACTAGAACTTCATGAATTTTACATGATAAATGACTCTTGACATGTTAATGAAATGTGCCTGATAATAAGATCTTAAATCATGTACTACAAATTAATTAAAACAGCACTTATTATCATGACTTACATTGCCTCCTGTGTAATGCATGTGTCTATGTTGCAATACTTTTGGCACGGGAGGGTAGTCAGTGCAGTGATGGTTCCATGATCAATATTTTGTTTTCTCTATATTTTTCTTTTTTAATTAAAATCATTCATTTTTGCGATGACTATGATTATGCGAAGGATATAAAACAAATATATCATGCACTATTTCGAGCCACTAGTGAAATTATGGATTCTTTGGTGACAGGAAAAGCACTATGTTCTTCGGGTCTACGACCCTCAGAACATAATGCTTTTCCTGTCACCTCGGAATCCATAATTTCAACTAGAGGGTCTCAGTGCATAGTATATTTTTTCTAGGTCGATTTTGACCAAATAAAGTTTCTTCTGCCATTAAAATTGCATGTTCTCTCAAATTCGACACTCAGTTTTTCATTACCTCGCAAAAAATTGTGATGTGCAGCGCCCTCTCTACCAAAACTAAACTACCCCTTTAATTACATAGACCTCCCCCATATAAATGCTTTAATTGAATAAAATAATGTCTTATTACTGTATAGCACTTTGGATATAAATGTATTTTACCTTGAAATCAGGATCTGTTTTGTACTGTTAGAATTGTGTCGATCTTATGCCGCAGCACATTTATTTAAATGTGTTTTATGTTGTACAAATTAAAGCGTGCAACATATTGATTTAATAAGAAATGTTGAATATTATGTGATGTTTTTTTGTTTTTGACAGATTGCGCAAGGGATAAATGCGACAGTGCAACGTGTGAACGTGAGTAATACGCATAACATGTCATGAAATGTGTAAATTGTTTCCAAATCATAGACCAACTGGTGTCATCAGTGTAGCACACTCCCGCAAAAGTGGGATCGCTCAGAGTCTCGACTTTCCGGGAATCTTCGCACGGTGCTGTGTGTAGGTCACGTAGCACGCCGTCAGCTCTTTTCTTGTTTCAGACCGTATGGATAATTATAAACCAATTTACACGGCCGTCGATCACGAAATAAAGCATGTACGTACGGCACGTCACATCAGCAGCTAAGTTAGGGATGTGCATCGTGATACAGACTTACCGTGCATATGGGCGATTAAAGCCATAGAACAGTATTGGGAACATTTTGGAAATCTACTCTATTTGCCAAATTGGTCGGCATGATTGAAGGAATATAAAAGAGGGTTTATCTGGTAAAATATGAACCATAACATCTTTTAAAAAAGAAAACTCCATGAGCCGCAGATTAGATTGAGCGAAAAAGACTTAGCTTAATCTCCAGGGCATCCACGGCCACCAGTCTTGCATAATTATATAGCTTATCTGCCACGCGCGGTGAGGTTTGCGTGTACTTTGCATGTAATGTGCGGACAAACGTTTCAAATTAAAACCGTCGGCGATATCGATCTGTTATCATATATTCTATTCCTAAAATGCAAAAATTTATAGGCGGCTTCGTGGCCAAATTGTTCTAATCTCTTATTAGTAATTTTTTTAAATTTTTATTTCACATGGTTCGTGATAAAAGTGTACATTTCATTATTTTTTGTTGGGCGTTTCCCAATACTGTCATGTGGCTTTAAATGCAATCAATGCAACTGAAATATCATTCTCAAATATTTTGAAGCGACTTGAAATAAACTATTTTGAAAATTTGTTAGCCTCAATATGTATTCAGGCAGCGAGTACAAAAATCCCAGACGATGGATTATTCTCTATTTACGTTGGTGCATATTTTGTCTACTAAATACAATAAACAATCTAAATTTAGAATAACCTACCGTGTGGGATTTTTGTAATGATATTTTAAAGATATGCACTAATGCATTTCAATAGCACCTATTCAAACCATTGTCTGAATACTTGTAGATGCTTTGACGAGTTTGCAAATCAGTGAAAAGCTTTTTGTTCGGCCCGTAGCACACACGTCATAGTTTGCAAAGCATGTCGGGCAATTACAAGAACATGGCCGCTCCATCACCTTTTGCCGCCGTAAGAATTAGTAAAATGTGGGTATGTTCACGTAAGGATTTCATGGGATCCAGGAGGCCAAAATTGCCAAGTTATGTATCAAATAAAATGTCTGTTCACCCTCTAAACGATAATAATAGCCGAACGCCATAGTTTCATTGCTCTTTAAGTCATGAACGGAAGGATGCTCTCCATTTATTAGTTTGTACAGATAGGCTGTGTGCAGTGAGACACAACGCGGATCATGATTTATTCATAATGATAGATAGCGGGATTATCCCGCTTCAGCGGGACTACGATCGATCCTGCTTTTGCAAGAGTTCGCTACACTGGTCATGGCCAGTAGTGGGGGAACTCGGCGAGGGGAATACTCGGTCACCTTCAACAACAAACATTCGATGCAAATGGAGTGCGACGGACTTGCATTGCAACGTTGGAATGTATATTATGCAGGTGGACGAGTTCACCTGCGTGTCCGAGCTCCAGCGCTACTATGATACCTATTATAAAGATCATAAGCTTATCCACAACAGAAGAGTAACGTACGAATGATGTGACAAGGGATTAAACATTGGTGTCACATTTTCCTGCGTTTATTACTCCAAGATTAATCTTATTAATACAGAATTAATACAGTTAGGTAAAGGTTGATTGATGGTTTTGTTTGTTATTTAGTTTTTAAATACGCATTCAATAAAGTGTGACAATTTCCGCTTAGACCGCCCATTTATTGTCATCATCCGAGAGACGCAAACTAAATTTCAAAGCCGAGTCGACTGTGCGATGAGAGGTGCAGTGACCCCCATATAAACCATGTAGAAAAACCTTCTTAGGTCTAGGTTTAGGATAAGGGTCGGGCAGTAGCATAGAAAGGTCGGAATAATTAGGCGCACGCAGATAATTTCAGTGAGTTATCTCTATGTATAACTTTATTTTGTAAATGATTTTATTTTGTTTTTTCTTCGAATTATTAGGGGAACGTGCACCAAACCCCCTCCCACTTTATTTGGTAACGGATTAATAAATTAGTTGTTGTTTGTTTTGGTTCAAATTATTGGGGGACCGCGCCCACATGCCTCCCCCCCCCCCCACCCCCAGTTGCTACGCCACTATAGAACTATGGTTTGGCTTCATGTGGTGTTATGGGGGTATAGGGTAAGAGCACAGAGCAAACATTAGTAATTGTATGCTTTCTTGACATTAAAGTTTCAACAGACAGCAATATTTACTAGGTCAAACGTGTTTTATTTAAAAAAGGACCCATTTATTTATCTTCGAAATTCTCTTCTCGTTTTTCCTTAACCCAAGTAGCGGTGATACCTAAGCAGGTGATGATCAGGCTGGTCGACGGTGCGACACCGTGGGAAGGGCGCGTCGAGACGCTTCACAACGGCACGTGGGGGACGGTCTGTAGCGATTACTG
This sequence comes from Echinarachnius parma, assembly GCA_037951105.1. Classification (NCBI taxonomy): domain Eukaryota; kingdom Metazoa; phylum Echinodermata; class Echinoidea; order Clypeasteroida; family Echinarachniidae; genus Echinarachnius; species Echinarachnius parma. Next base: position 78,639 of record JBAMJV010001569.1, on the reverse strand, counting down.
GGGATATGAGGAGGCGATTGTCGTCTGCCGAGAGCTGGGGCTCGGACCGCCTGTCGCGGCGCGCCGCTACGCTTATTACGGCCCGGGTAATGCATCGATGCCGATACTCCGAGACGATGTCCATTGCGTTGGCACCGAAGAGGCACTTGCAGATTGTCCACAGAATGAGATCGGAAATGAAAACTGCGGGCATTATGAGGATGCTGGGGTCGAGTGTCTAGGTACGTTCAGTATGCTGGTAGGCACTAGGAATTTGTTTGATTGCATGTTCATTAATGGCCAGGTGCGTGATGACGTCACGATTATGCCCCGCCCCCACGTTCACCCATTGTTCAGTCAACCGTCTTGGTTGAGAACCGACGTGGATTTGACTGATTCGGCGTTTGTACACACTAAGAAATAAAGGTTCAAATTTGCACCCTCAAGGGTGCAAAACGCTTTTACAATAGCAGCACCTTTAGGGGCCTTACAAAGTTAAAACAATTCCAAACATCCAAATAAGATATGGATAGAGCTCACCCCACCCACCCACCCCCTATCCAATTCTTTTTTTTTTGGAAATCCATCTCCGACATGGACATATAATGACTTTTAAAAAGTCATTATATGATTCGAGACGAGTAAAGTGCATTTTTGTACATTAAATCTTTATTTTGGGTGGGGTTTTCCAATTTTTATTTTGTTTAAATCCAAAACGGCCATGGACCCACCCACCCACTTCCAAATCTTATTATTTGGATGGTTGATATTTGTTTAACTTTGCAAGGCAACACACACACACTCACGCAAACACACACACACACACACACACCTAACACACACACACACACACACACTTTTTTTTTTTTAAGTGATTTTTTATTCCTCCAAATTAATACATTTTACAATTGAATATACATAAACAAAATATGTCCAATGTGAACATCTTAAACAGAGAATACAACAAATTACAATTCTAATGAAAGAAAGTATAAATAATTACCTTGCATACATAAACAATTACAAATCTTACATCACATAATTATAAAGTACAGACGAATAATGATAATTGGAGGTTTTTAAGCTATGATAAAACACACACACACACACACACACACGCGCGCGCGCGCACACACACACAGTTATTTAAAGTTATCGGGGACTGTATATAATTGATTAAAAGTTTCTCTTTGATTGTGTGTGATTTAAATAAAAACAATGTTAATGATTGAAGCAAGTAGTTCTTTTTTTTCTTTTCATTTCTTTTATTTTTCACAGAAAAACCGCCACCTCCACCCATCATTAGGCTAGTTGGTGGACCAACAGAACTGGCCGGTCGCGTAGAGGTTCTGCACAATGACACCTGGGGGACCGTGTGCGACAACGCCTGGGATCTCAACGACGCCAATGTAGTCTGTGCCGAGCTTGGTCTTGGACCTGCCGTCATTGCTCGAACCTCAGCCTATTACGGCCCGGGAACTGGGCCCATTTACTTTGACAGTGTCAATTGTAATGGATCAGAGGCGGCCCTGAACGCGTGCCCACAGAATACGGTGGGAAGTAACAACTGCTCTCACGGCAAAGATGCTGGCGTTGAATGCCAAAGTACGTCATCAAGATGTCAACCCAAGTTCTGGTTTTCTATTAGTGTTAAAAACTTGTTTGTGTTTTAATAAATTGGTTTTGGACAATTGCTTGATTTTGTTCTCGTCACGTATCTAGCCCCGATGTAGGACATATGTCCTCTCAAGGCCTATATCGAAAATTAGCGGGCGTCAATGGATGTTTATAAATGATAATGAATGCACGTTATGCAATGGTTTGAATTAACTTTAATGCAGTTAAACGATCTTTATGTTGAATAAATATCATGTTAATTAACATCAATTCTACTTTTAATTAATTTGTATCACTATTTATGATAAACTATCATTAACAAGCCTATTGGCATCTTTACTTACCACAGGCATCAAATTGGTCGATGGATCTACACCGTACGAAGGTCGCGTCGAAGTTTTCTACAACGGCATATGGGGGACGGTGTGCGATGACAGTTGGGGCACGCCCGACGCAACTGTGGTCTGCAGAGCGCTGGGTTACGGAGCGGCCATCAGCGCCCTCTGCTGTTCATCTTTCGGCCAAGGACTTGACCCGATTTTCCTGGACAACGTTGCTTGCCTTGGGACAGAATCAACCCTAGATTCGTGTCCCAACAATGGCATAGGGAATCACAACTGCGGTCATTACGAGGATGCAAGCGTGATATGTGAAGGTACAGTCATGTGTATCATAAACGTACATACTTTTATATAACATTGAACACCCCATTTAGGCCCTTTGACCCGGTCCACTGCACCTTCTCATTCGGGACTTCACGCTATATACTTTGGCCATTTAAATTAAGCTTTAAATAGCCTACTATTTCCCCCAATATAAACAACATCTTTAATTCTGAATATAAAAAATCAAATCCAAAAGCTCCGCACTGGGACACCTATTAAAATCCCCAATGTGAGTATCCCTTGTCCAATTCCATGCATTCAGTGTTCCATCAAGGCGCTTGCAATATGCACTGAATAAAACCTAAGGAAGGATGTCATTTCAATTCAACATATTGACATTTCTGTACAACTAAATCCAAAAGCTGACAGGGATATGCCCCCTGGACCTCGGCAGGCCGATAGCGGGCCCCTGATCCTCACCCGTTCAAGGACTTCTTGCCAAAGCACTCGCCAAGTGCGCTTCGATCGTGTGCCTTAATTACTCGACTTAACGTCAATACAATCGCCGTCAACACTTCTGCTTCACGTCGTCTTGCCATGCCTTCCTATCTTCTGTCAGTCTTTTGGCTTTAGTCAGGGAGTCAAGGTGTCTGTTGTTGCAGTCTGTCTTGATACAACCCATCCCCCGGTAGTGTCGCTGCATACACAGAGGCGTATTCAAAGGGTCTATTTGGTGGTGTTTTGCGTATGTTTTCAGCAAATTGTACCCCCTTTTAACACAAAAACGGGTACAAAATCGCATTAAAAAATGTCTCTATCTTTTGCCTTTGAGTACATAGTACACAGATAGTATATAATGTGTGGCCCTTCACATATTCCTGAAATATATACCCTATTTATAATTTCCGCGAAAATAAAATGTTCGCGAACACATGCTAAAAAAGACCCCTTTTTATTCGAAATTCGTTACGATCATGTGTACACATCGTCAATGTGTCATGTGTACACATCGTCAATTTGTCATGTGTGTAGTGGCACCACCAGGGTCCATCCGTCTCTTTGCCATGTTTGTCATGTACATTTCCGTTGAGTAGAATGTGGGGGTATATTTTTGGATTCATTCTGTTGATATGCCCAAAATATCTCGGTCCTTTTGTGGCAACTTTCTCATCCTGTCAAGTCTGGTCACACCTATGATTCGCCTGAGGTATATGCCATCTCAAAACTGTGGAGTCATTTTTCATCGATCTTCTTCAGTGTCCATGTTTCTGCACATGGACACGTTTACAAAATGCCCGTTGACAAGTATACGTCTTACGGTTAAAAAACTATTTTGTGCCCCGCTCCCCAACCACCCCCCCCCCCCCCCCCCCCCGTCATAAAATCCTGGGCACGCCGCTGGGTTGGTCCCTTTACTCCCTCACGAGAAGAAATCGACGCAGATGCCGTCACTCGTCAGCATAATGTTATAGAAATTGTTTAACCTACAAATTAGTGCACTTATCTAAGGACGCAAACATAGTAATTTTCATGACTTGTAATAAAGTATGGGTTTATTTATTTATTTATTTTTTTAAAAATATATTTATACAGGGTTACATGATCAGCAATGATGCTGTTTTTCGCCAAGGTCCTGATATAACATCTTAAAATATAAATACAATACAAAATTACTTTCTTAATATTATAGACATAATAAATAAGTAAAAACTAGTAATAGAGACCAACATGATCAAGTTTTGTGTTGTGATAAATGTTTTTTTAAACGGGATTAATTAAAACTATCATTCTCCATATCCTCTCTCTACGTTTTCTGACACTGACAGGTCCTTGGATCAGGCTGGTTGGCGGAGGCTCGGCGTACGAGGGCCGAGTCGAGGTCCGTTACAACGAGACGTGGGGGACAGTCTGCGATGACGTATGGGACCTCAATGACGCCGAGGTGGTGTGCAGGCAGCTGGGGCTCGGGGCCGCCGTCGATGCCCCGCTCTATGCCGCCTTCGGACAAGGCTCGGGAACTATCTTTCTCGATGATGTATTGTGCGTGGGGAACGAGACCGTGCTGGATGACTGTCCTCACAATCCCGTAGGCTCTCATAACTGCGTCCATGACAAAGATGCAAGCGTTATTTGTGGAGCCCCGTAGTGTGCGACTTTAAAGGGATAGTTGAGTTCTGGTAAAGAGAGTACAGTTTTGGTCAAACTGAATTTTAGTAACCAAAACCTGCACCATTACATTACAAACCCGGGGGGTCTGTCCTCATAGAAAGGGGGGTATCATGCGTGACCAAGGACTTGCCAAAAGCACCCTAAACGAGTATTTGCGTGGTGCAAAAAATACACCCTAAGCAAGTATGATTAACGGTAATTTGATACCCTAAGCAAGTAATCAATTTTGTGTAAACCCCTAAGCAAGTATTTTTGATACCCTAAGCAAGGAGGTATAAGGTTAGCTAACCTTATACCTCCTTGCCCTAAGCAAGTAATCAATTTTTTGTAAACCCCTAAGCAAGTTATAACTATTTTTGATACTCTAAGCTGAGTTTTTGATACTCTAAGCTGAGTTTTTGAGACCCTAAACGAGTAATTCATCTTTTTGATACCCTAAACCAGTAATTCATCAGCCTAAAATAGATACCCTATTTCCTGATTTTGAGACCCTAAACGAGATACTCGAGTATCTCGCCTGACCGTGAAAAACCACCCTAATTACTCGTTTTCTTGGTCACGCATGATACCCCCCTTTCAATGAGGACAGACCCCCCCCCCCGGGATTACAAACTGATAGTTATAACTCCACCATACTAGAAAGGAATACAAAATTACAAATGACTAAGTAAAAATCCTGTTATCATTCAAAAAGAGCCGTTAAAATTCAAGAGGGCGCTCTCTAAACACTCATCGGTTTTAACCATTTAAAATAAAATATTATGCATGTGATGTTTTGTTGAAATAGTGATTAGATAGAGAGATAATCAACAACTATTTAAAAACCTCTTTTGTACATTTTTGAAAACAGGAAGCATTTTTAAAATTTATTTAACGGCTGGTTCAAAATTATCGAATATTTGTGGGGCCCCACAATTATTTAAATGGTTCTGTTTTTGGATATTTCAGCCATTTCTGAACCGATTTTGATCAAATAAAGTTTATTCTGTCATTAAAATTGTATGCTCTTTCGAATTTGACACTCAGTTTATTGTTATCAAACAAATTGTTTGTTTTGTGTAGCGCCCTCTACATCAAAACTCAACTATCCCTTTAATGTTTAAAAGGACTGCGTCGGTTACTATTGTAGAGGGTGCTTTACGAAGACGCTTTCGTTCGTACCATAGCCCTGCCAGAGATCATTGATATACATGTGCCTATGCGTTAGGGCCGGTTTGCAGATAATGTATTATACAAATAGTGCATGGTTTGGAGTTGAATATACCAGAATAGACAACGATACATTTTTAATTTCTCGAGAGCGATTATATTGCATCGAGGCCGCAGGCCGAGTGCAATATAATCGCACGAGAGAAATTAAAAATGTAGAGGTGTCTATTATGGAATATTTAACGACAGGAATCATGTACTATTTGTTATATAAGATGATTATTTTGAGGAACTGATTTTGTTATCATGTTGATAAACCCAAATTGACCTTGCTCAAAGTGTGAGTGTTCTCTCGTCAGCCCTGCGTACTTTGTACAAGGGCCAGCGCGTATTAAAAATATTTGCGCGCTCTGCGCATTTTACCCATTCAAGAAGAAGCGCACAAGCGCACATTACGCACTCCAAGGCCATCCCATGCACAGTTATAGTGCATATGCACTATAACTTTACCATTTACTATACCGGATTAAGCATCAGTAATCAACCAATAGGAATGCTCAATATCCCTTAATTTAATTATGACGTCATCATCTTATATAGCTAGATAAAGCCCTAACACTAACCCAAACCCAAATATTACCCTAAACTTAACCCTATGCCCATTTCTAACCCATAACATAACTAACAATAAATATAATCTATTTCTTTGAATGTCAAAACGAAATAAACTCTAGATATACACTATATGTCGATTCGAACCCGCGCCCCAAAACGCAGCATGCGATGTGCCAAAACACCAGAGATACTACACTATGAAGACGACTTGCTCGAAGTTGGTCTTATTAACTATACATTATTTCCCTTTGTTATTGCTCATGAATATCAATGACATCGGGCGTATTTTTGATGAATATTAATGTCTTTTGGCATGGCTAAGGTACTAAAAATAAAGTCTCATGCGGTACACCTGCACGAGCGCGACTGCATGTTGCGAAGACAGGGTCCTTTCTAGTCAGATTTTTAGAAAACGCCCTCTACATTCGACGATGCCAGTGGCGTATAGCGTGGTCGGACTGATTGGAGGGGGGGGGGGGGGGGGGGGGGGGGTCACGACAATTATTGGTGGCACACCGTACGTATTTCTTGTTTTTGTCAACAAATATACCGCTCTGTTTGATTGTTTTTCTCCGTAGCTAATAATAGCTACGTCACTAGCAATGCATTGCCTTTATCCGATCGTCTATATCAGTATATTAGGTTTCCTACATGTATCATTTTGATCCACTATAAGGAACAATCGACGTATTTATTGATTCTCATTTGTCCTTGTCATCAATGAACATTGATGTCCTTTGCCCGTCCTTTGCCACAGAATGCTCGAGGTAGGGGCCAACTTTAGCCATTCGTCACTTTCAAGTATGAAGTGGTGTTATTTTGTTTTCATTTAAAAGGTAGTACGGTAAGATATATAAACTGAATGATAACTCCTTGCCGCGATGAACATACTAGAACTATCTAGTAACATTGTCCAAATCTACTAAACTTACTAAGAACTCTATGGTTCTCTCATACCTTGTTGTATTTTGTACTATACCAAAAGAAGCACGGAACAGGTTTTTGTTTATCTAATTTCCCTTTCGTTAAAAAGATAGTTACCATGGTTACGAACTTACGATTGAAGTGTTCACATTTTTAAAGGGCAATGCAACTCAAGAATAGAGTTTATTTTACTTTATACATTGTAATATGCCTGTTTATTATATGTAACATTACTCCGACTCAGATTTTTGCTTTGGAAGAAATATGTGAAAACTCTATCGGGTATACCTCTATTCACGCGAACACTGGAGGCCGCCATTATTAGGTTTGTGCGGACTACGGTCAATGATATGCAAATGCATTTCAATAGCACCAATTTAAACTATTGTTTGAATACTTGTAGATGCTTTGAAATCAGTGAAAAGCTTTTTGTTCGGCCCTAAGCACATACGTCAGCGTTTGCAAAGCATCTCGGGTAATTACAAGAACATGGCCGCTCCCATCATCTGTTGCCGCCGTAAGAATTAGTAAAATGTGGGTATGTTCACGTAAGGATTTCATGGGATCCAGGATGCCAAAATTGCCAAGTTATGTATCAAATCAAATGTCTGTTCACCCTCTAAACGATAATAATAACCGAAAGCCATATAGTTCCATTGCCCTTTAAGTATCACTGGATTGTTATAACTGTGTACAAAGTCAGTGCAATGAGTCTGCAAACTTCACTTTGCATTTTCGCTCATTGATATGTTCACACATTAATCTGTGGACAGATCAGATCACAATAATAAACATTTGATCAACCATTCATCAGTTTTTGCACGTGTCAACAAATTTACAAGATCCCTTTAGCGTAGAACCACGTTAGAGTAAGAGCTGTGTTATTACAAAACTCTCTTTTAAGAAGGTTACTTTACAGGTCCAAACTCTTTATATTATTTTGTATTTTTTTTACCAAAAGCAAGATCATAATAAGGCGTTGTCATGGTTTCTTGCCTGCCTGATATTTCTACAGTGGAACCTAGTTATAACGAGGAACTTGGGACTATAAACATTACCTTGTTATATAAACAGGTTTTTTTTTTCGAGCTCTTTATGACATAAGTATAATGAGTTTCCACTGCAAGAATAGCAGGGTAGCGAGAAAACGAGACTGTATACAACTAGAGAAAACGAGACTGTATAAAACTATTCAAAATTTGTCAACACATTATTGTTAGAAATAAGACAAAGACAAAAATTGGTAAGGAATTAAACAATGTAAATACGCTCACAATTATGTTTTATGTTAGTGTAGGGTGTTTCACTAAACACAAAAATCGATTTAAGGATCATTTTCAGTGATTAAAAAAATGCTAAAGTTGATTTTAGTGTTAAGTGAAACACCCCTGGTCATTTTGTTAATACAACCTGTACAACATATATTTATTTACACTGTACTATATATTTATTGTGATTTTAGTAAGACGTTTAGCTTTTGTGAACTACTGTTTGTGAACATAAGCTTATTTATACGTGCGATAATCTAGGATGTGACAATTATGTAAGAGGAGTTTTAGTCTAGCTGAAATAGGCCTATTGTTTGACCCACTAATGTTATTTTGGAGCATAATGTTAGTTATTTCGAACATTTGATTGCTTAAATAGTTAATTTCAAGGCGGTTTTTGGTGATATAAGGTGTACTAGTACTATAAATTGTATGTGAGGGCGTTTCCAATGAGAATATTCACATTGTCAGGGACATAAGGCATGTACTATTTGAACGTTTGTGTATGTGTGTGTGTGGGGGGGGGGGGGGGGGCGTTTCCCAATACTGTTATTTTTACTCCCTTTTTTTGGTCTGACTGTTGTGGGGTGTGGGAGCATAGAATGGTCAAGTATGATGTCATCAAAAACCTATTTTTAGAATTTCCAAATTTGAACTTGAGCATCCAAAAAAATAACCAGAGCAAAATAACAGTGATTTCCTATTGAAATCCTCTTATTCGGATGGTCATATCTCAGCCAATACGTCACATATTCGATTGATTTTCAACCTTTGGGCATTATTTTTAATGCTTTTTCGGAAAATGAGTTCAAATTGAGAAATGCTAAAATTAGATTTGTATGATGTCACAGCTTCGATACTCTATTCTACTTGGTTGGGGATGGGGGGGGGGGGGGGGGGCACTCATTGCATGTCTTTATGTGTACCCTTATTATGGGGCACTCCCAATGCATTTCTTCATTTTAAACCCGAATTATATCGGGTGCAATCTCAATGCATTTACACATTGATCATTATTATTATGCGGCGTTATCAATGCATTTCTTTAGTTTTGTTTCACTCTTACGTACATGTATGTTGTTATTGTTTATGTCGTGTGCCCCACCCCAGCTATGCAGGTGGTCAAACAAACGTTGCACGATCATGAGAGCCACATTTTCAGTGATAAGAATAATATTTCTATTTTGAACAAAGGTAATATCGCAAATCATGACTTTCCAATATACATTATACATGACATTACATCAGAAAACGACAAATAAGTCCGGGAAAAGGGGGAACATTATTGTGCTGATTATATAATTTGTTATGTTCGGACTAGGCAAACCCTCTCAAAACGAGCGCCAAAGATTTGGAACATGGATGAAGCAGTTTTTAAACAAGGGGGAAAATGGACCGCCTCAAAGATCGGTATCCATTCAAGCGCTCTTAACTGATAATTTTTATTCGATGAAATGTACATAGAAGGTAGATTAAGATACCCTCATTCAGGAAATACCCTCATGCAGGATACCCTCATACAGGCCAGCGAGCTGTATGGAGAACAGCTGTAAAGTGAAAGTGAAGGCGGTCATTGTCGCTTCGCGACAGACAGCTACTACTACTACATTCAGGAAATATCCAAATTCTGAATATCATATTTGCAAACAAAATTTGACTATTTTAGCAAATAACAGAGAAACTACCACCGCGACATAACGGTCGCTTTGTGGTGTAAACTCGATACATGTACTTTCTCAGTCCATATCTACTGTAGATAACAAATATGTAAAGATATATCATTGGGTGAAGGGCGTTAAAGTGGTCCGGACATCAAAAGGGCTCCACATTCGACAGCAAATGCTAAATTTCGTCGGGTGAAAGTGAAAAGGACGTTGAGTCGATTTTCTACTAAATTGAATTCTGCATACCATCTGGTAGGTCTCGTAGGGGTCCCAGATTTTCGGATAATAATGTTTCTCATTTCTGGAATATACAGTATATATATTTAAAAAGAGAGCTGCATTTGGGTTCCTACAAGACTCTTTTAAAGTACGATTATCTCCGAAGTGCAAAGAGGGACTTAGTGCCCTTCTCTTTCTCAACCGACGATATGATACGAGATTTCTTCAGTAAAATGCATTTAAAAGAAAACATGTCTCCAAAATAACTATTGGGAATGCCCACCCCAATCAAAGGGCGAAATTGCAGGCGGAAGATTACATTTCCCTGTATATAATAGATAAATGCTTTCGCCTGTAATGCCCCTGTAATGACATAATTTGACCACGCCCCTACAATCGCAAATTTCAAGGGGCGGGGCTTATATTAGCAGCTGATGGAAGGCTAAGAACGGGTGAAAACATGTTCTTTTCTATTATTGTGGTTTTTCTCAATACAACAGAGGCTGGAATATTGACCTTGTTATATAATAACTTTGTTTATTAATTTCATTTTGGCTAAATTGATTTGTTTATAACGTCTCGTAGATTGGAGCCTTCTCTTTGAAATGCAAAATGTTCCGATAATAATTATTCATGATTTTGTGAATGTTAGTAAATGTAAATAGGTAAAAGAGAGCTCAATTGTTTTTTGTTTTTTTTTACAAAGGTCCCAAAATGTAAACATGATTATTATAAGTAAAATCGGCGGCACTGATTTGAAAGAAATTAAATATCTATTTATGTATATTTTCTAAATTTTAGTTGTGTTCATATTAGCTGAAATTGTCTTGTGAGCATTATATATACTGATGTGACTTTGTTTTAATATATTCATTGTACAGTATGACTATATAACATGTTAAAGGGAAAGTTGAGTTTTGGTCAAACTTAATTTTAGTAACCAAAACCTGCGCCATTACGGTACAAACTAATAGTTATAACTCCACCATGCTCGAAAGGTATACACAATTACAAACGACTAAGTAAAAACCTATTATCATTAAAAAAAGAGCCATTCAAACACAAGAGGGCGCTCTTTAAAAACTCTTTGGTTTTAGCCATTTTTCATACAAAATTGTGTCTTTGATGTTTTGTTAAAATAATGATTAAATAGAGACATCAACAAATATTGAAAACCTCTTTTGAAATTTTTTGAAAGAAGTGTTTATTGCCTGGACAGACGATATATGAATACAATATTTTGAAATCAAATTTTTACAAATATGAGAGCATTTGAAAGGGAATGATTCTCATTTTACATGTTTAATTCAATGAAATTTCAAATGGAATTAAAACCAACCAATTTAGTGTCAAGGGGCATTTCGGGAAGTAGGCCTACCAATACTCAAGTGTACCTTTAAATAAGCCTTTGTAGAATACTAATTTTGAATTATTAACACTCCGATCATATGCTTTCTATTGCTAAATGCACAAATGTAAATAGTACAAGGAGTCATGATATCACTTGATCAATGCCTTTTATTTTTGTTTCAAAAATCTTTTCTGTATTCTATCAAAATTGTTTATAGCTGTACATACATATACAACATATTAAAGTTACCTCTAAGTGATTAAATTGTATCTTAATTGTAAATGTTCTGTTTTCTTCTCACTGCACAAAAGAAAATAATGTTCTTACATTACATATACACTTAATATCTTATTGCAATATTTGTCAAACAGTTGACAGGCCTCGGAACAGAAATTCTAGATTGATAGTGCGATGTTAATGCTTGAATATCATTATTACTAAACCCCTCACAAAAAGTTCTGCAATTCAAGTTTGAGCGTTGATATCTATTTTGTTATGAAATGATCCTACTCGAATTTGATATGATTGACAAGCCTGTTTATTCCCCTTTTATCGATGCCTCATTTGTAATGATTATGTAATTATGGAATGTGCAGTAAACTTGAATATGGAGCCGAGTCAAAAGCGAAATGTCGAAAATACAACGTTTTTGTCAATGTGAATTCTTCATTTGTTTGGAGATTTACGTGCGTTTTGAATGGTCACACAATACCAATGCATTTTGCAACATTTCAATCTTGATTAGGCACCATATTTAGGTGTAATGCACATTCCATATTTACATAACCATTACAAATGGGGTATCAATGTAAAGAGGAATAAACAGGCTTCTTCATGATATCAAATTCATGTAAGATAATATAGGGACAAGAGAGTAATTAATGCTCAAACTTGAATTGCGGAACTTTTTGTGAGGGGTTTATATTAGTTGCATCTCCTGTACACGCCTCAAAATAGAATTTCTAGATTCATGGCACAATATAAATGCTTAAATATCATTATTACTAAAATAATCTCATCTTCTGTACTCGGGATGTATAATTTTCATTTGTTAACATTGTGGAAATATTTAGTAGAAAATTAAAAAGAACAGATTTTGACAAATCTTGACCAAAATTACTGAAATTGCATTGATGTTTTTTTTCTTCAAATGGTATAGTGAAAGACTGAAGCTTCATTTTATAGGAAGAAAACAAAGAATTCAAAGTAATGCCATTATTGACAACCTGTACAGGAAATGCTTCCGTAATTTTTAAATTTTTTTATGTAAAAGATAATTTGCAGGAAACATGATATGATAGAACTGTTTATTCATTTTGTTTTGCTTCAAAAATGCGTTCAAGTTAATTATTTGATAACATGGTAACTTGAGCAACGTTTCAGTCAATACAATTCTTGATTGAGAACAAAATTATTATTTGTGTAAGATTTTTAAAAGGCACAGAAAAACATCACATTACAGTGATCCATTAGCTTTGTAAGATTTGACCGAAAGTTATATTTGAGACCTCAATGACCAATATCAAGCCTAAATCAGACATGCACAACCCTGAAAATATTACTAAATATGTCATTATTTGGGCAAGTCAAATTGTTCTTCGGTATACAAAAAAAAGAAAAAAGAAGCGGCCTGCACACTAAAAACAGTTGTTCATGCTTTTGGTGAGGTGAACGGTTAATTATGCAGTCAAACCTGTCATAGCGGCCACCCCTGCAGCCAACCTGCCTATAGTGGTAATCAAAAGTGATCGCCTGCTGAGAAAAAGAATATGATGGAACCTGTCTATAGGGGCCACTTTTGGTGTTCACCTAAGGTGGTCACCATACACAGGTTTGACTGTATATATACAGAATGCAAATTGTCATTATTTTTTTTTTTACAAAAGAAACACATTATTGTAGGACAAGTGAATACTTTGTTAGTTATTACATGTACTCTATGGAATGTTCTTGCTATTACTAATTATACACATGCTTTATAGTACAAATGAAAATGAATACTGTTTTGAAGACATTAAACTGTCCTACATATTGCTCTGTATCCAACGCATCTAATGAATACAAGTACAGTCAAACCTGATATAGTGGCCACCTGTCTATAGCAGCCAATCTGGCTATAGAAGGCACCAAAGGTGATCCCCTGCAGAGAAAAACAATGTTATGAAACATGCCTATAGAGGTCACCTGTCTACAGTGCCCAGTTTACTTGTTTCCCAAAGGTGGTCACTACACACAGGTTCAACGGTCAAAAGAATGATGGCATTATCATAGATCTCCTTTTCAAAATGTGTCACCAAGGACAAGACAGTCAGTGAAAAAACAAAACAAAAAACAGTTTTTGAGTGACGCTGCAAAAACTCGGGTAACCTTCAGTAATCTTTATTAAAGCGGTCGACTGATATCGTAAAAATCAACACAAATTACTTAGAACTCTAGCAGTTCTCACATAACTTGTATTCGTTTTACCAATTTAGATGCATGGAAAAGGTTTGGGTTTTCTGAATTTCCCTTTCGTTATAAAGATATTTATGATTGAACAAATTTTGGCATTTGAAAGTCCCCCTGAGACATTGGTCTTTCAACTGTGTACAAAGTAATGGCAATGAGTTAGCAAATATCACTGCATTTTCGTTCAAAATTCTCGGCCATATAAACACCCCTTTAACATGGAATTTTCACACATCGCTCGGTGGACATATCGGATCACAGAAATACACATTTGACCAACCCTTTGTTATTTTTTGCATATAAATTATGTCCAGAGAGTAAGAGGTTGCCACATTAACAATAGAGAAAAGAATGCAGTGTCATCAGTGTTATGGTTCAGCAAAAGCACATTTTGTTGCACCTTTGGATCATTTGATGACATGGATTTTAGTGAGCATTTGGCTGCCTGTGTATTATCAAACTCACAAATTATTGTTCGTATTGCTTGTATGCATTCCCACAGTAAAACAAAAATACAATTGATTATTGATCTTACATTAGAAATCTCATGTATACAAAATCTAAAAAAGGAAGTTTGACTAGAAAGAGATGTCCATCAAAACGGATTTCTTATTGATAGTTACCGAGAGTTGCATAGTTTTTATCTCTGCCTCCTTTGACCGTGTTATACACCTCTCACAGTGAATTATATTATATGACTTAGTGAAATAAGAGTCACTGATTGGCTCAACACTGTCACGTGATTGCCATAATATTTTGTTATATTACACGGCAGGTGTTATATTACATGGCATGCGCTGCAAGAGAGATTGTATTATGGAGTAACAATGAGAGAGAGTGGGATTCTATCATGACGTCACGATGACTTGTCAACATATCACTTCGAAAAGCCTCATTTTGTAATCCAGTTCAGAGAGGCTGAAAGTGTAAAGATGTGTTCCTTTTGTCATATAATATAACAGATGTTAACTTTGTTGTCGAGAAAATCATGGAATGTTCCCTCCGGATTTGAAATGCTATTTCGTGAAGACATTAAAGGGTACCACCACCCGAAATTAATATTCTTATAAATGAAAGGTAACATCTTTAGTAGTCCATTCCATAACAAGTTCAGAAAAATATGTTTCCAGAAAAAAATATATAATTGGAAAACGCATCACCATTCTAAAGCATGCGTCTGCATGAACGAAGACTACCTTTGTCCAGAGCGTACGAATCGTCCGGGATTCTATTGTCTCCAAACGTACACGTGAATAGAATTGGCGCACTCGCAAATGTTTGGCGTGTAAGGTTGGTTTGGTTCCGTAAGTGGTGGTAATTAATTGCATTGTTTATGAATTACACAAACCTTTGCAAAATGTTGGTTATCTATTTTATATCACAAAATGGTACCAAAACATATAATGATGTGATGTTCTTTGCCTGGTGATCCCCTTTAAGTCCCTCAACTACGTCTCGGGACTTATAATCTTCCCTCAAAATGCATTTCAAATCTCTCGGAGAGGAACATTCTGTGATATTCCCTCCACCACCAGTTAACATCGGTATAATGTCCCACTCTCTGCACTGAACATTGGCCTTGATTATCTCACCCTCCCTTGACTAGATTCATGCCCCTTTTCCGATATCCCTTCCAAAAATGATAAAAAAACAAAATACATTTCTCTTGAAAAAGGGTTCCACCATGATGATTGCATCTTTTATCATGCTCCTCTCACCATTACACAGTTAATACATAATGGTATTTCTGCCGTCATTTGACTTTATCACCGACCCTATACCCCTTCCAAAAATCATTAAAACAATTAATAATCATCTGGAAAAAAAGGTTTCACTATGATTGCATCTTTTATCATGCCTTACCAACAGTTGCATAGTTTAGTACATGATGATAGTAATTTCTGCCCTTATTATACTACATCACAAACCACATTAGGCTGCCACTGATTTCAAGTTTACCACTCATGATGGCAGTCTCCTACATTTTTGTACATGATCTCTTTTCACTGAAAATGTTGTTACATACAATTACATGTTTTTTTCTTATTTTATCCAACTTTTGAACTTATATTTATTTGGTAAACAGGTATAAAAACTAGAAATAAACAACAACATTGACTGTGAACTAGGTCCCGCTCTCTGCGCCGGACACCCTCGAGCATCTACTCCTCCACTCTCTACACACCCTTTTACTGAATTCCCTTCCAAAAATCATAAAAGAAAATAGAATGAAAAAGGTTTTTTTATCATGATCTCCCAAAGTTGCATAGATAAATAATATTATTTCATATTTGACTACATCACATACTTTGGACCATGAATTACGTCCCGCTCTCTGCACTGGACACCCTCGAGCGTCTCCTCCTCCCTACTCTCTTCACGCCCCTCTTCCTGTACCCCTTCCCAAACCATCCCGGCACATGATTCGCAGTTCTTCCGTCTTCGTCGCCGTCTCCGCAACAATCCTGTCCGTTTCGCGAGTCCCCGTTACTTTGCTGCTCCTCCAAGTCCATTTTCGCTTCTTGCTGCTCCAACAACTTATCCGTCCGCGGTCCTTCCATATTTTCTTCCGTTTGTGCATCCGACGTCTGCTTGCCAGTCACTTTGGATTCTTTCACCGTGTCAGTTTCTTCCAAGGCTTCGAAATCGTCGTAAGACACGGTCGTGTCACTGTCACTCTCAACTGATTCTGATTCTGTTCCGCCACATTCCACTTTTATAGAGCTCGTGTTGTGATTGCGAATGATATCTGATACCTGGATAGTCCTGGATTCTATGTTGCCTTCTTGCTTGCTTGAAAGAGTCTTGGTAGAGTAGCTGTTCATCTCATTAGGCCTCAGAGGTGTTGCCAATTGGAAGATCGGATCACTATTTCTGAAACAAAAATGAAAAAAAACAACAACAAACATTTGCATTATGTGATAACTGTAACACTTACAATCATCATAAAAGAATTAATTTCACTCTATAAACATATTTTATACTTTCCTGCACCCACCCTCATCCCAACAGAAATGGTTCACACACTTACTTTGAATATTGAGGTATGTCGAGATTGAGGTGTTTCATTAGATGAGTCATGACATCATCACATCTGCCGTTGATCTTCAGTGAAGCCTGGCTATCCTTGGGGGTCCACTACGAGAACAAAATAATATTACGAAACTTATCAATCAACATATATCTTTCAATCGTTTAAACGTTCAGTACTAATCACGGACATGATGTACTCGGGTCCAATCACTGAAAGGTAAGATACTAGTACCGTGGTAATGTTCGCGGTGCATTAATTTTTGCGGATTTCGCGCTAAAGTCGGCGTCCGCGAATATTAAAACCCGCGAATATATATGCGCGATTTGCAATGCGTGTGAACACTTGCTCGGCCGCGAAATAAAAAATCTGCGAATGTGTTTTTGTGTCGCTCAGCGCGAAATATTAATCGCGCGAAAATAACAACGTTTACAGTAATACACAAATCCTGCCGTTGATCTTCAGTGAACCCTGGCTATCCTTGGGGGGTCCACTACAAGGCAAACACATTGAGAAACTTTATTCAAAGTATGGCTCATTTACCAGTCTTAGTATAGTCACATATATATTTTGGCCCAATTAAAGAGCCACTTGAGGTATCTTTTTTGCTTTGGTAAAACTCGAAAATGTAAATAAAGAACTGTCTAAACTTTATCCTACTTTTTTTCTTTGGTGCACTAAGGCAATTGTTTGGATGGGCTTCAGCATTTTGTGAAAATGGGGGAGTAGTTGCAGTAAAATGTTTAATGTCAAGTCTACTTTTTTGCCAGATGCATAGTCTATGAACATAGCTAGTTATACTCGACAAAATAAACTGAACAAGTTTAAATTTCAGTCCTGTTTGGAAAATGAAAATGAAGCACAGTTATTTAACTTCTCTTTTTTTTTTTGGGGGGGGGGGGGGTTAAATAATGATTTAAGCTAAGAAAAGTATTTGCTTGGATTGGGCTTCATCGTTTTGTGAAAACAGGGGAGTGTCTGTGAATGTGCAAGTCTACTTTTTGCTGGATGTTGTCCCTTACCTGAAGGTTTACGATGTAGAGTTCTGGCCTGAGTCTCTTGGGCTTGTCTGTGTTCCAAAGACACTGGTACCGCCTCAGAACCTAGGAGAGAATTAATGAGAGCAGGTGATTCAATAATTCCTTTAAATGTAAAACAGAGGAAAAAGAAATCATCTGCAACTTACTGGCAATGCAATTAATTGCTAAAAATTAAAGAATGTACAGTAAATGATCAATACAAAATAAACAATTATATTATATTGTACCATTGTACCAAAATTTCCTCTATAACAATCAACACAAATGATTTTGTGTAGTATTACAGTATGTGTATGTTATATCTCTATATCATTTATCAAATTAGATTATTTAGATATAAAGAAAATACAACAGAATACTCAATTGAAAAGCGCTATATAAATAACCGTTATTATCATTATTATTATTTATAACTATACACAACTATACAGCTTGTCCCCAAAAAAATTACAACGGCACTTTCCGCAACGATAACTTTAAAGATATTAGATCAATCAAAATGATATTTCAGGGTATGAAACTATAATTTATTACCTACATCTTGCAGAAAACCCTACTCGATTTGCTTCAGTGGTCATGGAGAATGAGGATCTTTTGTCAATCACGTCAGATGTCCCTTCCCTCCAGATTTTATTAGGAGACGTGTTGTCCATTGACAACGCGACTTTCTGCAACGATCATTTTAAAATAGTAAATAAATCAGAATAATATTTCAGGGTATGAAACTATAATTTATTACGTACATCTTGCAGAAAACCCTATTCGATTTGCTTCAGGGGTCATGGAGAATGAGGATCTTTTGTCAATCATGTCATGTGTCCATTTTCGTTCATAACGCGTGAACAAGTCCATTTTCATTCATAACGCGTGAACATAACGAAAATGGACACATGTCATGATTGACAAAATATCCTCATTCTCCATGACAACTGAAGCAAATCGAATAGGGTTTTCTGCAAGATGTAGGTGATAAGTTATAGTTTCATACCCTGAAATATTGTTCTGATTGATTTAATATTTTAAAAGTTATCGTTGCAGAAAGTTGTGAATGGACAACACGTCTCCTTACAAAATCTGGAGGGAAGGGACATGATTGACAAAAGATCCTCATTCTCCATGACCACTGAAGCAAATCGAATAGGGTTTTCTGCAAGATGTAGGTAATAAGTTATAATTTCATACCCTGAAATATCATTCTGATTGATCCACTATCTTTAAAGTTATTGTTGCAGAAAGTCCCGTTGTCAATGGACAACACGTCTCCTTACAAAATCTGGAGGGAAGGGACATCTGACATGATTGACAAAAGATCCTAATTCTCCATGACCACTGAAGCAAATCGAATAGGGTTTTCTGCAAGACGTAGGTAATAAGTTATAGTTTTATACCCTGAAATTTCATTCTGATTGATCTAATATATTTAAAGTTATTTTTGCGGAAAGTGCCGTTGTAATTTTTTGGGGGACAAGCTGTATATAGGCATACAAGCCCCCTCCCCCCCCCCCCCCCCCCGCTTGCCTGATAATATCTACCTTGAGGCTTGATCCAAGGCACAAGATGGCATCTGCGTCGTCTGCTGCGGAGACAGCACTGGCCCAGTTGAGGGGTTTCTCGACGACCCCCTTCTCTCCAAAGTGCACGATGGTGTCCCTGAGATGCACCCCACACTTGTGGCACTTACGGCTGGTCCTGTGTCTGCGAAGAGACGTCTGCTCCGTGACGTCAAAGAGACGGATGAACTGCCTCTCGGGCTCGCACTCCATGCAGGCCTGTCAGAAATTAAAACAATAATACTTTAAGAAACTTTGAAAGGCTTACTAGTACTCTTCATAATAAAAACCAAAAGCAACTTTGTAAATCTCTTCAATAATTTGTTCAGAGCCTTTCAAATTTGTATGATTTAGCAAATGCCTATATGTGATAAATATCACCCACCCACCTGACAATTAGTATTTAAATATATACAATATAGTAGTAAGAAATGTAAAACAGTTTGAGACTGTCATATCCTATCCTATGCAATTTGGTTTTACCATGCCTGTTCAAGTATATTTGATTTAGGTATAACTTGCATACTTCACAAATCACACCCCAAGTATTTAAGCAGGGCTCGACACTAGTACTTGCCCGGGGCAAGTAAAAATGTATTTCTGGCAAGTGAAATGTCATAAATGTTCTAGTTTGCTTGCCCAATCAGGCAACTAAATAACTGTTCAACTAAAAGAGAATAATGTAATTTTGTATGTATTAATCAAGTACGAGGGCAAGTAAATATTATATTGGGGCAAGCAAAATGTAAACATGTATGATTTTACTTGCCCAAACGGGCCAGTACAAAAGAAAGATAGTGTGGAGGCTTGATTTAAGGCACTAGTCCTGTATGGGTTGAGGGTTGTATGGTCGCTATATATACAGACTGATGTTTGACTGTATTGTACTTTACAAATTCTTACCTCAATATACATGTTTCCATGGAGTTCAGATAACTTGTCAGGTGGAATGCCGCTCCGTAGATGCAGTCCATCGCAGTTCTGGGAGACAATGTGCTTCACCTTCAGAATATAAAGACAAAACATTGTTTATTTATTATTATATCCCTCGTATGAATGTTCTATCCGTGCGATTGGTCAAAATGCCGTCACAAGTTCAAGTATAATTTCTCCCATCGCCTCTCCCAACATCGCCCAGAGAGGTATAATACTTTGATCGTACCTTTTTATCAGGGGTAACTTTGATAGTACCTTTTTTTCAGGGGGTACTATCATGCCTCCGCTCTGCCTCGGCATGATAGTACCTTTGAAGATCCCATCGGAAGGTATAGATGGTTATTTGCTTAGTATGTTGACATGAAAGGGTCAGACAAAACTTTCATTGAATGTGATAGGGACTTTGTGAGTGGCAAATCAAGGATTGTATGTTCAGGCCCTAATCGATGCCCTGGCATTTAGGTCCTTCGGCACAGCAATTAATCCACACTGCTGAGCACTCTCTACCCAGGAGTGAAATAAATGGGTACTTGGTCAGGGGGTGTATTCTGAAAAAAATGTAAGTTAAAAATTATTGTATCTACATCATATCTACGTCACTAAAATTTATTTTAGAAAAAAAGAGTACAGGTTCAGAATACCGATTAGGCAACAAATATTTTAGTGACGTAGATTAAATAAATTTTAGCTTAAAATCGTTTTCAGAACACACTCCCTGGTGTTAATTGGCCTGTAGAGCCCTTGTGGAGCAGTTCGGGCTACTATGCTCCACAAGAAGTTGTGACATTATCTTGTGCTCCACAAGGAGTTGAGCACCAGATAATTTAGCATGTAATGCCTTAGTAGAGCAGATTGGGCTGGTATGCTCCACGGTGAGTTGAGATTGTGTACACGATAATTGTGCGGGTTTCAACCAAAATACATGGAGGCTCTCGGCGAATTCGCCCCCGAAATGCAAACAAAAAAAACCCAGACAGAGTTCAATGCAATTCAAATTTTGGAGTGTTATTTTCATGCAGACAAGCTTTGAAAGTAGCCCCTGAAAATATTTTTTCCCTGGTTTGAACTGTACCTGACGACCAAGGATTATAATAAAGTGCCGCTGAATAGGGAAGCCAGATACATTACACAATGCACTACATGTACAAATGACTATTGGAGTATTATTATAATGTAACAGCTAGATCTGTAATATTACCTTGCCTTCCCCCACCAGCCTGGATAGTGCCATGTGTGTGAGTGTGGGCTCTGCATCTACCAACGAGTTATTTCTAGGAGTCAATAAAAGATACATTTGATTTTTAATTGATTTACTTCAATTTCCACTTCCTTAGAAACAAAATGAGGAAATACACACAAAAGAGTCCTATTCATAAACCAGAATCATTTATAAACATTGTATAGTGATAAAAAAAAAAATTAGCAGTCAATAGAGAGATTATCAGAATCAATTTACAAAGCAGCCACTTTTGAATTGTTACCAATGAGTAGGATATTCAATGTCACATTGTGAATACAAGTCAACACCCACCTTTAATTTGAATGACTTCATTTGTGAATATTTCTAAATCAATTTTGAACAAACAATTATTGTTTGTTTTTGTTTTTTAATTGACTGACTGTATGCTTTCTTGCAATTCCTACCGTCTGTTAAAATTTGACGACTTCGCCCATGAATTCTCTTTTGAAGCACCCTCTGAACTGGGAGAAAAAACAATCTTGCTCCCTTTCAAGCTTGCCTGCATGGAAATAGCACTCTAAAAATTTGTTTTCAATTGAACCCCAAGCAAAATTATGGGGGCTTTTCTTTGCCATTTGGGGGCTAATTTGCCCCGAGCAGCTATGTATTTTCTCCACTGCCCTGAACCAACTCTACATTATCCCTTTGTGCTTTAAAGGGATAGTACAGTTTTGGTCAAACTTAATTTCAGTAACCAAAACCTGCACCATGACATTGCAAACTATACAAACTAATAGTTATAACTCCACCATGCCCGTAACATATATACAAAATTACAAACAACTAAGTAAAAAGCCTGTTATCATTAAAAAAGAGCCGTTAAAACACAAGATGGCGCTCTCTAAAAACACATTGGTTTCAACCATTTTTTAAAAATAATTGTGCATGAGATGTTTTGTTAAACTAATGATGAAATAGAGAGATCATCAACAACTATTTAAAAACCTCTTTTAAGCATTTTTTTTTTTCAAGGGCTGGTTCAAAATGATTGAATTCTTGTGTGGCCCCATAATAATTACAAATTATGGTTATATTTATGGATATTATACCCATCTCTGAACCGATTTTGATCAAAACAAAGTTGATTCTGTCATCAAAATTGTGCGCTCTTCCAAACTTTACACTCAGTTTTTCATTACCTCACAAAAAAATGTTTTTCTTGAAGCTTCTATACCAAAACTGATATACCCCTTTAATATTTATAAGTGTCAGCTCACCGTATTGCACTTTCCTTGCCTTGCTGGATCAATGTCCAGACTCCATTGGGACCCCTGTAATCTGGTATGGACGCAGCCTACAGAAAATAACAATAGATAATGAGAAATATGATATTGAAGCACAATAATAGTGTTTGATTATAATAGGAATCAAAGATAAAGAGAAAGTTAATATTGATTCTTGAATAAAATAATGTTTTGGTTATAAGAATGAAAGATAGTGAGAAATTTGATATTGACAAATATAATGTTCCGACTATAAGAATGAACTCAATGAACTGAGAAAGATGATATCGACAATAAATAATATGTTCGTTTACATAGCGTTAAGATGATTGATAAAACATGTAAGTGCTTTACAAAGACTTTACAAAAACTACTCAACCAAAATTACTGTACTTGGTATCATTTTTCTTTGTAAAAGATGCCCTATCCCGTGAATCTAGTCATCATGTTTCTCTATTATGGCAAGTACCCTGTTCCATTTTTTTTTGGGGGGGGGGGGGGAGGGGGGGCACCCTGTATAGTACCCTTTCCCAATGTATCAGTATGCTCACACTGCAAGAAGTACAGTCAAACCTGCTTTAGTGGCCACCTGTCTACAGCAGCCAACCTGCCCATTATAGTGGCCACCAAAATTGATCCCCTGCAAAGAAAAGGGATGTTATGGAAGCTGTCTATATTGGTCACCTGTCTACAGTGCCCTCTTTTCTTGTTTCCCTTAATAGGTGGTCATTATACACAGGTTTGTCTGTATATTACTTGACGGTGTGGCAAGATTGGTAGATCGTGTGCTCTCCAATGAGTGGGAGTGTGAATCCAGTGTATTACCTGCTGCGTTTGTCCTTCGGTAAGACAATTAATCCACCATTGCTATTCCTAAGCACTGTGTGCGCCTAATAGGCGACTGGCTGGAAGACTCCCTAGGGAGTGGAAAATGTGCACTTTGTATGTAGCCTAGGAATGATCGCAGTGTGTATACGTTGACCGGGATAATAATAATAGCACTTAAAGGACCTAAAGAATACAACGTACTTTGACACTTATTCCATAGTTGATGACTTGAAACATAGGTCTGCCAAAAAAAAATCCATGAAAATAAACACAGTAGTGATTTAAGACTAGTTTTCTGATGCCAAATCTCACTTAGCAGCCAGTTTACGCCCCACCCACATTTAGGGTCCAGAATCGGCAGCGTGATCGACATGTGATTGACAATTCATTGGCTTACGTCATGACGCGTCATCTACAGAATTTAGTTCATTAGTCCGTTCTTTAGATGACGTCACATTTTGGCGATTTAAAAGGGGCGTTCCCAGGACAATTAGATATTTACTAATTACCCCCAAATTGATTGATTTCATGAGAAATGACTGCCAAATTCTTTTTCTTTGAGAAAAATTACATATAGAGAGCCGAATTGTGAAAATTAGGCCATCTAGACGCTGTAGTTTCTTTAAAGGCTTTAATGCAATTTGCGCTCTATAAATATCCATTATTATTATTATTAACTCCTAACTTACTGTGCTGATGCCAGCTCCAGTGTAGACGACCACATGTTCTGCATCATCGATGACTCTAGCGAGCTCGGCTACTTTCTCTTCCAACTCCCCAGCTGAATCTTCAACCTGTAGAAATAGAGACATCCAATTATGAAAACGTTGAATATTTGCGTGTAAAATTGTGCGAGAGCTAAGAAACACGACCACACCTTACACAAATGTACACTTCCACAACATACTTTTTGAATTATTCTCAAACAAAAGTGCCCAGCATTTGATCTTACACTGTACATCCAGTATATATGATGACACAAGGAGGTTTAAAGACACTTACCACTTTATGTAAGCCAATATTAAAAAGTTGTGAGATTTGTTCAAAAGCTAGTCTAAGAAGACTCAAAATAATAAACTGTTACTGCGACCATTTAATTAGTCTAGCATCTGCAGACCTCTTATTGTATTGCATGTTTGTACTTCATGTTTACAAAACAAATACTAAATTTAAAGCCAATTATTGAATCAGCTCCTGGGCTCGAGCTCCCCTCCTCTGGCTTTTATTTTAATTATTTTGATTTTGGGTCAAAAATAAAAAATCAAGTAATCCATTATAGATTCAGAATAGAAAGGAAATGAGCCTGAGAGTTAGACTATGCAGCAATTGTTTTTTTGTTTTGCATCATTTGAATTCTTTATCACTGTGAATTTTAACGTGTCATCAACTATATCAAAATTGTATCCTTGTTTTGTGGTAAATGGAATGTTTTTACTGAGCTTAAAGGGATAGTTGAGTTTTGGTAGAGAGGGCGCTACACAAAATAATTTTTTGTGAGATAATGAAAAACTGAGTGTCAAATTTGAAAGAGCATACAATTTTAAT
Organism: Echinarachnius parma; assembly: GCA_037951105.1. NCBI lineage: Eukaryota > Metazoa > Echinodermata > Echinoidea > Clypeasteroida > Echinarachniidae > Echinarachnius > Echinarachnius parma. The sequence goes on along the minus strand of JBAMJV010001569.1, from coordinate 53,238 downwards.
GGCAGAATAAACTTTATTTGATCAAAATCGGTTCAGAAACGGCTGAAATATCCATAACCATAACCATTTGTAATAAATGTGGGGCCCCACAAGTATTCGATAATTTTGAACCAGCCGTTAAAATTTGTTTTAAAATGCTTCCTCTTTTCAAAAGAGGTTTTTAGATAGTTGTTGATTATCTCTCTATCTAATAACTATTTCAACAAAACATCACATGTATGCACAATATTTTATTTAAAATGGTTTAAACAAATGTGTGTTTTGAAAGTGCCCTCTTTAGTTTGAACAGCTCTTTTTGAATAATAACAGGCTTTTTACTTATAGTCGTTTGTAATTTTTGTATTCCTTTGGAGCATGGTGGAGTTATAACTATTAGTTTGTAATGTAATGGTGCAGGTTTTGGATACTAAAATTCAGTTTGACTAAAACCGTACTCTCTCTACCAGAACTCAACTATCCCTTTAAGGATGCATGCAAAAGAAGGACACTATCTTTAAGCTTTCAGGTTCTTCCACTCACCTCCTGAGATTTTTGACGCAGCCATTCCCTGGACTGGGCCCGCTTCTCAAGCACCTTGACAGTCTGCCTGTTCCTGATGATAACTTTCTTCTCCTCGGTCGTCCTGTCTGTGGGCTCTTTCTTCAGGATTGCCCTCACCTGTAGGGTTTGAAATAAAATAAAACATATATACATGTATATCAGAAATTAACAATAAAGCAGGTACACTGTCATGATATATTACTAATGTTGTGACCCGGACCGGACCGGAACCGGAATACCGGCGAACTCGGGCTTCCGGTCCGGTCACATTTTTTTGCCGATGCTTGCACGATTGCGTGATTTTACCGGTCCGAGTTCCGGTCCGGTCTGAAGACCGGAGAATTTTTTTCCGAACCATTCCGGTCCAGTTCCGATCCAGTTTTTGCTTCCGGGTCCCAACATTATATATTACATGTTGATAGTTGATCTAGATCTATGGGCAATTCCATGATTAGAGGGACATGCAACCCAATTTTCTATTACATTTTTCTCAAATCCTGGTTCCTTTTCAAGCTTCAGTATCTCAGGAATCACAATAAAACGGAGAGAGCTTTAATTTCCCACCTTTAAATTACACTGTTGTGTCCTCTTTACGGAGAAACAGAACTATACATGAAATTGCACATGTGGGACTAGTACACATGTTTAAAACACAGTTTTATAGGATTTTAAAGAAATTTATAATTTCTTTTTCTGTTTTTTCTGTTGGAAAATGTAAAACACTTTATATTACACCAACCTGTGTCTCCTCTATGAATTTGAAATGCATTCATGCTATTAAAAAACATCATTTTAATTTGGACGGACAAACTGCTCTGTAACGAACCAGGTTTTTGTTGTTTCTACTAAAAACCAAATAGACATATTTCAATATTATATACATCACACCACTTGCCAAGACACTGTCAATGGTGTAATAATACAAATTTATTTCAGATGACTCCTGTTTACGAGAAAAACTCAGTTTTTTCTATGTCCTTTTTTTGTAACGTTACTAACCAAAGTTCGAGTTTGTGTTGTCACTCACTGAAATGTGTGGAATTGTTTTGAATTACTGTGTGAAGAAGGTTTTGTCAGGAGGTATTGAATGTACCAAAAAATTGAAAGAAAATATTCAGGCAGCTTTATGTAGCATACTACAGATGCCTTCAAATGTAACGTTACTAACCGTGGAATTACCAAGAAGCTTAAGTTATAGTTATTGCATATTATACTTTCCAGATTCTTATTTACATTTCACAATTTTATTTTTTTTATTAACTAAATTCTATGAAATGAAAAAGTACTTTCAATTTGGCTTTGATATAGACTTCAACTATTTTACAAAATTTACAGGTCTATGATGCGCCTGCAAATCCAAATGCATCAGCCACATTATCTATATTTCATTTTACATTCTTTGTCTTTTTATTGTTAAAGGGATAGTTTTGGTATAGATCGAGGATGCTACACAAAATAATTTTTTGCGAGATAATGAAAAACTGAGTGTCAAATTTGAAAAAGAATAATTATACAATTTTATTGACAGAATAAATTTATTAGATCAATAGCGGTTCAGAAATGGCTGAAATATCCATAAATTTGTAATAATTGTGGGGCCCCACAAATATTTGATAATTTTGAACCAGCCGTTACATTTTTTTAAAATGCTTCCTCTTTTCAAAAATTTACCAACGAGGTTTTTAAATAGTTGTTGATTATCTAATCACAATACGGGCACTTTAGTCTTATTTTGTAGCTGTGAATTGTGTAATTTTGCATGATGGGCAGGGCAAAATTCAGATAGTAGACTACATTATTGTAAAACACATTTAAAAAGTTGGCTATTTATATATGGTTAATATAATTAATGCTGCGTTCACTTTAGTTTTATTTGGCTTATAATTGCCAAATAATTATCTGCATACGAAATACTAAATGTCTGATACTATCGGGAGCGCAGCGTATTCTAAAAAATAACTTCGCAATAAAAGCTGCACTAGATTTTGCTGATCTCAAAAAGTGGCAAATATTCTATAAGTACACATACATTAGCGGATATCAGCGTACAGTACAGATGCAATGTTTTGGGTGCGCGGTTATATGGCTGTGAAATAACATGAACATTTATTTATAAAAAAACGTTGACTGACCTGACTTTCCTTTTCCTTTTCCTTGATCTTCTTGGCTCTTGACCTACATAGTTGAGACGCAGCAGAAGTCTTCCTACAATTTCTCACAGGTCTTTTCTCCTCATTAGATGCAGTGGACTTTTCCGACATTTTCTGTCACTTCAGCCTTTGCCTTGCCCTTGGCCCTCAGCTCACACCATAGAAGTATGACTCCAACACTGGCATTGTAGAACTAGAAGGTAAACTGTATTGCCCGTAGGTACCGTACCCCATACACTTTGTACATAAAACAATGGCGGGCTGACGGTCTTGTTTACGAGCAGTATTGAACGGAGGAAGTTCGTCACAAAACTGCATTGTGGGGAAATAATATGACGAAACAATAAGAATGTGCGTAAGGCGCGCACTTTACCAAGCGCACTCACACTGTACATTTTCTATGGCAAAGATGTCATTAGCGCGTACATTTGTGATTTTGCGCGCGATGAATTTGTAAACAATTTTTTCCCTTGGCTGAGACAGTGATCCGTGTATGAAGAGCGACTCTTCTGCAAATATTGAGCAATCATAAACAGTATTTAACACAAAATGTAACTAAAAAATGAGTCTTATTAATGGGGTAGAAAAGGGCAACACAAATTGATTACGCTAGATAAAGAGGTGGTGAATATTTCACCGCTCAATGGGATGTATTTTATTATTAAATTCCCGATCAATTTCGAAATACACAGCCTGTCATACTTTTGATTACGTTTTGTGACGTAGCTAAACTGCTTCTAATCGCATACATACCTAACCATCATGGCGGCTGAGTTTACCCCCCCTGGCTCACACACACATATGCACGGTAGTTGCAGCGGATATATCGGCGGCGCGCGGGGATTTCAAACATGGAGGTCCAGCAGCTGCGCTGCAACGACAGCTAACGAATCCGGCCCAAAAGCAAAATAAAAATGGTAAGCTGAAATGTCGCTAGGCTAAATTTTTTGAATGAGATGTTTGCTTGCTAGATATTTACTGCAGAATATATATCACAGATCATTAATAGAAACAAGACGCTTTGATTTGAACACAGGTTGTGAAACTGCAATTGACTGCGTATCCGATTTCCAACACGTATGATTGAGTAACCCCCACATCGGCACCCTAAGACATTTTCGACAGTTTAAGACTTTACAATTTTTACACATTTCTTGAAATTGTACTCACACATTGAGAAAATAGTGCAGATTCCGATGCGATGATCAGATTTGCGATGTATGCATTACATTTTGAGATAGCGCCTTCGAACCCGCGCGTGGTTTTTTGGCTTCCTGGATTCGAAGTGTTTTTAATACCGGCACCCCCTCAACACTCGTTGACAACGCACGCAACTCCAAATTTCTTGTGTGATGTTAGTATTATTTCACAAATTTCACAAAAATACTCGTAGCGGACTATAAATGCATTATTTCTCCTCCAAATTTCGACCAGTGCAGTTTCTAAGGGTAGCGCGCATAATCACACGCGCGATTTTTCACAACACGCGCAAAAACAAATATTACGCGGTGTGCCGATATTAAAAACAGTGCCGATGTGTAGTACACCTACCATACGTGTGAGAAATCGCATACGTAAGTTACGATATTTAACCAAAACATATGTTATAGACTATACAATTTGCCTTTGCCATTTTGGTTCTGCAAATCTGTATAAACTGGAAAAAAAGGAAAGAATTACCTATTATTATAAACAAATAAACCAAAATGACAGTACATTATCATGTCTAGACTCGTCTAGTTACTAGTTACTTACAGTTTATATTCAGTTCCACTTCCAGAATCCAGTTTGGCAGTTACGCTTGTCATTCAATCATAATTACAGTCCAGACTACAAACAATTAGGGGGACATTCTCCATGCATGCTTCTGTTACTATTTAAGCCTAATAAAAAGGTACAAGATAAATGTGAAAGCTCCAAGTGAATTACATGATGTAGGTTGAGTGACCATGATTAGGCTACCATGAATGATCCCGTTGACATTGAAAAAGTTAAAAAACAATGGATCACTTTAAATATTTGCAGGACTGACCTGACATTCTTTTTCCTTGATCCTATTATTGGCTTTAGACCTACATATTTGAGATGCAGACATTTATCCAGTCAGAGTAGAAGATGACCACGCAGCTGCATGAGAAAGAAAAGTTGGCCCAGCTGGCAGCTGAGAAGGAGCAGGAATGGAGGGAGTTACAGGCCTTGCACGCTCAGAGTCTAGAGGCTGGCCTAAAGGAGAAGGACCAGGTCCTGGCCGAGCAGCGGCAGAAGTTCCAGACCCTGAAGGAAGACTTCAAGTACAACCTCAGGCTGCTCGCAGAGAGAGACCAAGAGCTAGAGAGGTGCAGGACTGCAAACTATTTTTCTTTTAAAGATTGTCATGTCAAGCTTTGAGATGCTACACCACAGATCGCCATTTTGAACTAGGCTAGTTTATTTGCGCTTAAAGGGATTTAGTAACTTTGTTGTCATGTGCAAAAAGTGATGAATGGTTGATGCAATGTATAGTGTTGTTATCTCATATGTCCACATGGTATTGTGTGAAAATTTCAAGTCAAATGGACATTGCATGGCCAAGTAATGAGCGAAAATGCAAAGTGATATTGGGTGATATTCACTAACTCACTGCATTCACTTTGTACAGGGATGAAAAACTCGCCCGGAGTTTTTCTTATCTGAATACTTCGATCGTACATATCTTTGTAACGAAAGGGAAATTTGAAAAACGGAAACTTGTCCCACGATTTTATTGTTAATACGAATACAACAAGGTATGAGGGAACCGCTAGAATTAAAATTTTATTTTGAGGATTTGGACAATGTTACTAACTCCCTTTAAATATACTGCTCTTTGTGCTTTTAAATCTTTCATGGCTGCATGACTGGTCCCAAAGGTACTTTGGTTGTGGTTAATGGAGAATGCATGCTATATAATTATCATAATAATATTTTTGAACAGGCTAGGTAGTATGAACAGTCAAATCTGTCATAGTGGCCACCTGTCTATATCAGTCAACCTGTCAAAAGTGGCCACCAAACATGATCCCCTATGGAGGAAAACGATGCTATTGAACTAGTCCAGAAAGTGGTCACCTGTCTACAGTGGCCACTTGTCTTGTTTCATTTAGGTCACTGTGCGCAGATTTGCTTACAAGTACTTAACTTTAATGTCCCTTTTCAGACTGGAAATAAGCCATGACCAGTTGAGAGGGAGACTGTCCAGTCAGGATGCCGCAATCAGTGAGCTCAAGATTGAGATTGACGAGCTCAAGACGAGGAGGGCCCAAGATGAATGCTCCAAAGTACTTTTCTTGTGGTCAACAGGGAATGCATGTTATATAATGGCTCTAATTTTCTTTTTCAGACTTGAAATAAGCCACGACCAGTTGAGAGGGAGACTGTCCAGTCAGGATGCCACAATCAGTGAGCTGAAGATTGCGATCGACGAGCACAAGACGAGGAGGGCCCAAGATGAACGCTCCATGGAGGACCTCCAGAGGCACTATCAGCAGAGGGTCAGAGAGAAACAGGTGCAGGTGGAACAGTACAAGATGTAAGTTTGTCTTAAACTCTTGCATTACCATGGTAACAAGGGTCCACTCAGGCAAAGTGATACACACAAATATAGGATGAGTAATTTGCACCTCAAGGAAAGGATGAAACATCCACATTTTAAAGAGATTGTGATACCTGTCTTTATTGTTTCAGATCCAAAGATGCTGAACTCCATAAGGATGGGATCAAATAATTTGGCAGTGCTGCTCGGCCTGATACAGAGAGGGGGGTGGGGGGGGGGGGGGTGGTAGAGAAGGAGTAATTTGCATCACAAGCAAAGAATAAAACATCCAGATTCAGATTGATTATGAAACTTTGTTGTAATTGTTTATCAAATCCAAAGATGCAGAACTCCAGAAGGAGCGGAATGAGCTGGAGGCACTGAGGCATGACATGGAACAGAGGATGATAGGGGGGGGGGGGGGGGGGGTGGGAGGGTAGAAGAGGAGTTACACACATCATGAGGGAACAATGAAACATCCAGTTTCAAAATTATCATGAAGACTGTCTTTATTGTTCACAGATCCAAAGATGCAGAACTCCAGAAGGAGAGGGACGAGCTAGAGGCGCTGAGGCGTGACATGAAACGGAGGATGAGGGAGGTGGAGGAGGAGCTGGAGATCCAGCGGAGGGAGATGACAACGGGATTCGATGATGTCTCCAGGAGGAGGGAGAAGGAGTACAGGAGCAAGATTGAAGAGCTCAGCTCTACTGTGCTGGCCCATGAGATGAAAGTAAGCTTTCTGTTGGTTGTTTGATAATTTAGCAACTTATCTTCACAATTCTAATCCAATTATGCAAGAATTTTATAGAAGATAGATGATAGATAAGAAATACTTGAATATACTTGAGATAAATCTTGAATAATAATTATAAAGGAAGATTGGTTACAGACCTAACAAATTTGGAGAAGTATCTATTGTGAAAAAATTGTAGATATTAGAATTCCTTATACCTTTATCTTTAGTAACATTCTTAATTTGGATGACGTGCTGTGGCAAGATTGGTAGAGCACGTGCTTTCCGATCGTGAGATCCCGAGTTCAAACCCTGTGTATGCCCACTGCGTTTGTCCTTCAGCAAGACAATTAATCCACAATTGCTGCTCTATACCCAGGTGTATAAATGGGTACCATGGTCTGGTGTAAATATAAGCCTTTGCGCTATTGGCAGCATATTGCCAGTATGCTTCCCAGGGAGTATGCAATATATTATTGTGTGGGATTGAACTACCTGATGACCATGGGTAATAATAACAATTTGCGCTTAGAAACCCTATATTAAGCTCTATATAAATGCAAGCTATTATTATTTTTTATTATTATTGTTTGTAAGATACAAACTGCATTCATACGATCTCCAACTTTCTTTGATAGGTAAAGTTACTTAGCAAGGAGCTTGATATAGTGCGAGGGGCCAGCGAACAGGCCTCGGCGGAGTTGACCAAGACTGATACAAAGATTGGAGACGTGAGGAAGCAGCTCAAACAGACAGAGTGGGAGCTCAACGACCTCAGAGGCATGAAGGATGCCGAGTAAGACTAGGGCTCTCAAATTGTATGATATCTAGAACTAGACATCGTCAGTTGACAAAGAGAAGGGCTCTAAATCACTTTTTGTGCAACAGGTGTAATGTTTTGGATTCCTGTAGAGACCAAATGTAGATCTCTAAATTTGTTATAGATATTTAAATATTGAGTAAGACTGATAAAAGATTGGAGACGTTCAGAAGCAGCTCAAACAGACAGAGTGGGAACTCAACGACCTCAGAGACATGAAGGATGCCGAGTAAGTCTAGGGCTCTCAAACTGTATGATAATTTCTAGATCTAGACATCGTCAGTTGAGAAAGAGAAGGGTGCTAAGTCACCTTTTGTGTGACAGGTGTAATGTTTTGGATTCCTGTAGAGACCAAATGTAGCTCATTTTGATTTGTTATAGATATTTAAATATTGAGTAAGACTGATTCAAAGATTTGAGACTTGAGGAAATAGCTCAAACAGACAGAGATGGAGCTCAACGACCTTAGAGGCAGGAAGGATGCCGAGTAAGACTTGCAAACATTGTAATTTGTAGATCTCTGTTCTTAAACATGTATGTTTGATTTATCATTGACCTCATCTATTAGGGATATTGGTTATTTCAAGCTAACAGCAGTTTTTGGAAACCTCTCAAACAAAAACCTTAAAATGTTCACTTAATAATGCTGACATTTAAAAAAGAATGTCATATATTGCCTGTGTATGTAAAAAAACAGTCAATAATCCATTATTTTTGGAAGCTCAAATTAATTTTTGTGGAGTTAGACACTTTACAGGTGCACCTTTGATATCAAACTTTTATGAGTATTTTCATTAAATATGGATATGTTCTTTGTAAGAAATGACACCTTTCAAGTTTTTTTTATTAGTAAATAGTTGAGGTGCTATTAATTCATGGTATGAAAGCTTTTGTACTGTTAACATTTCAGAATAGCAGAGCTTCACTCTAAGTTGCAGTTTGCTGAGCAGACTGTTGAACGAGCCAGAGAAGAGTACGAGAGAAAGTAAGTGGAAATAATCTAAGCTTCTTGTTACATGATAAAGCAATTTCCACCATAGTTGTTTTCTGCTGTAAACAGATGAAGTCGAATAATTTCTTCGACCTGTTTGCACTATAATCGTTTTCTGCTGTTAGCAGGTGACAAGGTTCCAATTTTCCTCATCTGCAATTTGAATTTTTAAGAAATCAACAAATAATTGACTAATATTTTGACAGGGTTATTGATGCAGCGTGCCAGAGAAGAGGATGAGAGAAAGTAAGTAGAAATAATCTAAGCTTCTTGTTACATAATAAAGCAATATCCACAGGCTCTAGAAATGTCAGGTTTGCTATGGATGTATACATTGCATTCTCTATGTTTACAAGGAAGCCATGTAGTGAACTAGATTCAGGATGTGCCCTGGAATGTTAAGACATCAGCAACTTAAAATAGTTATCTTTAGGTACTTTGAGAATGTTAACTTATTCAACAACGTTGAACATTATCAATAAATGTGATTTATGGAGGTATTGTTGCACGATGGATGGGCGCCTGACTCCAAATCTCGGCATCCCAGGTTCAAACTTAATGGTTTTCTCTCTATTTATGTCCTTCAGCAAGACATTTCATTCACATTGCCGCTCTCTACCCAGGATTATTATTGGTTACTCTGGTCTATAGTGTAAAGTAGCCTGATGCGGCAATATGGTTGCTCGTGGCTAGTATGTTCCCAGGGAGTTGAGGGGGTGCGCAACATAGTTGTTGGGTTTTGAAACTTACCAAGATGACCAGGGGTGATAGTGGTAATTGTGCACCAAAAGTGTTTGCTGACGGATGTGTGCGTAATATGCGTTATCAATATATAAAATTAATTATTATTTATTAATTTATTATCATAATTATTAATAATTATTATTTTCAGGCACAAGGAGCTGGACCGGTATGCCAGGGAGAGAGAGGCAGCGGTGACAGCGCTGAAGGAGGCTCACGCGGAGACAGAGCACAAGCTCCGGGAGGAGATCAGGAGACTGGAGGGAGACCAGGAGGCCAGGGAGGTGGAGAGAAGGAGGGAGGAGTGGGAGCAGCAGGATGCACTCAAGGACAAGGAGATGGCTACTGAGAAGTAAAGCCATGCTGAAAATTAACTTTGGCCCTACAAATGTCATTGACGCTTGACACCACTGGCCCAAATGTGTACCAAATGTAGCAGAATTTGTAATGTTTTTCTTTGTTTGGGGCCACCAGATTTAGGTTATGGGACACTAGAATTTTGCAAATTTTATTTTTACTTGCCTGATAGGGCCACAAGGCCCATAAAGTGAATTTTTGCATTTAGTTAGGGATCACAGAGCTCTACCAAAAATATGGGTCAAAGATAAAATTCAGAAAGAATTAGGAGGACTTTGGGCATCAGAATGCTTTCAACTGTTTGGATCTGAAGTCAACTCCAGGAGCAATGTTGATAAGAAGGGGTTCAAGCTCTACTAATTACTAGTATAGCAGAATTTGAGAAATTTTCTTCATGTATTACTAGTACTGTTGTTCTTGGTCATTTTGACAAGTTTTACCTTCTGTGAAAGCAACAAAACATGCTGAATGTATCTAGCACACAAGCAAGTAAAAATGTTGCTTTTCTTTACTTATAACTTGCCTGGGATAAAGGCAGCTCATGGGAATTACATGAATTGTGCGATGCAAATTGGCAACATTAGCACTCAAGGGCCCTGTTTCAGAAAGAGATGCAATCGATTGCAAAGTTGCAATTAATTGCAAGTCAGAAATTTGCACGTTTCAACCAATCAGATTTGCGCATTTAGAACACATAATCTGACTTACAATCAATTGTAACGTACACTCGATTGTATCTCTTTCTGCAACGGGGCCAAGGTGTTAATCTATTTTCTTTTATCAGGCTTCAGCAGGAACTCTCTGATGTGAGGGGTCAGTTTGATGGTCAACTAGCTCGAATGTCCAAGGACATGGTGTCCAAGGACCTGGTCATAGAATCTCTGAGGGACAGGGAAGGCAAGCTGAGGGCGGAGATTGGAGGCCACAAGGAGGATGTAGAGAGGTAAGATTGCACATTCACAACTACAGTCAATTGGCCAGTGAAAGGCCCTGGTCATAGAATCTCTGAGGGACAGGGAAGGCAAGCTGAGGGCGGAGATTGGAGGCCACAAAGAGGATGTAGAGGGGTAAGAATGCACATTCACACAACTACAGTCAAAGCTGTCTAAGTGCCACCTGTCCCATAACAGCCAACCTGCCTATAGTGGCTACCAAATGAACTTCCCTGAAGTGAAAAACAATGTAGAATCTGTCTACAGTGGTCACTATACACAGGTTTGACTGTAGTTTAAATGGGGAAAAGGACTGCTCATAAACTACCTATCTACTTCAAAATGCCAGTGTTATAAAAATGGGTCAGTTTGATGGTCAATTGGCCAGTGAAAGATCTTGGTCATAGAATCTCTGATGGACAGGGAAGGCAAGCTGAGGGCGGAGATTGGAGGCCACAAGGAGGACGTGGAGAGGTAAGATAATAATTTAATGATCATAATAATAATAACGCTTTATTTGACCAGGGTAGCCTTTTTAGTGATGAACACTGCTCTTCCAGTAGGCCCTGCATAACATGAATGTTATCATTAATCCTACTCCATTTTATAAATGCCGAGCGCCTGACTGGAAGGCAGTAGGTACCATTGTTGTGTAATGGTCTTTGGTATGACTCGGCCAGGGTTTGAACCCACGACTTCCTGTGCATGAGACAGACGCTGACCATTGTGCCACAATGCCCGGTAAATCTTATGATAAACCATTCAAGGTTGTGGATGCCAAGTATTATTTTCAAAACCAACCAAAAACTAGTACTCTTGCTACCCTTTAACAGCTACATTAGGAAAATTGTCTTTTTCCAGCGGGTTAGATTTTGTATAATTTTTCTCTCACAAACAGATACAAGAAGGAGCTGTTACATGCCGCTGAGAAGGAACAGGGTCTAGAGAGGGCCAAGGCTCAACTAGAGCTGGACTGGCATTTGTGCTTTCGAATATGTTTTATTCCAAGGCCTTAAGTGGACTACCAGTATTTCAAGTCTAATTTAGAATTTAAATACAACTTTCTATCAACTATTTGTGAAACACCCCCAGGTGATTTCTTCGTGACACATTTTTGTGATGTTTCTCTCACAAACAGATACAAGAAGGAGCTGCTACATGCGGCTGAGAAGGAACAGGGTCTCGAGAGGGCCAAGGCTCAACTGGAGCTGGACTGGCAGAGGAGGTACGAGGACACAGAGAGGAACCAGTACGCCAAGTCTGAAGACCTCATTGCCAGGCTCACCAAGTCCAGAGATGATGTAAGTCACCTAATACTGTTCTTGTGTCTGGCTGATTATAGCAAGCCACAAGGCATGATGAGGTATGGGATAGAGCTATACTGGTCGAGTAGATAGGAAAAGGGTCTAGACAGGGCCAAGGCTCAGCTGGAGCTGGACTGGCAGAGAGGAACCAGTCCCCCACGTCTGAAGACCTCCTAGCTATGCTCACCAAACCCAGAGATGATGTAAGTTCCTCAGGATCTTTAGGAGAATGGTAGACAATTCTAACTTGTGTACAGTTGCAGTCTAGATTTGCTTATTATTCTGATAGATTATGAGAGAACTGTTAATCAGCAGAAGAAAAACAAAAACATGTTCAATCACGAAGAGAGGAAAAATAGAAATGATGAGATCTCCAGGTGGTGAAAAACATGACATGAGAAAACCCAGCATATCTACATGGACACCCTTTCACTTGTAAATATCAAAATATAGATTTTATTTTTTTGAATAAATCTTGGTGATATTACAATCAATTATGAAAGGCAAAAGGATTTACTAAAGAGCTTTGTGCATTTATTGACCGGAATGTATAATCAATTTAATTGTTTCTGTGATTTTTCAGGCAGTGGCATTGACCAAGGAGCTGGAAAGAGAACTACAGCAGAAGGATGATCTGACCAGGGTTCTAGCAAGGGACAGGGATCATGCTATGGCAACCCTCCGGAAACACAACATACATATTAACAGGGATCTGGTTCCAGTAAGTAATTGTTCAGTTTCTCATTCTCATCTCTGGCATAGATCCTTACGTAATACCTTGTGTTCAGGGGGAGTGAATTAATAGATTCCCCCCCCCCCCTGAACAATGGGTATTACTTAGAGACCTATGCCAATGATTATCATGATCTATACCTATTATGCCCACTATTTCTTATGTATTGCTTGTAACTTATTGGGATGATGCACTCAAATAAAAAGCTTTAGAGAGAGCTTCAAGGGAAGGATGATTCTGCCTGGAGTCCTAGCAAGGGACGGGGATCATGCCATGGCAACCCTCCAGAAACAAAACATACAGATTAACAGGGATCTAGTGCCAGTACGTGTATTATCTGTTAAGTTTGTCTTTATCATTGTCCATATCTTGCATTACAACTATCTCTATTTTATTGGTTTGTTTCTAATTGGTATAGTACCAACACAATGATATACTCTCTATGTAACCTTTAGAGAGAACTTCAAGAGAAGGTTGATCTGATTAGACCTAATTGAATTTCGCATACCATCTTGTACAAAGGCTGACGCAGCGCCCTTCTATTTTCTATTTCTCATCCAACAATTTGTTGTTACTTTACAGACTAGAGATGGTGTTGAAGACTCCTCCACCAGACAAGTAGAGGACCTTCAGGCACAGAATGAATCCCTGATCGCTGTCATCAGAGACGTGAAGAGAGATGTGGATACCAACCAATTATGACCAGAGAGCTGAGATTTTTTAGAATTCATAAATACCCAAATTAGAAAATTTGAATATTCCTACTTGATGAGGTTTTTTTTTGTGACAGGTGAATAATGTGTAGTTGTGTTTTATTTTATTTGTCCGTACTCGATAGACAAGAGATGGTGTCGAGGACTCCCACACCAGACAGGTAGAGGAGCTCCAAGCTCAGAATCAATCCCTGATTGCTGTCATCAGAGACATGAAGAGACAGATGGATACTAAAGTATAACAAGCTGTATTTGAATGTATCACCCACCAGAGAGCTGAGATTTCAGAGAATACAGAAATACCCAAATTAGAAAATTTGAATATTCCGACGTGATGAGGGTGTTAAGGTGACAGGTGAATAATTTTTGTTTGTTTTATATTTCCTTATTTTTCCTTACTCTATAGACAAGAGATGGTGTCGAGGACTCCCACACCAGACAGGTAGAGGAGCTCCAAGCTCAGAATGAATCCCTGATTGCCGTCATCAGAGACATGAAGACAGAGATGGAGGAGATGATGACAACACGAGTGAACGGCAGAGCGGAGGAAAAAGGGACGGGGAGGAAAGATTGGAATGAACGAATGGATGTAACAGGAGAGAAAGGTGGAAGAACAGATGAGATGGCAGGAGAACGGAAACCAGGTTCTGAAAGGAAGAGTCCGACCTTGAAGGAGATCAGAGTGGTAACAGATGGCCACGTGCCCTTCACAGAAGGTAAGGTGACTCAGTTGAGCAGGAAAATATTATTATATTAAATCTTTATAATTACATCTAGCTTGCCCGTTTGGGAAAATTAAATCATGATTTTTGTTTTCACATTTTACTCCCCCCCCCCAAAAAAAAATCAAAAATCAAAATTAAAAAAATACACAAAAGAACAATGAATCACTCTATGTACCTCAATCTGCTTGGCAAATTTCTTGCTTGTTTCGAGATGAGATTTACATATTTCATATTTGTATTGTCGTCTTCTGCAGAGTATGTGAAGACGCTTGAGAAAGAGTGCAGAGATTTGAAGGCCGAGAGGAGGCGACTGGAGGACAGGGTCAGCGCAGTGGCTCAGTCCATTCCTGCTGGAGGGGGGTTGGCACCACACCACATTGGAGGGAACAAGGTAGACCTGAGTGAGAATGATGCAGTCAGAGCCCACATACAGTCACTCAATGACACCATTGGTAAGATACTTGACACAAGAACAAGTAATAATACTTACAGTACAACAGAATAGTATGTTAACTATTACATGTAGGTTATAAACACTGAATCCTCAATGCATGTTTGGGTGCTTTGGAAAAAAAAAACATTATTGGCCTCGGTTTGTGAAAATAAGTTTTTAAATGCTCAAAAGTTGAGGTATTTCTGATGATGCAAATGGACACCAAGCATAACAGCTCCAGAGCTCCCATATCTTATAATTTTGAAAATGATGCCATTATGGCTTAGTTCATAAACCTTCGTTCTGAATTTGAAATATGTCATATTGTGTTACCTTCATTCTTTTCAGTATATCACGCACTCTGCTTGGAAAGAAGCTTTGCCGTATGAATAGTTATTGGTGGTCATTTTTTCATCTGCGTAACTGTTGTACCATTGGGAATTCAGTGTAGATTTAGAAATATTTATAGTAAGGAGTTGTTTGAAGTTTTAATACATTCTATTATTTGTTATTTTGCAGGTGCTTTGAGGGCTGATAAGGTGACAACTTCAGCTGAGCTGAGGAAATGTCAGGCAAGGGTCTCGTACCTGGAAACAGAACTCAGTCACAAACAGCATCAGGTATGTCTGTGTACACTTTTATGTTTGTGTTTATGTGTATGAATTGAGCATGGTGGCTTAGCAGTTAGAGTGTCTGCTTCATACACGGGAGGTCCCAGGCTCAAACCCAGACCGAGTCATAAAAAAAGACTTTAAAAATGGTACCTTCTGCCTTCTTGCCAGGCGCTCAGCATTTATAGAATGGAGAAGGAAAATTTAATCACACTAGTTACCAGAGGACTGGCCCCCTTCGTAGCTTTCACTACATTTAGTAGACGTGTGGCCTAGGGCTAATGAATCAGAGATGGGCGCCGCCTTATGTGCCAAGATTGGCACGGGAAGGACTTTAACTTTAACTTTTATGTGTATGGGATTGGGTAGCTTTACATTATAAGAAAACAATTTTCATTTATATAATCTGTCCTTCCATACTTAATTTGTGCTTGTTTTCACATTACCAGTCCAAGGAAAAGCAGGTAGAGGTAGATCAGCTAAGATACGAGCTGTCGGCTCAAACAAGGCATCACGCCGCAGAGATCTCGTCCCTGCCTCAGCGCATCGGTCAGCTGGAACTGCAGCTTCTAAAAATTACATATTTGTATAATTTGTTCTCTCATACTTAAATTGTACCTGTTTTCACATTACAAGCCCAGAAAAGCAGGTTGAGGTAGATCAGTTGAGATACGAGCTGTCAGCGCAAACAAGGCATCACGGTGCAGAGGTCACGTCCCTGACTCAGCGCATCGGTCAGCTGGAACTGCAGCTCCTAGAAGCACAAAGTTGGCTATTCTTTACGTTATTGTCCTTTTTTCACATGACTAGCCTAAGGAGAAACAAGTAGAGGTAGATCAGCTGAGATACGAGCTGTCAGCGCAAACAAGGCATCACGCCACAGAGATCTCTTCCCTGACTCAGTTCATTGGACAACTAGAACTCCAGCTCCTAGAAGCCCAACTTAGATTATTGTTGACTATATTTTCCTTTTGTACTTCTTTACTAGCCTAAGGAAGAGATCACGTCCCTGACTCAACGCATCGGCCAGCTGGAACTGCGGCTTCTAGAAATTACATATTTGTATAATTTGTTCTCTCATACTTAAATTGTGCCTGTTTTACTTCACCAGCCCAAGGAAAAACAAGTAGAGGTAGATCAGTTGAGATACGAGCTGTCAGCGCAAACAAGGCATCACAGCGCAGAGGTCACGTCCCTGACTCAGCGCATCGGCCAGCTGGAACTGCAGCTCCTGGAAGCCCAACGTGAAGCAGAAGAGTACTACAAGGGAACCCTCAACACAAACCTGGAGGCTACCAACCTAGGGCAACAGGTCAGCTTTAGTAGCTTTATTCACCGTGTTCTTGTTGAGTCCCAACGTTGATACCTAGGCCACCAGTTATCCAGAAACCACTCTTATATGGCAAAAATCTTCTAATATGGTCTCATTATTTTGTTTTCATTCATGCATGTACACCTGAAAATCTTCCTCAAAGTGGTAGAATGTCTTTTTTTGTTTAATTTCTATCTCCATATATTATTACATGCATAGACCTAAACATCAAGTACAGTATGCCATGTTTCAGTATAAATCACGTATCTGGCCAGCACGGCATGGGTGCTGGTCTTGATATGGCTAGATAAAAGAGGTCAGACTGTATTGTTTGTATGTATTAACCCGATCACTACGGGGACCGAGAATTCTCGGTCCCCGTTGCGTGTACTCATATACGGGAACCGAGATTTCTCGGTTCCGAGCAAGGGCTATATTAATTGCATAAACATACATGTATGCATCTTGTAAGTACAATATAATTTGGCTGAATACAAAGATTGAACCCTTGGCTACATGTATATCAAGTTTCCCCGACTCTAGTTGGGTGATTATTGTTTTATTACAATTTTATCATGGTAATACACAAGTCTAATTTCAGGATATTCGTATACAAACACATACAAGCCAGAATCATAGTTTTCGCATAGAATTTCACTTCGCTGACCCTATAATATGCATATCGATCGCCTCTATTGTGTGAACTACTTGACCAGCGAACTCACGCTAGGTTGAATAGAAGCGAATACAATGCCATGGTCAACCAGATATCGATCGGTTCTTTTGTGCGCGCCCAGTGGGGTAACTCGACCGGTCCGTAAAATAATCTCGTAAATATATCTATTGCCGTGGTAAAAGGGTTAAAGGTGCACCTGTAAAGTGTCTAACTCCACAAAAATTAATTTGAGCTTCCACATTTCTCTTCTACCGTGTTGCTTATGGTAAGTGAAGAATAAAATAGGGTTAAATTTGTTCAAATGCCCCTTTAGTATGACGATATCTATCATTGATAATCATTCAGTCATAAACGGTCATACTGTAATTAGTTGTAAAAGCTGACGCAAATTTTTGCTTTTTTAACCAGGAAAGCAGTGTTCTTTTTCAATGAAACTTTCACACATCATTCGGACATATTGTACAAACATTTCGGGCAATATCTGACACTTTACAGGTGCACCTTTAAGAGAATTTGGAAGCTTAGTAATGCTGGTTTTTATCGTAATGTATTAATAATTCTATTTGTACGTTCTTTGCCAATGTAACTGTATTTATTTTAATTCGTTTTGCTAGGTATCTAAACTGACCATGGATCTTGCAGGAAGAGGAACCTCTAGTAACAATGGCATACAGGTATATATTATTGTTTAATTTGTTTCACTGTGATATTGTGTATTACTGACTTTTTTTATTCCTAGTTCAAATATTGCTCATAATTTTGGCAATACTTACATTTTTGTTTTCTTCAAATACTTGGTTCCAAAGAGTTTAAGTCATTTTTTTCTCCTTCCCTCTCTAGAGTACATTGGTGAACCAGTTACAGAGGGAGGTCAGAAACTTGAGGTCTCAGTTGGCCAGAGCAGGCGCTGGCCACCATGCAGGGGAACCAAGCCATGACCCTACCGGGGTAAGTAAAAAACAAATCAAAAAGCAATTCACTTACTAAGTAACTGGGGGTGTTGCTTAAACGGATTTCCGTTCGTCTGGTGACAAAGGTGGCAGTTGAAAGAAAACTCGCCCTTCTGAGGATTTAGGAGCCAAGATAAGGATTACTGTAATTATAATAATAATAATAATAATAATAATAATAATATTGAATATTTATATTTATATTGCGCAATATCCACCCAATAAGGTGCTCAAAGCACGATGGCAAATGTCAGATTAAAGGCCATTGTATTACACAAATCCAGGAACAATGTTGGAGTTAACATTCGATGGATAGTGTTCTCCTTGCGTGCCACCAGTAGTAAGTGGCAGTTGAATACTTAAATGAAATAATGGAGAGTCAATCAGCCTTCTCAACTTACAATATATGGGACTAAAGTATGCTACATTCATATAACTTGGAGAGGTTAGTAAAAAATGTCATAAAATTTATCCTTATGTCAAAATAAAAAAATAGTAAGAAGTACACATCAGCATTAACACCGTCATCCAACAAATATAAACATGTAAATGTGAAGAAATGAGCTAGTAGCTCTTGCATATCAGAGCTCTTTGTAACAAGATTACACTGTACTATGGGTATAAATTGTGCTGTTTAATGGTGATGGTCACTTAGCCCTTGAAATGTTATTCAGACATCTGGAAACATTAAGAGTGCTTCTAATTGTTCCTTAAAGGGTACCACCACACAAACATAATATTCTTATAAATGAAAGGTAACATCTTTAGTAGTCCATTCCATCTATAAGTTCAGAAAATATGTTTCAAGAAAAAATATATAATTGGAAAACGCATTACCATTCTAAAGCATGCATTCATGGGTCTACAGGTACAAAGACTACCTTTGTCCAGAGCGAACGAATCGTCCGGGATTCTATTGTCTCTAAACGTGCGCGTAAATAGAATTGGCGCTTATGGAACCATGAAATAATACTGGTTACGTATTTAGGGTGGTAATTAATTGCATTGTTTATGAATTACACAACCCTTTGCAATATGTTGGGTATTTATTTGATACCACACAACGGTACCAAAACATATAATTATGTGTTGTTCTTTGCCTGGTGGTCCCCTTTAATACTCTAACAGCAGACAAAGCTGAAGACGGCAGCACGTCACATCAGCCGACTGGCCAAGGAGCGGCAGCAGTTGATTGAGATGGGGAACCGACTGAGGTCTGAACTTGCTCTGCACAGGCCTCCTCCACGAAATGGGTCATCAGGATCAAGACCTACAGCATGGGACTCAACCCATCTCCAAGGTGGGTGAATTATTGTTGTTTTTTGTTTGTTTGTTTGTTTGTTTGTTTAGTTGTGTTATTGTTTAGTCGTTTGTTTGCTCAATTGCTGTTGTTGGAAATGGGGCACAGACAGAGGTCTGAACTTGCTCTTTACAAGCCTCATCCACGAAATGAGTCATCAGGATCAAGATCTACAGCATGAGATTCAACCCATCTCCAAGGTGGGTTCTTGTTGTTGGTTTGTTCATTGTTTGTTTGTTTGATGTTTGTGTTTTGTTGGAGGTGGGTGATAGACTGAGGTCCGAACTGGCTCTGTAAATGCCTCCTCAACAAAATGGGTCCCCAGAGGCAAGAGCTGCATCTATAGGCTCATCTGAAAGCTAAAACCAAGGAGGGTACTTGTTGCCTATTTGTTCTTCCTTTTTGCCAGACTGTGCTAGCAAGGTTTGAGGCCTGAAATGGCCCTCTTCATATCTCATTTGACCTCATTTAAAAAATGATAAAAATGTACAAAATGCAGTAGTTTCATATGAAGCAATAACATGCAAATTTCAACTATCTATAATTCTGTTTTTAATAAATGTTATTTGTTACTCTTATTCAATTTTGAATGTATGCAGCATGGGGTCCCGTAGAAGTACAACCTCCAGGGAGGGGTCCTACGAGTGTGCATCTCCAGGGGCAGGGAGACCGCGAGAGAGGGGTGACACCAGGGCATCTAGCTGAGCATCTGGCTACCAAACTGGACAACCTGGAGAAACTTCAGTATACTCTCACAAAGCAGGTCAGTTTCCCCCAAGATATTAAGATGAAGCGTTAATCAGATTGACTATGACAGAGATAACAACCAGTACGATTTAATCGTATTTAGTACGATTTTTTGATGAAAATACGACAGTACGATTTCTTAGCAAAAAAATATGATTTTTGAAAAGAAAAAAAAGAAAAGAAAAAAATCAATAGTAACGGTCAGAAAATGGCAAAAATAATTTTTTAAAAACTCATAAAACGTTGTGTGATCGACTGAACCAACTTTTTTTATTAACCCAAACATCCATCTAAGTATTTTTGTTGCACAAATTGGCTTTGTGAAAAAAAAAAGATTTTTCTCCCTCGAGGTTGGCTGTAAATGTTAATGAAAGAGCAAACATTTTACTTGCCCGTTCTTACCAGTAAAACATTTTCCTGACATTTCAAAGGCCTGGGGCCAACGGGCCAGTGTTAGCATGGTTAGTGTCGAGTTTTTGTGAAAATCTGATTTTTCTCTCCAAAATGGGATTTTTTAGGATATTCAGTCTGTTTTTTTGTGTCAAGAGGTTGGCATCTCTGCTATGAATCTCTTTTAATCTAATGCGCAAGGGAAATTTACAATGGTACTCATATTATAGTGTGGGAATCAGTAAGAAGAGAAACCTCAAGAGCCGAAAGATGCTCGTTATAACAGGGTTTCACTGTAGACCAACAGAGTGTTGACCAAGTGGCAAGTTACCTGTAGAGGAAGATGGTAGATGCGATCTCTGACTATTATTACAGCATGAACAAATTGTATACAGCATATATATTTATTTTGGAAATATAAATTGTGGAATGTTGTTTTGACAAAGACCAAGGGATCATGCATTAATAGTTCTTTATCACAGGAATCCGATTGTATCAGGGCTTGGACTAGTAAAAATTAACTTGTTACGAAAAGAAGGTTTTGTTGTATCAGAGCCGATAGATGTTCTTAAAGAGGTTCCATTCTATTTCCTATTGTTACTAGGAGTTGCAGTTTGCTAGACAGAGGATAGACCACGATGACAGAGAGGCTGATGTGGTACAAGTCAAGCTGAGCTCCTCGTCAGATTCTACACCCGATCAGACACCGCGAGCCGAGGAAACTGACCAGCATCCACGAGCCACACATCGCATACCAGAACCGCTGCACATTCCAACATCTCAGCATCATGGTAAGACAGAAATCTGTGCTTTTAAAGTGATATATAAACTTTATATTTTTGCCCTAAGAGTAATATTTGAGACGTTATCATACATTACTTTGATTTTTAAGATACTTGAGAATAATTTGTGAGATTTTCAGAGAAAATGAATGCCTGATTTTATCCCGATCGTTCGCATGAAATATCCAAATTCAGATACTATGGACGACTGAATATCCAAATCGAAACGTCTACAGATGCTTTCAAATCAATCTTAAATATCTCCATAATTAGGGAGACATTTGACAAATCAAAACCCATTTGATTCTTCTGATACCATAAGCCAAACAACGAGGTACAAGAGAAGTGCGGAAGCTCCAAGTGATTTTGGTTGAATTTTACAAAGTTGATGGATCACTTCAGTTGTGGAATGGTGTTAGTTTGAATTGTATTTTCAGTGCTGTTTTCCATGTGAGAATATTCTTGAAAGTATATGTATGAACATACTCCATTACTCAAAGTACACACACACACAAACGCACTCAAATATACACATGCAAACATACAAATTAACATACACACATTCCCATTGATTCAAACAGTAACCAAAACCTCGCTTCAGTCCACTTTAGTAGGGTTTTTAGTTTTCTTTACGTTATGCTTTCATTATATGAGTAACTTTGCCCCACATACAACTATATTTTTACCAAAATACAATATATCCATTTGTCGTTATAGATCCGAGGAATGAGTACATGAGACAGTCGCAGAGCTCCGAGGGAGATGACCCCAGCAGTGACTCCTCAGCCAATCAGAGACGCACCCCCCTGATGATGTCATCGCTGGGGGAGGAGTCTATGCAGGATGTGTGGCGTCTCCTTGACGACGGGGCAAGCCCATTCTTCTTCAGGTCTCCGTCACCCATGAGAAAGCCAGGTAGGGTCCTGCTTTTTTGTTGTAGACTTGTACTTGGACCTACAGTGAAACCTCATAACGAGCAACTTAGGCCCATAGAATGTACTGTATCAGGTTTTTTTTTCAGGTGGTCAAAATGATACATCAGAAAGCCTACCACCATAGACCTGTGTGTTGTAGATCATAATTTGTTGGTCGCCAATACCAGAGTTTCTAGTGGTCAAATGGAATTTCTGTAGCCCATTTCATAAAACATTTGCAATTGTTGCAAGTGTCCAGTTATTGTAACTATTTGGTCAACAGCCAATCAGCATGGAGCATTACAGCTGTTGCCATGGTAGTTACAATAATTGGACACTTACAACAATTGCAACAGTTTTATGAAATGGGCTACGATGGCCATTGGCACCAGGCTTCGCTAAGAGCAAGTCCTGCTAATTTTATACTAAATATAAACGTGTTATTTGATGGTTGACCCGACTGTTGACCCGACTACATCACTGTTTCCAACTAGGCTCTCATTATCACCAACGTGTTGTTATATGTTTTTCTGTGACTGTAAATTGCTTTTGACTGACCGTAATTAGATTACAAATTAAACTAAGAAATAATGAGAATAGTTTGCAGTCTTAAAATGTATCACTTATTATGTGGCTATGGCAGCAGGTGTTTACTGTTGAGGAATGGATATATACAGTGAAACCTTGTTATGAGAGGATCTTTGGACCATGAAAATTACCTTGTATTTTGGTATATTATGGTAATTATACAAAAGAATATAGAGCTTGGACAAGCATAGATTGCCTCCTTAAAAGATGGTTTTGTTATATCAGAGCTCTTTATAACAAGGTTCCATTGTAGCTACAGTCAACCCTGCCTATAGTGACCACCCAAGGGAAACAAGAAAAGTGGCCACTGTAGACAGTTGACCATTACAGACCGGCTCCATAACAAAAAGAAAATTGCCAGTATATGCAGGTTGGACGCTGTAGACAGGTGGCCACTAAGATGCGTTTGACTGTACATAAAATACACATATATATTTTCCCCTTTTTGTTGAAATAACTTTTTCTTTTTTACATATTGTATTCTTGCAGACCAGTCACCCATTCCAGAAGAGCCTAGTCCTACCATTCCATCCAGCCACCACTCACACGTCACCAGACCAGGCCTAGAGGTTGCAGGGCAGGGCACAGGACTGAAGGTCAGGGGTTCAAAACCCACCAAGAAACCACAGCTGTCGGCCATGGCGGCGGGGAAAGTACAACCGAAGCGCCAGTCGACAAGACCAAAAATTAGGAACTATGCTCTCAGAGACGATGCTAGTGTTACATGAGCTTTTGACAAAAGTGCTTTATCCAATTTAACTGATTTGCATCCTTTTCACAAATAGAGTATATTTATTATATTATGAAAATTAAACATTGTTTTCAATTTGCAATAAATGTGAATAGTCATTGACAAAATGTGTGCTCATTTGCCTCATTGAAGTGAGAACTTTGAACTGCTGTGTTTTGTGGTGCAAGCAGAGTAGGATTTACTTCTTGGAATACTCTTTGATGAAAAAGTGTGCTTATGCATGTGTGCTTTATGCATGTGTGTGCGTTTGTAAACCCCCTCAACCAAGGACAAACATTGGACACCCTACTATTTAACCGTGGATACTCTCCATCCAACCAAGGAAGTCCTCTTTTGTTCTGCCTAGTGAAAAGAAATACTAATTCCAACATTTTGAACACACTGTGCGTGTCCACAATTGAAATACACAAAAGTCCTAGGTTTGGTTTTTGAATTCATACACACAGGTGGGTCAATCCACGTCAAATCAACCAGTGGTGTTCACCCGACCCCCTTCAAATTTGCTAAAATTCGCACCAAATGTTCCCCCAAGTGTCTCACGGAAAATTCTGAAATATTTTGCCCCAAGGTCAAACGGTTGCTAAGATATGGCCTCACCTAGCAACCAATGCCCGATTCTTAAAAGGTGTTATACAAAAATCAGCCATTTTCAACTGCCCTTCACAGCTAAAGTGAATGAGGGAGCAAGCTAAATTTTTGTAAGTTGAAAAAACTTTATTATCTGTAAAAGTAAAAAAAAAAAAAAATCTGCTTCGAAATTTCATTTTCGCGTATGAGGTCATCAAAAATGACCTTAAGTCGTAAAATTTCAATTTTCGGACAGTGTTTAGGGGTCAATAAAATAAATATGACAACAAATAAAGCAAAAGTAAGAATGTAAATCAATTTAAAACAACTTTCTCTAAAAGCACACAAAAAATCAGCACAAAAAATGGTTCCGTTTTCGTGTAGGGCGCCCTCAAAGTCTGAACATATCAGAAATCAGCAAAGTTGAAGGTCAAAGTTCACCTTTAGTCCAACCTAGTAGAAGCATGAAAATTGGTGGAATGATAGACATTCATCTATATTTTAGGGTACCACCAGCGAAAATTTGCTTCCGAAATGTTATCTAGCTTAAAAACGCACACGAAAATGAGGTTAAACACTGTTACGCAACCATTTATTGCCCTTAAGTGGTTTTCAGGGGTTTTTGAAAGTTTCTGTGAAAAAAACTAATCATGCTGCTAGGCTCATTTTAGCATGTCTGGTAGTCCTTAATGAGTACTTCAAGAAAATGCATACATTGGGTAGGTTTTCTTACAGGATTGACCTAAAAAATGCATCTGAAAATGGTTAGAAAACACGTTTTTTACAATTATTGTCAATTTTCTGGTAACGTGCCTGTATTTACAGGCACTTTCAAACTTCAATATTTGTAAGATGGAAAGTGACATAAAGCTCATATCTTCTAATCTGGTAAACATTCATCTATATTTTAGGGAACTATCAGTGAAATTTTGCTCCCGAAATGTTATCTTGTAGAAAAATGCTCACAAAAATGGGGTCAAACACCATTACGCTACCATTTATTGCCCTCAAGTGGTTTTCAGAGGATTTTGAAAGCGTCTCTGAAAAAAAGTATTAATGCTGCTAAGCTCATTTTGGCATGTCTGGTAGTCCTTCATGGGTACTTCAAGAAAATGCATATGTTGGGTAGGTCTTTGCACAGCATTGACCTTGAAAATGAATTTGAAAATGGTTAAAACACGTTTTTTTTACAATTGGTCTATTTTCTGGTAACGTGCATGTTTTTACAGGCACTTTCAAACTTAAATATTTTTGAGATGGAAAATGGTTCTTAGCTCATATCTTCAAATCTGTTAGACATCCATCTATATTTTAGTGAACAACTAGTAACATTTTGCTTCCGAAATGTTATCTAGCATAAAAATGCACACGAAAATGAGGTTAAACACTGTTACTCAACCCTTTATTGCCCTGAAGTGGTTTTCAGGGGTTTTTGAAAGCTTCTGTGAACAAAAATAGACATGCTGCTAGGCTCATTTTAGCATGTCTGGTAGTCCTTCATGGGTACTTCAAGAAAATGCATACATTGGGTAGGATTCATACAGCATTGACCAAAAAAATGCATCTGAAAATGATTAAAAAACGTTTTTTACAAGAAAATAGACAAATAATTGTAAAAAACGTGTTTTTTAACCATTTTCAGATGCATTTTTACAGTCAATGCTGTAGGCAACCTACACAAAGTATGCATTTTCTTGAAGTACCCATGAATGACTACCAGAAGTGCTAAATTGAGCCTAGCAGCATGTCTAGTTTTTTTTCACAGAAGCTTTCAAAAACCCCTGAAAACCACTTCAGGGCAATAAAGGGTTGCGTAACAGTGTTTAACCTCATTTTCGTGTCCGTTTTTATGCTAGATAACATTTCGGAAGCAAAATGTTACTAGTTGTTCACTAAAATATAGATGGATGTCTAACAGATTTGAAGATATGAGCTATGAACCATTTTCCATCTCGAAAATATTTAAGTTTGAAAGTGCCTGTAAAAACATGCACGTTACCAGAAAATAGACCAATTGTAAAAAAACGTGTTTTCAACCATTTTCGAATGCATTTTCAAGGTCAATGCTGTACAAAGACCTACCCAACATATGCATTTTCTTGAAGTACCCATGAAGGACTACCAGACATGCCAAAATGGGCTTAGCAGCATTAAAACTTTTTTTCAGAGACACTTTCAAAATCCTCTGAAAACCACTTGAGGGCAATAAATGGTAGCGTAATGGTAGCGTAATGGTGTTTGACCCCATTTTTGTGAGCATTTTTCTACTAGATAACATTTCGGGAGCAAAATTTCACTGATAGTTCCCTAAAATATAGATGAATGTCTACCAGATTAGAAGATATGAGCTTTATGTCACTTTCCATCTGACAAATATTGAAGTTTGAAAGTGCCTGTAAACACAGGCACGTTACCAGAAAATTGACAATAATTGCAAAAAACATGTTTTCTAACCATTTTCAGATGCATTTTTTAGGTCAATCCTCTAAGAAAACCTACCCAATGTATGCATTTTCTTGAAGTACCCATTAAGGACTACCAGACATGCTAAAATGAGCCTGGCAGCATGATTAGTTTTTTTCACAGAAGCTTTCAAAAACCCCTGAAAACCACTTAAGGGCAATAAATGGTTGCGTAACAGTGTTTAACCTCATTTTCGTGTGCGTTTTTTGAAGTTAACCTTTGAACTTGACAGTGTTATCTACATGTATTTGAGTTGCAGTTAAAGTTTACATAGTTCTTCTGTTTGTATTTACTTGCATCAAACAGATCATCTTTGCATTTATGAATATGTTTTTTATGGGATGCAAAAAGCAAACATGAAATTAAGCATGTGAACATACAATCAATTATAGCTTGATTTCAGCCATTTCAGTTGCACATATTTAACTTTGCTTTCATGTTTGAACATCATAGAATTTTAACTATTGAGTTGCAATTAAATTTTTTTTTTCTTCTAATTTTGTATTTAATTGCAGCAAACGGATCATCAATCTGCAGTCGCTTGCATACCCACATGGACCTCCATCGACCACCAACACACTCACAACGATATCCGGCTTCAGAATCGTTTGCGCACACTGTAACCAGTGGTTCAGGGTAAATATTTTAAGTAATTTCTATTAGCTATAAATACAAAAAATTAATGATCCCAAAGCAATGCTAACAATAACTATTTATCCTAGTGTCTGCTAGGACAGGTAATAGAGATTGATCAAAGTTGATTGTCTGTTGATTTTGATTGCCCAGTCAGGCAGAGAGAATTTTACATTGATAAAATTTGGTGACCCAAAGCTACTTTTTGGCGCCACTGGGCCAACGGGCAAATGCTTATAAATGTTGATTCTTGCCTGATAAACCATTTTTCCTATGTGGCCTAATCATTCCCATTGAGTTGATGTATGGAGTCATGGAACACAAGGATCTGTAGGAAAACTGCACTATTTTTTTGTCATACTTATTCAGTTCAGTTCAGTTTTTGTTTTGTTTCCCACACAAATTCAAGTACATAACATTGTACAAAACAATTAGAGTTCACATGTGTCAAATTAAACTAGCCAAGTACAATGAAAACTAAAATCATACAATAAATAGCATACATGGAAATGGAGAGAACGACCGAAAAGCAATGCGTGTAGATTGTGAACCATTCAGTATAGCACAAACTATTTCTCACAGAGAATAATTTCATGTATAAGTTGACTTTTCTTCATGTTGATTGAGTTATATTGAGATTATGTTATTACTGCATTGTCTGTTGTTGTTCTTTCTCTTTCTAACCAGTTCCCACACCACTATGCCCTAGCCAGATGCCCGTACTGCAGAAAAGTGTAAGTCACAGTAACATTGTAGCCCTATCATTAACTCTTGCAGTACTGATCCTAAAAATACTCACACTATGGGTCAGTAGAGAGAGGGCATTGCATGCTATACTTAAAATTGAACCATCTTGAAAAGTTGAACAAGATCATAGGGTTATAACATTCAGAATATGCCCATGATAATATCAGAAATTAAACAAATTGCATCTGTCATATATAAGATAATGTCTTATAGGAGTGGCAGAGCGCCAAGAAATTTGTCAGGCTCAATGGATCAAGTCATATCCCAAACATAAATCACAAATGTGATCATGATAATAAGCTAGGGACTTTTTAGAAAGAGAGATTTGATTTCAGGGGGGTTTTCCCACACTCCAATTCAGGCATTGCAAAATGTCCAACTCATTTCCTGAAATGCTTCCTTTGAACTGTAGTACGAAGTTCATTGTGTTTTATAATAGAAAGAATGTGTGATCATAGTGCGGATATGCTTCGTATTATTTTGTTGTTAGGTTATAAATGCACATATTTATCACAGCTTTTACTGAGATTTACGTTACGGTATCATGGGTATATCCGTAATTGCCAGGCTCTTTATGTTAATAACTCAATTCAGGAATGCAAAATGAACCCATCTTTCCCAGGAACAACATGATACTTCCATAGTTGAGACGACACATTTTAATCCTGTCTTTGAAATAGTTTCTAAATAGTGACTCGATTGTTTGCAATCTGTGCAATGTTTGTTTTTCAGATTTGTTTTTAAATAAATAAATAGTTATATATATTTATTTTGTTTTAATGTGATTTTGGCTTCATGTATTAAAAATTGATCAAGAAATATAAAATAATATTTCTCATTCTCTTTATTATGTAACCCAAATGTGCATACATGTATGTATAATCAAATTGTTTGTACCGTATTTGTCGGTGTATTAACCGCTCCGGTGTATTAACCGCACCCCTAAAAAAATTTTTTTTTTAAAGTGCGGTTAATACGGTCGTGTATTAACCGCACCCCCTTTTTTTTTTTTTTTTTTTTTAAAAGGTGCGGTTAATACACCAGCAAATACGGTATGCATGTAATTTGGTAATAATGTTATCACAATATTCTAATATATCTAGAACGTATGGTTACAAACATGCACTTGCTTAGCAATTAGGGAATGTGTATTCATATTTATTATGCACTATAAAACAAAACAAAATTATTACACGTGCTATTATTATTATGATGATCAACATGATAAGTATTATTATTATTGTTGTTGTTGTTCCTGTTGGTGTTATCATTATTATTATTATTATCATTATTATCAATATTGATTATTTTGTATGTGCAGGTCATCAGTCGGGCCAAATTATGCCAAGAATCGCTGCTGCATCTATGCAGTACTGGGCATCATCTTCCTGGCTGCTGGTATCGGAGTCACTGTAAGTAACTCAAAGAGATTTCTTTATCCTTAAAATACTTAAAGGGGAACGACACACGTCAAAATAAGGTTCTTATAAATGAAAGGTAATAGTTTTAGTAGTCCATTCCACCAACAAGTTCAGCCAAATATTTTTCCAGACAAATTATTTAATTGAAAAAACGCATCACCTACTAAAGTTGTGTTCATGGGTCTGCAATAGAAGACTATCTATTGTCTAGGACGTATTGTCTTCCGTTTTATTGTATCAAACATATGCGTGTACAGAGTTCGCTCACTCGCAGACGTTTGGCACATATGGTGCCATGAGGCCCTGTTGGTTCCGTAAGTGTTGGTGGTAAATTGTATTGATGAAAACACAACCTTTTGCAAAGTGTTGGACAACTATTTAATATCAAACAACGGTACCAAAACAAGTAAGCCTACGTTGTCCTTTGCGTGGTGGTCCCCTTTATTTATGAAGCGCATAGTTTAAGTTGTGTTCTACAATTTAAATGTGTGTAAATAGGGTAAATAAGTTGATAGAAGTATAGGGAAGGTCATGTATATATTTAACGATTAATGCAACATATTAACAAATCATGCATGTTTTTTTCTATTATTATTAACAGGTTGCAACTCTTCACCTTGCACAGCAGCAGGGAGGCATTTACTTTGTTTGGATTGGTAAGAATCTTTATAAATTTATCTATCTTTTTATTGTATTTTTGTATTTGTTTTTATTCAAAGGAAAATAATTAATGTAATGTATCTTTTTAAGTTAACCATATTAAATGTGTTTTCTTGGAGGATATTTCAGTGCATTATTTATTAAAATAATCCATTTTGAATTGCACTATATTGAATTTATATCACTCCCAGTAGTGATTATTCTTATATCACGTCATTATGATCCCCTGTAGTTGAATATTATAAAATTATAATAATAGACATTTTTATAGCGCATATTGCAAAAAGCCTCCACTTTAATAGTGCTTGTAAGTATTAACATAAAATAAGCAAAACCTAATTGACAGGGTAGACATACATGTGTATCTATATTATAATAAGAGGACGGTGTTTTTGTCTGTCGCCAATATTTTTCCGTCGCCAAAATGTTTCGGTCGCCAAGATGTGTCCAGAATGCAGTTTTCAAGCCGCGTCTGGGCAATAAAATCGCGATGCAGCTTCTATACTGACGTAATGTGCGTGCGAAAAAAAAAACCTTGGTGCGTTTTACTAACCAAAGTGATGTGTCCAGAATGCAGTTTTCAAGCTGCGTCTGGGCAATAAAATCGCGATGCAGGTTCTACTTACGAAATGTGCGTGCGAAAAACAAACCCGTAGTGCGTTTTATGACCAAAGTGATACCTCAAACATTGAACAAATTACTACCGGTCAGACGTGGAGCGTGAGTCTGCGATAAGCTTTCGTCTGGAGCACCTCAGTTGTTTACGAGTTGACCGCTATTGAAGTGCCTTGGAAAAACTGCCGTATCTCTCTTGAAACCTTACCAAAATTCATATTTCATATACCAAATGAAAGAAGAATAACCTATTGTTACTGATAAATATAATATTCGAACAAAATAATGTGAGAAAATATAAAAAAATAGGCATGATCCCACCACAAAACAAAAATAATTTAAGCTTCAGAAAAGTAGAAAATTTCATTATTTATCACCCTTGGGCAAAGCCGAAACTTAAATATATGATTAATCATACATTTATAAGACTTAACACCAAATACCCTGTCAATTTGTTTTATTTTAAAGAGTCATGTCGGGAAAATCCCCAACAATGTCGATTACGATCGGACCTGCGATTGTCTCGCGCTACGAGAGTGCATGGCAGTCCCAACAGTACATTTTCGTGTAGTGTGCTGTGCGGTACTGGTAGTCCGCCGGTAGTTCACACACTGCAAAACGAGTGTCAATGTCCAACTCTGGAAAGTCAATTAAATCGTTCTTTTTGTGATGTCTGGAGTCATTTCTGTGCTGCATGAGTGAATGACTGAATTAATTATGATCAGAACGTGCTTTTTTTGTTGTACATGCCGATGTTTGGTGCGTGATGGAGATATATAAGACAAAAACAAATTTCTCAAAATTTGAAGAAGAAAAACAGGGGATCCTTTCGTGAAGGGCTACCGAAATATGTTGTTCACTTGCATTTTAAATGCTTTTTGTAAATGTCTACTCGAAGTGTATACATATTTGTTTTTGCACTTAAGCAGTGGCATACCCAGGATCTTTTGAACGGGGGCTTTTAGTCAGCGGGCCGGGGTAGTCGTAGAAAAATTTCAAAGCCGACATCAACACTTTTTGACATTTTCAAAACCGAGGTCATGGTTTTTCAACATTTTCGAGGCCGGGATCACGGTTTTTCGACATTTTCAAGGCCGAGACCACGGTTTTTCGACATTTCGAGGCCAAGACTACGGTTTTCGCACTTTTCGAGGCCGAGACCATGAAGCGTACAAAAATGTAAAAGCCGAGACCAACAATTTTAGACATTTTCAAGGCCGAGGTCACGGTTTTTCAACATTTTCGAGGCCGGGATCACAGTTTGTCAACATTTTTGAGTCCGAGACACCAGTTTGTCGACATTTGCGAGGCCGAGACTACGGTTTTCTCAGTTTTCGAGGCCGAGACCAACAATTTTTGACATTTTCAAAACCGAGGTCATGGTTTTTCAACATTTTCGAGGGTGGGATCACGGTTTTTCGACATTTTCAAGGCCGAGACCATGGTTTTTCGACATTTTCGAGGCCGAGACTACGGTTTTCGCACTTTTCGAGGCCGAGACCATGAAACGTAAAAAAATTAAAAAGCCGAGACCAACAATTTTCGACATTTTCAAGGCCGAGATCACGGTTTTTCAACATTTTCGAGGCCGGGATCACAGTTTGTCAACATTTTAGAGTCCGAGACACCAGTTTGACGACATTTTCGAGGCCGAGACTACGGTTTTCTCAGTTTTCGAGGCCGAGACCAACAATTTTCGACATTTTCAAGGCCAAGGTTACGGTTTTTCGACATTTTCGAGGCCGGGAACACTGTTTTTTGACATTTTCGAGGCTGAAACAATGGTTTTTTGACATTTTCGAGGCCCGAGACTACGGTTTTCGCAGTTTTCGAGCCCGAGATCATGAAAAATGACAGTCGAGGCCGCTTAAATTTGGTATTGAGACCGCTTAAATTTGGTCTCGAGACCGCTAAAATGTGGTTTCGAGACCAGTTAAGATTTGAAATGGGGGGGGGGGGGGGGGGGAGTTCAAACCCCCCCCCCCCCCAAACAGACATTTTTTTTTTTACTACTACTATACTACTACTGATGCTACTACTACTACTAACAACAATAATACTTCTACAGCTACTACTACTTAACCATGTTTACTGTTTTGATGTTGTTGAAGAAACTGAACACTATTTGTATTACTTTGCCTAATACGTCCAGTACCCATCACCCCTCACTTACTAACACTACCCCCCCCCCCCCCTTGCTCACTGCCTGCATGCTGCCCAGTATCTATACGTATGTTTAGTGACTGGTGCTGAACTTGACGAAATGCTGACCACTGATACGCTCTCATAACTTATTTAACTAATAATAATTTTAGAATCCATTACTAAACCAAATGGTTTTTTTTACACTCGGACATATAAAAAAAAAAGATTTACAAAAATACAACATTCAACATATCTCACTCAAAGATCTGGTGACGGGTAATTTGCTAGTATATATTGAAACAAAGAATGAACAATCACAAAAAAGCTGACTTAAACAGATGAGTTTTCAAATTATTATATTTGTTTTTGGGTTCACTGATTGGTAACTCTGCTGTCCTTTTCTTCTGGGTGCCTTTGTGGTATCAATTGAATTTTCCCAGAAGATATTTCAGTGCATTATATTACAGTGACAACACCAGTAATAATACATTTGATACAGTCAAACCTGCTCATGCTACCACCTGTCTATAGCGACCACCTGCTCTCTGGTGTCCCCCCCCCCCCCAAAAAAAAAAATCATGTGTTAAAGGGACTTAGTAACATTGTCCAAATCCTCAAAATAAAATTGTAATTCTAGCGGTTCCTTTATACCTTGTTGTATTCGTATTAACAATAAAATCATGGGACAGCTTTCGGTTTTTCAAATTTCCCTTTCATTACAAAGATATGTATGATTGAAGTATTTAGATAAGAAAATCTCCGGGCGAGATTTTCATCCCTGTACAAAGTGAATGCAGTGAGTTGGTGAATATCACCCAATATCACTTTGCATTTTCGCTCATTACTTGGCCATACATTGTCCATTTGACCTGAAATTTTCACACAATACCCTGAGGACATATGAGATAACAACAGTATACATTGCATCAACCATTCATCAGTTTTTGCACATCTCAACAAAGTTACTAGATCCCTTTAAGCGACCTGCGTAATGCGACCACCTACCTAACGCGACCAGCGACCACCCCATGGGTCTCGACGCGCATATAAACCTGTGTATAGCGACCACAAAATTAGCGCTTGAGCGACCAAGGCATCAACTCGGTCGCCTCTGGTTGCTCAAGGCTCCAATTCTGAGCATGTCAACGCATAAAACAAACATTTAAAATGACAATGAACTTCAGACAGACTGACACCAAGCGCTTCGAACTCATAAAAAAGAGTATTTGTGCCTATCACTATACCTGATGCTGTTACAGAAATGCGTCAAACAAAGGCACTTCACTCAACATCACAACAGAATTTGACATCTAACAAATAATTGAATTAGCCGAATTTCATCAACGAAACATTTTGCAATTTCACAATAGCCTAAATAAACCCAAATAAAACGTCAACATACATTTTATATTAAGTTCCAGGCAACTATGTAATATGTATTGAGCGGTCGCTATAGACAGGTTTGACTGTACCAACTCTTTTATTACGTACTCTTAGATATTTATTTATTTATTTATTTTGGTATACATTTCAAACTGATCAGCAGCAGTGCTGAAAGGATCAGTGTACATTCAACATCAAAACATACATAGTATAAACAATACAATATAGCAATTGTTACATTCGAATTTGAATGAATTGGAACATTAATGTTAAGTACAAAATTTAAAATATGTACAGTCAAACCTTTGTGTAGTGATCACCCGAGGTCAAAGTGAAGAACAGTGGCTACTATAGACAGGTGACCTCTTTATACAGGTTCCATAACAAGTGTTTTTTCTCTGCAGGGAATAGCTTTTGATTTGCCACTGTAGGCAGGTTTCTGCAAAGACAGGTTTGACTGCAGTAGAGATATTAAACTTGTATTTGGGTTCACTCACTGATAAATGTTCTATTCTTTGCTTGTAGGGGCCTTTGTAGTTGTCATTCTGTACTTCATGAGGTCGTGTCACTATGGGAGCATGACCTTTGACCTCTGACCTCTGACCCACCCATGCATGTAGTTGTATTATATAACTTACATTTGGGTTGACTTTATTGTAACAACTCTGCTTTCCTTTGCTTGTAGGTGCCTTCGTGGTAGCCATTCTGAACTTCATGAGGTCGTGTTACTACGGGAGCATGAAGGTCAGCTCCATTGAGAACGAATGACGGACGGATGACCCTTGACCTGTGACCCACGATGCAAGGGTCCACTGGCCTCCATTGACCTCAAGAGGGGGTACTTAACATATCCAGGAATAACGTATAAAAGGTCACCCATTATTATCCCTTTTCTTATGAAATATTCTATTGAAGTTCCATGGACTTCATACATGTACATGGAAAACCAGGGCCCATATTCATAAAACCACATTAGCTTAGTTCCATGTTAAGTCCATTTTAGATTTTTCTCAGTCACCATCTATGGTTATCTTGGTAAGCATTTACCCTAGTCCTAGTTGGCAATAAAAGTATCTATTGTTGCAAACTTAGCCCTTTCATCTCAAATAGACCTAAAATGGAACAAGGCTAGTAGTTGTATGAATATGGGCCCTAGTTCTCTAAGACAATTGTGTAATATACGTAGAAGTACTCCATGCTCTATAAATTCAAACCTTTCTCATTGAAAACTGTATATTGTAAATGCATCAATTATGATAAAGATTAAAAAGAAATTCTTGGAAGCTTGTGTTTCAGAAATATGAATAATTAATGTTATTAAGTGATGGAAATCCATTGTTCACATTGATTATTTTGTACTCAGAGTTTAATAAGATTTCATTCTTATTTGACTTTTGCTACAAAAGTTATTTTTTTCAAAGCCAACAAAATGTTGCGCTTTGAAAAGGGTTCATGTAAATAATGCTGCATCAAGACCTTAATTTCATTTACAAAATAAATAATCTTCAACGCTTGGTGATGTGTTCTGAAGGGAATAGTGAGTGCCTTTGACCTTTTTATCATATTCTGTGATTTATGAAATGACCAACTCCCAATTTATTATTTAGTCACCAGACTCTGACTTTGAGAAGGAGAAGGGAAAAAAGGTGAACAACATCGATTTCTTTTGAAAATCTTAAACAAAGGAGCATCAGTTAAATATTTTGAAAATATTGTACTTATGTTTTAAGCAGTAATAACCAGTCTTAGTTTTTGATGAAAAAAAGAAAGTTTGAAGAGTGTTTATTATCAGAAAAAAAGCACTCAAATCTCAAACAAATACTGCAACGTTGTATAGCTTGTAAATCATGGAACAAGAAATCATTTTACTGAGAGAGAGAGAGAGCGATAGAAAGAGAAAGCTTTTATACATTCTATATATTTGTACTTTTTAATAAAAACATGCTTATAACTATTAAATAGAGCAACGTTGAATGATACCTGAGCAGTAACAATTATGCATCAAACATTTGCAAAATATGATCACTAACAGAGCTGGGTTTATAAAATATTAAAAAAACGGCAAAGATGCGGCAGTAGGAGAAAGCAATATTTGTGAAGGAGTTATTTAACCCATTCGGGACTGGTTCCGAAAATGCTCTGGCTTTGGTCTATGGAGAATGCATGTAATACCAAAATCGAATAGTCTTGAATGGGTAAAAGATAAAAGATACACATGGTGGCATCATGTGGCTGGTGAATGAATATTACATGAAATTGACAGTTTGAAATATGTTATATAACATTCTACAATATTGTATATATAACTGTAGTTAAATTCGGCTGGCAGCTTTTGATCGTAATAAACTAGAACAAGTATATAATATGTGACTCAATATAGTGAAACCCTGCACTTGTCGGTAAAAAAAAAAATCAAAATTTAGATTTTCAAGCCATATGAGAAAGGCCTCATCACAAACTTTCATTTGATGCCTTCTTCTTAAACATTGGACAATATTTGGCAAAAATATGATTGTTTCAATTTAACCAACATAAGTTTTTGACATTGATTATGTGAAGTACTTAAAAAGCCCATTTCTTCAAAACATGAATTACTGACAAGTGCAGGGTGTTGCTATATGAATATCCAGTCACACGTAGTGTGTAAGATTGCCTAACAATTTTGCTGACATGCCCTATTTTTTCTTATCACCTGACTTAGTAAATACAGTACATGAGCTGCCGTGTAATATTTTGGGATATTACATGGCAATCAGATGATAAAACAGTTGTTAACTTTGCTGTCGGGAAAATCATGGAATGTTCCCCTCGGGAATTTAAAATGCTATTTCGTGAAGAAAATAAGTCCCTCGACTACGTCTCGGGACTTATTTACTCTTCCCTCAATAGCATTTTAAATCCCTCGGGAGTGGAACATTCCGTGCTTTTCCCTCCACCACCAGTTAACAACTGTATAATGTACATCTCCAAATTGAAATGTACATGTATTACAAATGTTTTAATTTGTTGGAACAGTCATGTGCATTCCACATTGTCAAAAATCATGAATGGAATGTGATGTACATACATGTACAGTTATATTCTTACCTCTGTTTATACAGTTACATATATCAAATGTAAGAATGGATGTGATAAACACTAGGATTTTCCGAATAAATTGTTGGTCCCTTATTTATCCTAGATGTCCACAGTTACATCTGTCTTTCATCCCACTGTCGTTGGTGTCACTTGTAATACAAATTGCAAGCTATGCTTGGAAAAGCTCACTGGATTAATACCCACACTTTTATGTTGTTTACTTTTGAAATTAAGACAAAACTGTAATAGCATTCTTAAGTGCAAAGATGTTAAATTAAGATGAAATGGCAATCTTTTTTTATAGGGATTTTATGATTGAGCATTATGATGATGAATTGGTGATGATTGTTATCATTATTTAAATATTTCATTTGTTGACACGAGGTATAATTCCATTCACAGTTATGCAAATTGGAATATGGCATTTCTGAAGAAAAAAAAGAAATCCAGAACAAAAATGTAGTGCAATTAAATAAGAAAAAAAATACAGTTTGTGTTTTGTTTCAACTTATTGACGACCAGCTCCTAAATTGTACTTAAATCAGCAGACTTCTTTCTGTGAAAATTTGTAATTTAAGATGAGCTTTGTATATATTAAGAGAGATTTATATTATTGTCTACATTGACATTTGTGAGTAGTTGAATGTATGCCTTTACATAGTTAAAATGATGAATCTTTTTATGTAATAGATTAGATGTTCGTGCTGTGTGTTCCTTTAGTAAACCTTCACAAATTTAATGCGTTTTTTTAAAACTTAAAATCAAAACAAATTTGTATTTAACAGTGTAGGTCACTTTGAAATATGTATGTTGCTATTTGAACATAGATCATAATGCTAAAAAGATCAAATATAGGTTCTGTCCTTTATCTTAAAATATTGTATATGAAGAATGAATTGTTTTATAATCTTCATTCTAATCCTACATATACTGTACACTTCTGGTATTCGTAATATTTTTCTTACATATCAATGCATATATATATATATATATACATTTGTAGCTATTTTCTTGTTAAAGGAATATCAACCATTCCCTTTATAATCCATTTTACGATTGTTTTACAACTTTATAGGCACATTTAGAGTAAATGTTGGTTACTTGTGTATCAACTTCATGTGCAGAATACTCAACATGTAATGCAAAAACGTATCAAGATATTTTACCAATTTGAGATTAGAACCTGCTGAAAAAAATAACGAGAATAATAAAATAACATGATTTTCCTAATCATAATTTCAAAACTACATCTTGATATCATAGTAAGGTATCATTATTTAAAAAAAACAATATTTGTTTATTATTTTCATATAAACATGATGTATAACTTTCATGACTTAGCAATGAAAAGCTTTAGAGTAGGAAGGTTAATGCACTTTGTTAATCAATTTCTTACTTTGCACTTTTGTTTAATTGATTTTGTATTGTGCACTTCTGTCTTTGTGTTTTCTTTTCAATGGTCATGCTTTTGATGATTTCATTCTGATGGCATTCTGATTGGAATTTTTGTCTCCAAAACCTTTTTTCTGTATGTTCTCCCATCTATAATGTGTTTATTGACATCTTATAATAATTATGTATCGTTTATTGAGTCTTGTGTTAATCATGATGCATAACTTATCATTATAGGTAACGTAGCCTTCTACGAATTGTGTGATTTGTGTTTTGAATGCTGCTTTAAATGTCGATGAACAAATGTACCGTACATTATTTCTTGCAATGCAATTTGTAAAGCTTACATGTACAGTCGCAGTGCTGTAGTCGAGTCCGGACTCGAGACTGCTTTTGGTGGTCTTGTGACTCGGACTCGGAGCCGAGTCACGATGTAATACAAATGGGAACATGCCATTTTGTTCAGGGACTCGGACTCGGAACTTGTGGACTCGACTACAGCCCTGTACAGTAGATCAGCAGAAGTTACAAGAACAAAGTTGTGAATCAAGTGTTAGTTTGTTTCTCAAGTTCTTCTCTCCCTCACTTCTTCAATGACAAAAAATGTCTCATATTGTATGTGTATTCACCATTTTATACCGATATCTATATTCTATACACATGTACATGATTTATTTACTTTTTAATTCAACATAAAGTAGTATGGACATAATTAAATTTGCATAGTCCAACAATATTTTATTTCAATTGTATGTTAAATACCTGAAATAGCAGAATAATAAGACATCCTGTATTTGCTTTAATATATTGGTAATCATATAAATTCATAAACCATTACTCATCATTTATTCAAATAAAGGATACATATGTACGAGTAGGAATTAATTTGTAATATGTTTATGAGTAGGGTTTTATGTATTATTCATGCAGGTCATAGGTTAATTCAAGATTTATTTCAGATATGTGAATTTTTTTTCACATAACAAAAATACCTTTAACATTAAATTAATTAAAACAAATGTCAGAATTTAAAGAACAGCATCTTTTTAATTGCATTTACAGTCATGTATTTCCTCTTAGTTTAATTAAGCATTTAAAGGTTCTGTGGTATTTTCAATGTACATATCCAAAATACTGTAAGGCGTTACCTTCTTATAACTGATTCTCTGTACAGCCTTTCAATTTGTCAATTTTATTACATTGTATAACCCTATCATAGTGGTACTACTGAAAAATATGAATAAAACATTCTGTGAAATCAAAAACCAGTATCATTGTTTAATTATTTATTCAAACTTCATAGCAAGTGTGCATATATGTAAACCCCCCAAACGTTGGGACACCCTACTATTTAAAGGGGAATGTCTCTATTAGTTGTATATTTCCTCTTGGGTACCTCTTATAATTGAAATGATAATTTTTTTTAAACCACTGATTTGACCGACCACTGGAGGCTGCCAGGTTTTCTAACGTTACCCATCTGAACATGCACTAGCAAATGCGGGTTATGTAACCTCGGTTGGTGAATCTGCTGCTATATCAGTGGTTACATAACCCGCTTTTGTTAGTGCCAGGTCGGATGACGTTTCATATGGAACAGTTGGAAAACATGGCAGCCTCCAGTGCTCTGTCAAAACGGATAATAGTGGTTTAAAAAACATTGATTATTTCCAATATAAGTGATACCCAAGAGGAAATATATGACTAGAAGTGACAGGAATTATGCACTTAATATTAGTTATAGTTAGCAAAAATGGCAGCGTTTGGTTCCCCTTCAACCGTGAACACACTCCAACCGAAAAATTCCTCTTTTGTCCCGCCAAGTGAAAACAGATACTTATTCAGTTACCATTCATATGAGCGCATGTTCAAAATACAAAGAAAAAAAAGAACATGGTTGGGCACAAAATTTCAAAGTTAACACACCATGCGTATCCTCAACTGACATAAACATACGAAAGTCCACCTTTGAGTTTGTGAATTCATACACACGGGTCTACACTTGCATAGTAATTGTCATAGGTCCTTGATGATTCTCGATTACTAATTTCAGAGTGGCCAAATTGTGCAATTGCTAGAAGTTTCTTTCATCTCCAAGAGACAAATGTGAACTTCTACCTGCAATGACATCACACACCTTTTGTGTAATAATAATTATAATAATAATGCATTTATATAGTGCATTTTCCATCTAAAATGCTCCAAAGCGCTGTAAAGTCCAAATTATTGAAAGAGTTTTCAATTGTTCTTTGTACAAAGTCTACGGGTATTTCAGAATCTCGAAGTGAACGGGTTTAAATGATCGAGTGAATCTTGGTTGCGGAGGGTTAGAGGTATAGTTTATTCCAAAGGTTGGGTACTGCGGAAGCAAAGGCTTTATCCCCGAGTGAGGGAAGCATCTTGGCAGTTGGATGGTTCAGCAGGGTGCCTTGTGAGGAGCGGAGCGACGGCGTTCCCAATGCTGATTTGGGAGTTGGATTTTATTACTACGTTAATGCAATTTGGTTTGAAGAACAATTCTAATATTTTGATTCTCTGTGATAATATACAAGTCAGTCTAAAATTCAAACTGTGTGTCCTTTTGATGTCGTGCGAGGGCGAGGATATCTGATATTTAAGTGATCCCATAAAACACATCATCTTTTCAGCTTTTGTCTTTTGCATGCCAAAACAGTACAAAGTTCAGGAAATGGTTACACTAGATATAATACCCAACCATAAATAAATCACATGAACGCACATCATAGGGAAGTAAAATTGCTAGTTTTATTAGTATTACTTCAGGAGAACGTGCAAACATTTATTACTTTGTAACTCGCTTTAGTATTCTGTCATAAGGACAATACACACAGATCGTTACTTAACTTTTTACTCATTACATTATTTCTTTAAAATTCTGCAATACAGTTCATATATGTTGATCTACATTTAAGATACAATTGTCTGGCTTTTGCCTAGAAAACGACGACGATACATTATATACTTGAGATGCATAATTGTGTAGAAATTCCCTGTGAATTTAACTAGCAAATAAAGCTGTGTTTTATATTCAGAGCACCATATAACAAAATTTGACAACCTATTTTCACATAAGGGCTCTGTTGCAGAAAGAGAAACA
The DNA here is from genome assembly GCA_037951105.1 of Echinarachnius parma. Taxonomy (NCBI): domain Eukaryota; kingdom Metazoa; phylum Echinodermata; class Echinoidea; order Clypeasteroida; family Echinarachniidae; genus Echinarachnius; species Echinarachnius parma. The sequence continues at coordinate 11,270 of JBAMJV010001569.1, read as the reverse complement.
ATCGATTCTAAGTTACAATTAGTTGCACTTCAACCAATTAGATTTGCGCATTTAGTCACATGATCCAACTTGCAATCGATCAAATCTCTCTCTGCAACGGGGCCAGGGAAATACAATATCTCTGTATTCCAATAGCAATCAAATAATTACTAAAATACCCATATACTTAATGCACAATATAACTGCATTAATTCTCAAAAATAGATGGTACTATATATGACATATGTGCAATTTTAGATAATATAATCTATATCTGTAGTTAAACTAGTTAATAATAAACACCATTTACCGATGCAAACGATCTAATTGATTAAAACAAAACAAAACATTCAATCTCTCACAGGCATTTAGTTTGACTAAATTCATAATCTTCTGAGATATATAATCACAGATAATAACTGGGCAACAGAAGTACTGCTTTTTGCTGCATATAAGCATGCATGCACACACAAACAAATACGCAATCAAGGTCTCAAGCATGTAGCATTATCAATCGTTACCAAGTTGTACACAAATTTAAATAGTGGTTAAAGTAGAGGCTATTAAACAGCATGATTTATAGATAAATTCAGAACAAACTACATGTATAAAGACTATAATCTGGATTCAAGAACAAGCATATGCAAGAAGATTAACCACTATATTTCTGTAAAAAAAGTACATTCTATTACATCATGGGGAATCTATTAAACGGGAAGGAAACGCTGGAATTGTCGCTTGCTGTTACTGATAAGTGCAGAATTCCTGTCACTTATTTCCTCTTGGGTATCACTAATAAAGGAAATAATCAATATTTTTAAAACCATTATCAACTGTTTTTGACCGAGCACTGGAGGCTGCCATGTTTTCCAACGGTTCCGTACGAAACGTCATCCGAGTGCATTTGAGCGTGCACCGACAAAAGCGGGTTACATAACAACGGACATAGCAACAGATTCAACAACAGACATTGATTATTTCCATTATTAGTGATACCCAAGAGGAAATATATGACTAGAATTGACAGGAATTCTGCACTTATCAGTAACAGCAAGCAACAATTCCAGCATTTCCTTCCCCTTTAAACATAAAATAATGGTCTATACATGTACAATCATGATAAACAGATTCCCTGGAAAGAAAGTATCTAAGGAAATAAATAACTAAAATCTTCAAAAAATAATATACATCTATTAAATGAAACTAAAACACATACATTTCCAAATAATAAAGACAAGAAGGTTCAAATAGATAGGGTTGGGGGGGGGGGGGGGGGGGGGGGGGTGGAATCAAAACAATTTGGGAATTGAAGTGGACATCCGTACACCAAGGTTCCGAGAGCTCTTTCTTCTTTTTCTTTTTGCTAGGGGTGGGTCAGGCCCCTTTAATAATTATCTCCCAGTTTTGGATTGCCCGAAACGACAATTTCCTGCCCCAAAAATTACATATTACTGTGAACTGTCCACTTTTTAAAAATGTCACTCCATGTACTGATCAAAACTCTGATTATGGAAAAGGTGTGACATTGAATCATCAAAGAATTTTTTTTTTTTTTTTTGTTTTTTGTTGGGGGGGTCACTGTCTTAAATCTTGTTGAAAAGGGGTTTCTGGGAACGACCACTATTAATAGGACCCTGTGGCTCAATGGTTAGAGCACCGGGATAGTATTCAAAGGTCTTGGGTTCAAATTTCGACAAAGCTCACTTTTCATTCATATCACATTTATAGTTTATGGTCAGTTTCCTTTTATGTTTGCATTGAAATAAATAAATATAACTTTCATAATTGTTTAGTTTACTAGCTGAAAGTAAAACTTTACTAGCCCAAAGTAAATTTGTTACTGGCCCAGGGCCAGCGGGCCAGTGTTATTGAGGAGTCATGCTTACACTAGTAATGTTGAGATATAAGCTCCTTACTGGCCTAGCTACAGATGGGAATTTTTGCTCATCACTGGTTGTCTGAAAGATAAATCAAATCAAACCACAAATCGTCGGGTGAGAGTGATAAGGGCGTTAAAGGGACATTTTCCCCAACATATAATCACCTTTGATTATGTTCTCTAAACGTTAAAACATAATTTCATGCAAATACGACCAACATTGGCCTTTTGAGCAAGGGATGAGCATCATTCAAAGTCACTCGCTGTACGGGATAATCCCATTCATCGCGAACACCATGGAGGCTGCCATTGATGTTTATGAAACTCGGATCGCTCTAAAATGTGACGTCAAACCCGAACTACTCTTTTTGTTGGCTCACGTTTTGCCTTGTGTTTGTGCACAAACCCTGCGAGCTGCGAGATCTAACAAAAAGAGGTGGAGCTTGTTTGTTCGGGTTTGACGTAGCCTTTCCGCGCGAACAATTCAAAATCCGGGTTTCAAAAAATATAATGGCAACCTCCACGCAATACGCGATGAATGGGATTAGCCCATACAGCGATTGACTTTGTTCAGAGGGCAAACATTGGACATACACGAAATTATGTTTTAATGTGAAGATAAATTAATCAAAGGTAAATAGATGATGGGGGAACTTTCCCTTTAAGTCATTTTTTTGCTAAATTGAGGTATGCATACAAGCTTGTTGATCGGAACTTCCACTATGTGAAGCAAAATTCCTAGATAATATTTTTGTTATTATTTTGAAATATTTATGAAAAATTAAAGAGCTATATTTGGTTTTTAACATGGCTCTCAAACTTTCAACCTGATTATCTCTTAATTACAAAAAGTGACTTAGCGCCCTTCTCTTTCTCAACCGACTAAATTAGCATTAATATATAAAGATTCATGATGTTGCATTGTGAACTCAATCTTGGATGCGTCCCCCGAGTAGAAGCCGCTGCACAAATCAATGTATCATCCATCCTTTCCTGGTAACATACTTTCACATTTGTCTTTGTTTGGGGCCACCCCAATCCAGTTTCAGGCCCCAAAAACTTTTAAAGTTCTTACTTTATTTGCTTGACAGGTCCACCACAAAAAAATAGCCCTGATATATGAAAACAATATACAAACAGTATACTGGTACAAAAAAAATATAACAACAATTTTATTTTCTAGCCCTGATAAACAATCTACAAACAATATGCTAATCAAAACAAATTTAAAACAAAATTATTTTCTATCCCTGATATAGGAAAACAATCTAAAAATAATATGCTGATCAAAAGGAACATAACAAAAAGATACGTGTACAGGATGAATACAGCATGATTGGATCACTTGTATGTAAAGATGAATGTAGAATGTTCAGCCATAGGTCTAAATATAGTTTATTACTCCCAATAGATTTATTAAAAAGCTTTCATAATCTATTCATTAGTTGATAAGTATATCTGCAATTACAGCTAGCTAATATATTAATGTTGTAATAGCGAAAGATTTCATATAAAGTACATTTAGTATTATTTAAATACTTCACACCAAACATATTGCTCATAATTACATATTGATACGTGCTCCTTTAAATCTATATTTTTTATGAACGATCAAAGCATTCATGAATTCTATAGATGATTGCATGATCAGATGTGTCCACATAACCTCATCCAGACAACGTCATACCATTTCATTCAATTGCACCTTTCTCTAACAAAGGATATACATTGATTCTAATAAATCATCATTCAAGTAGTGTCAGTTTTGAAACTTGTTTTTGTTAAGTTCTCAAACGTCTATCTATGGCCAAAAAAGTTGATCTAGTTTAACCATACATTAAATCCATGGGCTCTATTTTACACAAGGACTAAATGTGGTACTATCAAACATGTGCTAAAGATAACCCATGGACTAAAATAACTTAGGGTTAAATTTAAACCTCTGATGAGATTTATACAAGCCAGTATTACAAAACATTCTTACAACACAAATCGAAATGAACACCAACATATTTAGTAACAGACATTGTACAAAATGAAAGAACGGCGTGAAACACTGAACACTAATGAATTTAGTAACAATTGAAATGAATGATTAGCGTGATGCAATAGATACTAATATTAAACAGCTGCAACAAACTAACCATCACCACATACAGGCAAAAATATAACACGGAAACAAACAAAAGACAATGGGTTATGTTAAAGGGGTAGTACAGTTTTGGTAAGGCTGAACTTTAGTAACCAAACCTGGACAGTAACATTATAAACTAATAGTTATAACTCCACCATGCTCGAAAAGGTATACAAAATTACAACGACTAAGTAAAAAGCCCATTATCATTAAAAAAAGAGCCATTAAAACACAAGAGGGCGCTCTCTAAAAAGGCATTGGTTTTAAGCATTTTTCATACAAAATTATGCATGTGATGTTTTATTGAAATCATGATTAAATAGAGAGATAATAATAATAATAATAGTCGTTTCTTATATAGCGCAATCTTACAATTAAGTCTCAGTGCGCATAAATGAAAGAGAGAGAGAAATAGAAGCGTATTTGAGCAAAGATAAAATAATAGAAACTTACAATTCATTAACAAACAAAAAAGCCTTTAAATTGGCTCGAAATTGATGCTCTGTATCAGATTGTCTAATATGGTAAGGAAGTTTGTTCCAGAGCATAGGTGCAGCAAACTGGAAAGACCGCTGACCGTATGTCTTGGTTTTAACAGAATACTGAACTAAAAGATTCTTTGAACTTGAACGAAGGACCCTAGATGATTTATACAAACTAATAAGTTCTTAAATATAATCAGGTGAATTTCCATGTATGCATTTGAACGTAATGACTAAAATCTTAAACATAATTTGTTTATTTACAGGTAACCAATGTAAATTATACAAAACTGGACTTATGGATTCACATCTTTTAGAGATCATCAACAACTATTTTAAAAACACTTTTGAACATTTTTGAAAAAGTGTATGCATTTTAAAAAATTTTTTTTTTTAATTCATCTAATTATTTGGGCCCCAAATAATTATAAGATCAGATATATTTATTGATATTTCAGCCATTTCTGGACCGATTTTGACCAAATAAAGTTTATTCTGCCATTTAAATTGCATGTTCTCTCAAATTCGACACTCAGTTTTTCATTACCTCAACAAAATTGTGATGTGCAGCGCCCTCTCTACCAAAACTAAACTACCCCTTTAAAGCATTTCAACATGACCAAAGTGGAGCAGGGCAATAAAGAAATGAGATATTATTCTAAGTCTGCCATGGGTCGAGTCTAGCTACTTTTCACACAATTAGTAAACAACACTCATGCAATTAATCACAAACTATACTGCTTTAATTTCTAGGGTTTTCAAACTACAACTATTGCATTCTTTTAAACCGTCTGACTAGTGTTTATGTGGTTGAATGAATGACATGAAATTAAAATCAGTTTTACAATCAAAATATTTATACACCAGCAAATACGGTAAGTACTGTATACGCCATATATATTCGCAAATCGGGACTTAACAACAATTTTGCGAGTGGTTAAATTCGCGTTCGGCTGTTATGAATATTCATGACTGTCTTGAGAGATGCTAGTGCAGTAATGCATGCAATACACGTACGTGTATTGCTTTGCATTTGGTGTCAAAATGTTAGCATGTTGTTAATTTTGCGATTCACAAGTGATTCACAAAATATATGGCGTCTGGCGTATACTATTACTAGTGGAGGAGAAAACAACTTTTAGGTGATTCTGGCTACACAACTACATTTCATGGAATTAGTTAACACCACCCATGCGATTAGTCACACGTTACTGCTTCACACAGCCTATAAATTCAAACCACAACTATTGCATAATTTTAGACTGCCTGGCCTTTGTTTATGTGGTTAAATGAATGACATGAAATGAAATGAAAATCAGATTACCACTATTAAAAGTGATCCATTAATTTGTCAAATTAAACCCAAAATCATTAGGAGCTTTTGAACTTGTCTAGTGTACCTTGCTGTTTGGGTTATGGTCACAAGAAATAAGTGGGTTTTCATTGTTAAATGTCTCCCGAATTATGGAGATATTTACGATTGAAATGAAAAACGTTCCAAAACACTTTTCGATCGGTATGTGATAAAAATCTGACATCAATCATTTTTTTTCTCACTACATAAACTACATTCTTTTTCTATGAAACTGACGCATCATGCAGTACAATCTTGTGATAAAATTGATGCATAAGCAAAGTCTCATATATCACTTTCTGTTAAAAAAATCTTGAAAAGTTAATGCACCACTTTAAAATATCATACTCCTCAATTTCACAATAGTTCATGTGAGGGGGCTAAATCCAACTTCTATTTCCTTTCAAACTCATGCATTCAATCACACTTTTGAATAAGCTTCCACATACAAATTGTCCCTAACTTTGAACACATCCAGCACATGATATTGTGTGGCGTGTTGGGACTACATATAATGTTGTCCCAAGCTGTGCTGGGCTGGGTAGCAGCGGTGCTTACTTGCGGTTGGCCTTGATGAAGTTGATGAGTCCGTTGGTGGAGGGGTCGTGGGACGAGACGGGGGCGGCGTCTCGCAGCTCGGGCTGGATGATCTTAGCAAGCTGCTTGCCAAGCTCAACTCTATAATATTGTGGAAATATGGAAGACACAGCGAGAGAGAGAAAATAAAAAACTAAAAAACAAACAAATTGTATGAAGATTACATCCGATTGGCTTTGATGATGAAGTTGATGAGTCCGTTGGTGGAGGAGTAGTGGGACGAGACCGGGGAGGCGCCGGCCTCTTGCAGCTCAGACAGAATGGCCTTGGCAAGATGCTTGCCAAGGAAGACAATGGCCGGAGGAGGAAAAAAACATGAAAAGTGTTAATATCATTGGTGAAATAAAAGTAGACAATTTTGTTCCTGATCGTCTGGGCAATGAGATCGCTTAACACTTTGAGTGCCAGGGATTTTAATGCTCTATGGCATTTGTGTGTATTGTAACTCGCAAAAATGCATGCTTGGCACTCAAGGAGTTAACAAGCATTAGCGTGAAAGATGTGGAATGAAGCCCCTATACTGTAGTACCATTGGAAAGTTCCCACAACCCTGATACATGCTGTCCTACGAGGTCCCTAGTTAGTTAAATCCTAGATAGCTAGTATTTAAACAGTTTTTAAGATTTTAATTTAAAAGATTACTAGAAACAGTTAGATCTCACCCCCATATCCTACCAGGTCACTAGCAAGCTAGCTTTTAACAAAAGAAGAGGTTTTTAATAATAATTTGAATAAAACATCACTTGAACACAGCTAGACCTCATCCCAATATTAACCCTTCCTTGGTTTCCTCAAAGCTAGCTACTACAATATACACTGGTCATGTGAGTAGAGCTTAAAGGGGACCACCAGGCAAAGAACAACACATTATTATATGTTTTGGTACCGTTTTGTGTTATCAAATAGATACCCAACATTTTGCAAAGGGTTGTGTACTATTCATAAACAAAGCAATTAATTTCCACCACTTACGGAACCACTGCTATTTACTGGTTCCATACGGGCCAACCATTTGCGAGTGCGCCAATGCAGCTATTCACGCGCACGTCTGTAAACAATAGATTCCCGGGCGATTCGTTCGCTCTGCACGCATTGCAATTCACCGCACACACAGCAGTCTGCGTAATTCAGACCGCATGAACGCATGCTTTAGAATGGTGATGCGTTTCCAATTTTTTTTTTCTTTTTCTGGAAACATATTTTTGTGAACTTGTTGATGGAATGGAATACTAAAGATGTTACCTTTCTTTAATAAGAATATTATTTTTGGGTGGTGGTACACTTTAAACAACAATCTACTATAATTTTAATAATTTAAACGTTAATATAAACATTTGTAGTCATACTTGAATATTATGGCTAATAAATGGAGCAGTAAAGATTATAATGGAATAAAACTTTACAAGTTAAATGTTTGTATGTTTAGTTGAAATTAAAGGTAGGGGTCACTTGGGGAATTTAACCCCTTTGAGCCACAGGAATTGTAACCCTAAAGTGACACTTTTTTATTTTTTATTCCCGTCATAGAGTTATACAAGACAAAGCCACAATGGCTGTAACTGTTTTGAGGGGTGAACCATATAACAAAGTTGTCTAAATAACAAGGTTATTTATTGCTATTTGACTGAGAATGGTGGCTTAGCGGTTAGAGTATCCGCCTCATGCACGGGAGGTCCTGGGTTCGAAACCAGACCAAAGGGTCATACCAAAGACTTTTTAAAATGGTACCTTCTGCCTTCTAGCCAGGCGCTCATCATTTATAGAATGGAGAAGGGAAAGTTAATCACACGAGTTACCAGAGGACTGGCCCACTTCTGTAGCTTTCGCTACATTTAGTAGACATGTAGCCTAGGCCTAATGAATCGGAGACAGGCGCCGCCTTACGTGCCAAAATTGGCATGGGAAGGACTTTAACTTTTATTGCTATTTGTCTCTTATGTAAAAGAGTAATTAATATTAAACAACACAATGCTCAAGCATCAGCTATGATTACGTACTAAAAAACATACTTTTTCCTTTTAATTCCAATGAAAAGAAATCGCCCCATAATACAGCTTATAACTCAAGTGCTGAAGCGACTTATGCATGTGAATCCAATGATATGCAAACAGCTCTATTGTAGTGCGGGCACAACCAATAGATCAATCTGACTCAAACCGCATTGCATCTGGATTTGTTTCTTGAGTCGATGGAAGCGCATGCCTGTCTGTGAAGCCAGTCGACTGGAGTGTTCAGAGCAGGAGGGTTTATGCATTCAAAATAGTGGAGATGGGTGACGATCATGAGAAAAGAGAAGACTAAAAGAAAAGAACAAATAAGGATCATAGGGATGGAAAATTAAGGCGCGTTGCCTCAAGATTTGTTACTCGAGTCGACAGAAGCGCATGCCTGTCGGTGAAGCCAGTCGACTGGAGTGTTCAGAGCAGGAGGGTTCATTCATTCAAAACAGTGGAGCTGCGTGACGATCGGGAGAAAAGAGAAGACTAAAAGAAAAGAACAAATGATGATAAAAGGGATGCAAAATGGAGAGGTGGACGGAACTGTAAGAAAGGAAAGAGGTGGTAATTATGTACATGAATGAGCCAGTGCTGATGGAACATAGGAGCATAGCCTGTGGGAATAAGAAAATGCTGAATTGGTATGAACCAAGAATGAATAAACAAAAGTATAAATGCATAACAGTAGTATTTTTAAAGCATCAACTTTATAAAGCAAATTAAGAAATAACAAAGGAGGTCAATTACAAAGCCCAGATCACTAACAAATACTTGTCAGTGCAGGGCAGTAAAAATAGCATATAAAAAGAGAGGGTACAGCATAAAATGATGTAAAAGTGTAAAAGTGCAAATTTGTAAAATAGTGAGTGTAACAAAAAATGAGATCTTCAAAAAGAAATAAGCATGAATGTAGTCGATCAGCTGGTAGCAGGTAGCGTAAAGTACTAGTATAAAACAAATGCTTTACAATTCAGTCAATTAACATCATAAATTGCGTGATTACAAACATCAGTCAGTTATGCAGTAATGCAGTAACTGAGCAGGGCCCTGTTTCATAAAACTGTTGAAATTATTACAACTTGTCTAATACCGTAGTGGCCAGGGAACTCGGCCAGTCACACACAGCACAGTGCGCCATTGACTTTGTACACGCGCTGTGCGCTGTGGCCGAGTTCACCTGCACTGCGATAAATTGAACCTTCGTACATAAAATCGCGCCGTGCCGAACCCCGCTTTGCCGTTGAGCGATAATTTTCGATCGAGCGAAGGCACCACGATTTTGCGGTCCAATTGGTTAAGTTTCTATCGAAGAGAACTACTGAGCGTAGATTTACAAAATCGAGAATCAAGATTCTAAAAATTGAAATCTCAAATTATCGTGAAAAAAATAACAAATAACAAATTTCGGATTGTAAAGACCGACTTTCAAGCGATTTTCTGGATAACCAGGAGGACTACAGAACAGCAAGATACACGTATTTTATGAGCAATATGCAGATAAATCGTTTGATATAAGTTTCGAGTCACATGTTCAGTGCATTCTCAGCAAATCTAATTTCAAAGTCAGCCCTGTCCTTTTTCTGGCCAGGTTCTACCCCCGGCCGAGTTCCCTGGCCAATATGAACTACCTTGGAAACAGCAGCGATTCTCCATGCTGATTGGCTGTTGACCTTACTAGTTACAATAATTATAATTGAACATTTACAACAATTCGACAAGTTTTTATGAAACGGGGGCCCAGATTATGGCAGTATTACTATAGGAAGAACTCACCCCCACTGGTCGTACGAGTTGATATTCCAGATGACCCCCTGAGTGAAGATCTTGTGCTCATACAACGCGATCAGGACGCCAAGAGAATGTGGGGTCAGCTTCTGGAAGAGGAAAGAGTTGGTTGGACGATTTCCCTGGAAGACCTGAAACAACAAACACACACAAAAAATAAAATTAGTAGAAAGAGTCTTAACGGGATCTAGGAACGTGAAATTCTAGCGATTCCCTCATACCTTGTTGTATATTCGTATTAACAAGAGAAGCATCTGCATGGGACAGGTTTTGTTTTTTTGAATTTCCCTTTCATTAAAAAAAATATTTACAATTGCAGTGTTCAGATGCTAAACTATCCACTGGATAGTCGTAACCGTGTACAAAGTCAGTGCAATGAGCTAGCGAATATCATTTAGCATTTTTGTTCACGTATGAAATTCCATTTAAAGGCAATAATAATAATAATGTTTTGAATAAGTTTTAACCTGCCCAACTGGGCCACAAGGCTAAAAAGTTGATTTCTTGCATTGACCAATCTTTCCCCGCCGATGACACATTACCTTGTGGGGCCCGATGAGTTTGATTTGTTCAGCGGGCATCCCAGCAGCCACCAGCTCCTTGTCCACCTCCTCCCTCGTCATGCCCTTCATCAGTGCCTCTGTCTGGGCCAAGAAGTTGGCCAGCAAAATCTGAAAAGTTCACACAATATCATTAGAAATTATTTCATGGAGAGTTTTTTCTGTTTGAATTGATCAATTTTTACAAAAAGCAGCCTCACTTTTAATAGTTGAATGGATCAATGAATAAGGATATATGAACTAATTATTTCAACTGTCAGAGGGTTAAAAAAACAAGAGGTCACAAACTCAAAATTGTAAAGCAGCATTGTCGTACTAGAATATAAAGACCAAATGCTTTTTCAGTTAGAAGTGTTTATAATTGGAATGCACTACCTTAATTTAAAGCCATTAATGCTTCTACCGTCAACCTATTCCAAGTCTGCCTTTAGAAATTAAGGCATTGGAAAGATCACCTCCTGAAGTTTGACCCATATCTTAGATGGAATCGATCTACAAAGAGG